>CAUOFW020004286.1:0-32093 GCA_963454935.2 Ilex paraguariensis | reverse complement strand
TAACGCCCAAAAACCCCCTTGGATGACATTACATTCTAAAAACCATTCACCGCATGAGAGCATTAAGTAAATCCATCACGACAAAGTTTCATTCATCCACCATTCATATTTTAAAAAATTTGGGCAGAGTCTCCTCTGTTCGGGGAGCTCTACCCAAAACACAACCTGTGCAATTCTACTGTAATGACCACACCGGGTCCATTTAACTACCATAAAATCAATCCATCCAATTTACATGTTATCCCAAAAGAATAGGCCAAGTTATGGCCTTTACATTCCCACAAAAGTACTATAATACACAGCGGAATTTATAAAATAAAAACTAGGCTATACAATTCTCCCAAAAGATTATCCAAGTCTATAACAAAAGAAAGGGGGGTCGCTCTAAGCATCCACCTCGGGATCCACGCTCCCTTCTATCGGAGTCTCCAAATATGTCGGCCCCTCGACTCCCAGCTCCTCGTCAAAGGCAAAATCTGAAAGGTGGGGAAGTAGGGGGGTGAGCACAAGGCTCTGTAGGAGGATCCTTCCAAACCCATTCAAGGTTTTGAAATCAAGTAAAACAGGTAGGTCACGTTTCGCACATACATATAAATGAATTTTAAAGTAAAGTAAGGACATTTTAAAGGAGATCTCAAGTTTGTACAATAATAAGGACTTGAACGAGAATAAAACCACGTTTAATTGACAAACAATTTCCAACATAATCCACTCCACCATACACCATTTCCACAAGGTATCGCGGCATCCCATACTACCCGAAACTCTTGGAAAAATAATATTTGGTACAATGAACAAAAATTTCTATTTGGTACCACTCAAGTAGGTTGTCGCTTCTCATGAATCTACCCGACGATTCTACCTCGTTCACCCATTTCCACTAACAATCACAGACCAATTTAGGAAGGGCATGTACCGTCTCATACGGCCTTGACGAGATCCTTCCAAGGTGTCTAGTATACTAACCCTTTTCCCCGGTATCCGTGAACAATAGTGGTCACTGTCACCACAGTGATCCACTACGAGCATTAGGCAACCATCTCACCCCCCATTGGGATAGACTAACCTCTAATGCTCTACGGCAGTTTTCGAAGGTAATCCAAGTCCCTCACAACACCATACACAAGAGTGACATACCAACAATATACTCAACCTCATATACAAGCAAATTCCATGATGTTTCCCCAAATTTTCACAAGCAAGATACATAATAGAACAATTTAAGAAAATATACCCATTTCGCAAATCATATAACAAGAGACAAGTTTAAAGGAAATAAGCATGAGATCATCAATACAATCATTTTACTACCCAACACAAAGTTCTAGAATTTTCGAAATCAAGATGATGTGAAGATATAGAGAAAAATCCATATTTCCCCCAAAAACTAGAGTTTGATGGATTTCCAACCATCATTTTGTTCAAATCATGGGAATGTTTGTAAACATACCAAGGAACAAGAAACCCATAACAAATACATACTATTAAGAGCCAAATTCTACATGTATAATAACCCTAACATCAATGGACAAGGATGGAAGAAAACCCTACCTCAATGTTCTTAAAAACCTAGGTTTAGTGTGAAGAAGATGAAGATTTGATCTTCTTTGAAGTATAGATCTCCTCTTGATCTTGTGTTTTATCCTTCTCTCTTCCTCTAGAGTCCTAAGAGAAGTGGGTTGAGAGTGGAATGAGAGAAATGAGAGTAAAGGCTGAAATCTGTGTTTTTAAACACAGAAATCCCGAATTTTTTTTCTTTTACTGTTCATGGGCTGCTTCGATATTACTTCGTTATCGGGGCATAACTCTCTCATCCGAGCTCCGATTGAGATGATTCAAGATGCTATGGAAAGCTAAGAAAGAACTCTACAACTTTCATGTTTTGAGTTTTAAGAGATATTGAATACATCAAGGTCTAAATTGGGCTTGAAGTTGCAGCCAGTGCACAGTTCACGTGCACTGTTCACTATTTCATCCCTTTTTCCATGGCATAACTCTCTCATCCGAGCTCCGATTGAGATGATTCAAGATGCTATGGAAAGCTAAGAAAGAACTCTACAACTTTCATGTTTTGAGTTTTAAGAGATATTGAATACATCAAGGTCTAAATTGGGCTTGAAGTTGCAGCCAGTGCACAGTTCACTATTTCATCCCTTTTTCCATTTCCAATCTACCAAATTCAAACACACATCGCTACACCTATCCCCATTTTTACAAAAATTATTTAATATATATCTATATGCATATATATAAAATAAAATGCGGAGTGTTACAATCCACCCCCCTTAAAGAAAGTTTCGTCCTCGAAACTTACCTCAAGTATCGAACAAATATGGATATTTCTCTCGCATCTCCCACTCCGGTTCCCAAGTTGCTTCCTCTACGCCATGATGTTGCCACAGGACTTTCACCAGTTGGATTACCTTGTTGCGAAGCACTTTCTCCTGGATATCAAGAATCTTCACCGGCTGCTCTTCATAGGTGACTCCATCTTGCACTTCAATATCCTCCAAATCCACGACATGCGACGTATCTGGTTGACACTTCCTCAACATCGAAACGTGGAACACGTCATGAACTCCTGACAACGATACTGGTAGCCGAAGTTGGTATGCTACTTTGCCCACTGTCTTGATCACTTCAAATGGACCGATGTACCTTGGAGCGAGTTTTCCTTTCTTACCGAATCTAAGTACGCCCTTCTTGGGTGACACTTTAAGAAATACAAAATCTCCCTCCTTGAATTCCAAAGGCCTTCTTCTCCTATCCGCATAGCTCTTTTGTCGACTCTGTGCTGTGCGTAATCTCTCCCGAATGAGCTGAATCTTCTCCGTTGTCTCCCGTACAATCTCGGGCCCAAACATACTACTCTCTCCGGCTTCCAACCAACACGTCGGGGATCTACATGGTCTTCCATACAAAGCTTCATATGGTGCCATTCCGATACTCGCTTGGTAACTGTTGTTGTACGCAAATTCCACCAACGGTAAGTGATCGCTCCAACTCCCTTTGAAGTCCAACGCGCAAGCCCGTAACATGTCTTCCAAAATCTGTATCACTCTCTCGGATTGGCCATCTGTTTGAGGGTGAAAGGCTGTGCTGAAATGTAACTCTGTCCCCATAGCTTGTTGTAGACTTTGCCAAAAACGAGCCACAAAACGAGAATCGCGATCCGACACGATAGAAAGTGGAACTCCATGCAATCGAACAATCTCTCGAATGTACAGTCGGCTCAAGATCTCTAATGAGTCTGTGGTCTTCATCCCCAAAAAGTGAGCTGACTTGGTGAGTCGATCTACGATAACCCATACGGCGTTATGCCCTCTTGAAGTCCGTGGAAAACCCGACACGAAGTCCATGGTGATATGATCCCACTTCCACTCCGGGATAGGCAGAGACTGTAATAATCCTCCAGGTCGTTGGTGCTCAATCTTCACTTGCTGACATACGGCACACCTTGAAATGAACTTTGTTACATCCTTCTTCATTCCACTCCACCAATATTGTCGTTTCATATCTCTATACATTTTTGTACTCCCCGGATGTATAGAGAACTTCGATCGGTGACACTCTCCCAACACTTCTTCCCTCACTTGGTCGTCGTTTGGCACGCATAATCTTCCCCGAAACTGTAACTCCTCATTCTTTATAGACCAATCCTCAACAATCTCATTCCTCTCCAATTTATCCCGAATTTCTGTCAACTCGGGATCTAACCGTTGCAACTCCACAATCCTTTGTCGGAGGATTGGTTGAGCTACTAGGTTAAACAAACATGGTCGATCCTCCGGTCCATTAACCCATAGATCAAACTCCTCCAACGTATCAATCATTTTCCACCGTTTAGCCGCAAGGACATTGATTTCACCCTGAGACTTCCTACTCAATGCATCCGCTACTACATTAGCCTTCCCCGGATGATAGTTGAGAGTGAAGTCGTAATCTTCTAAGTACTCAATCCACCTTCTCTGCCGGAGATTCAATTCTTTCTGTGTGAACACATACTTGAGGCTTTTATGATCCGAGAACACTTGAAATTTCTCTCCATACAAGTAACACCTCCACAACTTAAGAGCAAAAACCACAGCGGCTAGCTCCAAGTCGTGAGTGGGATAGTTCTGCTCATGAATCTTGAGTTGCCTCGAGCCATAAGCAACCACCTTGCCTCCTTGCATCAACACACATCCCAAGCCTCGTAGTGAAGCATCGGTGTAAACATCATAACCTTCCCCACTGTTCGGAATAATGAGGATCGGTGCCGTCGTCAACTTTTCCTTCAAGGTGCGAAAAGCTAATTCACACGCTTGAGTCCACACAAATTTCTCCCCCTTCTTGGTAAGGCGAGTCATCGGCATCGCAAGCTTGGAAAAACCTTCCACAAACCTACGATAGTAACCGGCTAACCCCAAGAAACTACGTATTTCTGTCACATTCTTTGGTGGTTCCCATTGCATCACGGCCTCAATCTTCGAGGAATCAACCGCTACCCCTTGCTCGGACACAACATGGCCAAGGAACTTCACTTCCTTCATCCAAAACTCACACTTGCTCATCTTCGCATATAACTTATGTTCTCTCAATGTTTGTAGCACAACCGAGAGATGATGTGCATGTTCTTCTTGTGTCCGGGAATAAATCAATATGTCATCAATAAACACAATGAAAATTGATCTAGATATGGCCGGAATACCCTGTGCATCAAATCCATGAAGGCTGCTGGAGCATTAGTCAATCCAAACGGCATCACCGTATACTCGAAGTGACCATACCGAGTACGAAAAGCAGTCTTAGGAATATCCTCCTCCTTGATACGCAGTTGATGGTACCCGGTGCGGAGATCAATCTTGGAGTAGAACTTAGAACCCCTCAATTGATCAAATAAATCATCAATGCGCGGCAAGGGATACTTGTTCTTCACCGTCACCCGATTCAACCGTCGGTAATCTGTGCATAACCGAAGTGTTTCATCCGTCTTCTTCACAAAGAGGACTGGGGCTCCCCAAGGTGAAGTGCTCAGACGGATGAATCCAATTGCCAGCAAGTGGTCCAATTGCTTCCTTAGCTCCTTCAACTCCAAAGGCGCCATCCGATAAGGAGCAATAGAAATAGGTTCGATTCCCGGATAAAGATCGATTGCTAACTCAATCTCTCTCTGTGGCGGTAACCCGGGTAATTCATCTGGGAAGACATCCAAAAAATCTGATATAATCAACACCATACCCGAGTGGGATCTATCCCGATCATCTCCCATCAAGCTAGCCAAGAAACTCAAGTGGCTCCCTGCCTTAGCTTTTAAGAATTTACTTCCCGTAGTAGGAAATGGATGGAAAGAATCTCGATTATTCACAAAATTGAAAATTACTCCTCCCGGCAATTGAAATGTAATCCGCTTGCGGAAACAATCCATTACCGCACGAAAAGTGGATAACAAGTTCATCCCAAAAATCACGTCATACCCCTTCATCTCTAAAGCAATCAAATCCACAATCAATTCGTGCTCCCCAATACGAAACACATAACCCTTGTAGACTCGGCTAGTACCAAACTGTTCTCCCGTAGGCAAGTCAATAGTCAAAGCATGTTCTAACTTCTCGAAACCCAATCCCAAATTCATAGCATATGCAGTACGTATAAAAGAATGAGTAGCACCAGGATCGAATAAGATTCTGGCCCAAGAATTGTAGAGAAGAATGATACCTTCCACAACGGCATTGGAGGCATCCTCCTCCGGTTGGATTAAGGCAAATACCCTCCCCGGATTGGCATCACCGGGGGCTTGAGCTCTCAATGGTCTCGGTGGTGGAGGGGGCCTATTTGCATTTGATGGCCCGGCTGACTGATTGGTCTTGGGTGGAAGTGACGGGTAGTTGTTTCGGAAGTGCCCTACACCTCCACAAGCAAACATTGACGAGGGTCAGTGCTTGGTCTAGTCGGGGCATGCCCCTCTCCTCGGACTGTAAGAGGTCTCTGCCCCACCGCTTGATCGGGGCGACGATATGGTAACGCCCTCGGTGCTCCACTGCTACTGGCACCTGTACGGATCGGGCCTCCTCTGAGAGTCATCAATGTCTCTCTCCACCAATGCCGCTCTGTCAACCAAATCTCTGTAGTCTCGGATTCTAAGTGCCACAAGCTTCTCTCTGATGGTCGGTCTCAAACCCTGCTCGAAGCGCTTGGCCCTCCTATCCTCGGTGGATATGAACTCTGAAGCATAACGGGATAGCTCATCGAACCTCCTCTCATACTCAGCCACGGTCATACTGCCCTGCTGCAAGGCTAGAAAGTCTGCACTCATCTTATCTCTGACAGACTCTGAAAAATACTTGTCGTTGAAGCTTTGCTCAAACTCCTCCCAAGTGAGCGTATTAGTGTCCCTCCTTTTCTTCACTGACTCCCACCAGTAATCGGCCTCCCCTTCCAACAAATAGGTAGCCAAGCCAACCCGAAGGTCCCCGGCGATCCCCATACCATCACAAATTTTTTTCATCCGGCGGATCCATCTATCCGCATCTAAGGGATTGGAGCTCCCTTGGAAGGTGGGTGGGTGTTGCCGTAGAAATTCTCGAAGAGCCACCATCCTTCGGTTTTCATCGCCGTTGCCCGGTACTTGGACTAAAGGACGAACTCCACCGTTGTGGTGGTTGTTCCCACCTGGTTGTTGCACTAGGGTGGTGAGTTCCCTTAAACATTGGTAAATACCATGTATGGCGTCGAGAGGTGGTGGATTTGCTTGACCACCACGCCCACGACCATGCTCACGTCCACGTCCACGTACCCGTTCACCGTCCATCCTGCATATCAATTCACAATTTAGTTTCATTGATGTACAAGACATCCTAAATATCACTTTAATCTACAGCATAAGGTTCATATAAAATTAGACCAACAATTTTCTTCAACTTAATCCTACTTCCCGAGTGGTAATCCATAACCTACAACTCCTATGTAAGACCTAAAGCCTAGGCTCTGATACCAAATCTGTAACGCCCCCAAAACCCCCTTGGATGACATTACATTCTAAAAATCATTCACCGCATAAGAGCATTAAGTAAATCCATCACGACAAAAGTTTCATTCATCCACCATTCATATTTTAAGAAAATTTGGGCAGAGTCTCCTCTATTCGGGGAGCTCTACCCAAAACACAACCTGTGCAATTCTACTGTAATGACCACACCGGGTCCATTTAACTACCATAAAATTAATCCATCTAATTTACATGTTATCCCAAAAGAATAGGCCAAGTTATGGCCTTTACATTCCCACAAAAGTACTATAATACACAGCGGAATTTATAAAATAAAAACTAGGCTATACAATTCTCCCAAAAGATTATCCAAGTCTATAACAAAAGAAAGGGGGGTCGCTTTAAGCATCCACCTCGGGATCCACGCTCCCTTCTATCGGAGTCTCCAAATATGTCGGCCCCTCGACTCCCAGCTCCTCGTCAAAGGCAAAATCTGAAAGGTGGGTAAGTAGGGGGGTGAGCACAAGGCTCTGTAGGAGGATCCTTCCAAACCCATTCAAGGTTTTGAAATCAAGTAAAACAGGTAGGTCACGTTTCGCACATACATATAAATGAATTTTAAAGTAAAGTAAGGACATTTTAAAGGAGATCTCAAGTTTGTACAATAATAAGGATTTGAACGAGAATAAAACCACGTTTAATTGACAAACAATTTTCAACATAATCCACTCCACCATACACCATTTCCACAAGGTATCGCGGCATCCCATACTACCCGAAACTCTTGGAAAAATAATATTTGGTACAATGAACAAAAATTTCTATTTGGTACCACTCAAGTAGGTTGTCGCTTCTCATGAATCTACCTGACGATTCTACCTCGTTCACCCATTTCCACTAACAATCACAGACCAATTTAGGAAGGGCATGTACCGTCTCATACGACCTTGACGAGATCCTTCCAAGGTGTCTAGTATACTAACCCTTTTCCCCGGTATCCGTGAACAATAGTGGTCACTGTCACCACAGTGATCCACTACGCGCATTAGACAACCATCTCACCCCCATTGGGATAGACTAACCTCTAATGCTCTACGGCAGTTTTCGAAGGTAATCCAAGTCCCTCACAACACCATACACAAGAGTGACATACCAACAATATACTCAACTTCATATACAAGCAAATTCCATGATGTTTCCCCAAATTTTCACAAGCAAGATACATAATAGAACAATTTAAGAAAATATACCCATTTCGCAAATCATATAACAAGAGACAAGTTTAAAGGAAATAAGCATGAGATCATCAATACAATCATTTTACTACCCAACACAAAGTTCTAGAATTTTCGAAATCAAGATGATGTGAAGATATAGAGAAAAATCCATATTTCCCCCAAAAACTAGAGTTTGATGGATTTCCAACCATCATTTTGTTCAAATCATGGGAATGTTTGTAAACATACCAAGGAACAAGAAACCCATAACAAATACATACTATTAAGAGCCAAATTCTACATGTATAATAACCCTAACATCAATGGACAAGGATGGAAGAAAACCCTACTTCAATGTTCTTAAAAACCTAGGTTTAGTGTGAAGAAGATGAAGATTTGATCTTCTTTGAAGTATAGATCTCCTCTTGATCTTGTGTTTTATCCTTCTCTCTTCCTCTAGAGTCCTAAGAGAAGTGGGTTGAGAGTGGAATGAGAGAAATGAGAGTAAATGCTGAAATCTGTGTTTTTTAACACAGAAATCCCGAATTTTTTTTTCTTTTACTGTTCATGGGCTGCTTCGATATTACTTCGTTATCGGGGCATAACTCTCTCATCCGAGGAAGGAAATCGTTGATATAAATTTTACACACGTCTTATGCTTTAGACTAAAGTGATATTTAGGATGTCTTGTACATCAATGAAACTAAATTATGAATTAATGTGCAGGATGGACAGTAGGCGTGGACGTCGATGAGGTTGTGGTGGCCAAGCAAACCCATCACCACCACCGCCTCTCGATGCCATAAGAGGCATATATCAATGTTTAAGGGAGCTCACCACTTTGGTACAAAACTAGAATGTAAACAACAACCATAATGGTGGAGCTCACCCTCTAGCACAAGTGCCGGGCAATGGGAATGACAACCGAAAGATGATAACTCTTCGGGAATTTCTAAGGCAACACCCGCCTAACTTCCAAGGGAGCTCCAATCCTTTGGATGCGGATAGATGGATCCGCCGGGTGAAGAAAATTTGTGACGGCATCGGAGTTACCGAAGACTTGAGGGTTGACTTAGCTACCTATTTGTTCGAGGGGGAGGCCGACCATTGGTGGGATTCGGTAAAGAGACAAAGGAACACAGATGCACTTACTTGGGAGGAGTTCGATCAAGTCTCCCAAGACAAATATTTTCCTGAGTCAGTTAGAGACAAGATGAGTGTCGATTTCCTCGCTCTTCGATAGGGTAGTTTGACGGTGGGGGAGTATGAGAGAATGTTTGAGGAGTTGTCCCGATATGCCACAGAATTCATATCCGTAGAGGTCAGGTGGGCCAAACGTTTTGAGCAGGGCTTGAGGCCAGCTATTAGGGAGAAGCTTGTGGCTCTTAGGATCCGTGACTATGGGGATCTTATGGATAGGGCTATGTTGGTGGAGAGAGACATGAAAGATAATCAGCGGCGACAGAACCTTATGAGGGGAGGTCCGATCAGGACCGGTGCTAGCAATAGTGGAGCACAGAGAACGACACCCTACCGTCGCCCAGATCAAGTAGTTGGACAGAGACCACAGATAGCTCGAGGAACGGGAGGAGTACCAGAGAGAGTAGGCACCAACCCACGTCGATGCTTTGCATGTGGAGGTGTTAGGCACTTCAAAGATAACTGCCTATTGCTTTCAACCAAAACCAACCAAGCAACTGGGCGTGTGAATGCAAACAAGCCACCACTACAAAGGCCACTACAACAGCAGATACCATTTGAAGCTCTAGCCCCAAGTGGCGCCAACCAAGGAAGGGTATTTGCTTTGACCCAACTGGAGGAAGATGCCTCCAATACAGTGGTGGAAGGTATTGTTCTCCTCTACAATTCTTGGGCTCGAATTTTATTTGATTCGGGTGCGACTCATTCATTTATACGTACTGCATATGCTATTAAATTGGAATTGGGCTTCGAGAAGCTAGAACATACGTTTGTGTATTAATATGCCTGCGGGAGAACGGTTGGATACTAGCCGGGTGTGTAGGGGTTGCGTGCTTCAAATTGGGGAGCACGAATTGATTATAGATTTGGTTGCCTTAGACATAAAGGGGTATGACGTGATCTTTGGGATGAATTTGTTATCCACATTCCGGGCGGTAATGGATTGTTTCCGTAAATGGATTTCTTTTCAACTAACGGGAGGGGTAGTATTCAGTTTCGTAAATGACCGAAATTCCTCTCATCCATTTCCTACTATAGTAGATTCTTGAAAGCGAAGGCGGGGAGCCATTTGAGTTTCTTAGCTAGCTTGATGGGAGATGATCGGGATAAATTCCATACAGATGTGGTGTTGATAGTATCGGATTTTTCGGATGTCTTCCCAGACGAACTACCTAGGCTACCCCTGCACAGGGAGATTGAGTTCAAGATTGATCTATACCCGAGAATCGAACCCATATCCATTGCTCCCTATCGGATGACACCTTTGGAGTTAAAAGAGCTAAGGAAGCAGCTGGATCATCTGTTGACCATTGAGTTTATCTGTTTGAGCACTTCACCTTGGAGAGCCCCAGAACTCTTCGTGAAGAAGTATGATAAGACACTTCGGTTGTGCGTGGATTACCGAAGATTGAATCGAGTAACAATGAAGAACAAATACCCTTTGCCATGAATCAACGACCTATTTGATTAGTTGAGGGGTTCTAAGTATTACTCCAAGATTGATCTTCGCATAGGGTATCATCAATTGCGGATCAAGGAGGAAGATATTCCTAAGACTGCTTTCCGTACTCGGTATGGTCATTTCGAGTATTCGGCGATGCCGTTTGGATTGACTAATGCCCCAACAGACTTCATGAATTTAATGCACAGGGTATTTCGGTCATATCTAGATCAGTTTGTCATCGTGTTTATTGATGACATACTAATCTATTCCCGGACTCACGAGGAACATGGACACCATCTCTCTATTGTGCTACAAACATTGAGAGAACATAAGTTATATGCGAAGATGAGTAAGTGTGAGTTTTGGATAAAGGAAGTGAAATTCCTTGGCCATGTTGTGTCGGAACAAGGGGTAGCTGTTGACCCCGCAAAGATTGAAGCAGTGATGAAGTGGGAACCACCAAAGAATGTGACCGAAGTATGTAGTTTTCTGGGCTTAGTAGGCTACTATCGGAGGTTTATGGAAGGGTTCTCAAAGCTAGTAATACCGATGACACGTCTTACAAAGAAGGGAGAAAAATTCTTGTGGACTCAAGAGTGTGAACTAGCTTTTCGCACCTTGAAGGAGAAGTTGATAACCATTCCTGTCCTCATTATTTCAAGTAGTGGGGAAGGATACGCTGTGTACACCGATGCTTCGCTATGAGGCTTGGTATGTGTGCTAATGCAAGGAGGGAATGTGGTTGCCAATGGCTCTAGGCAACTCAAGGTTCATGAGCAGAATTATCCCACCCATGACTTAGAGCTTGCCGTAGTGGTTTTTGCTCTTAAGTTGTGGAGGTGTTACTTGTACGGAGAGAAATTCCAAGTGTTTTCTGATCATAAGAGCCTCAAGTATGTGTTCACACAAAAAAACTTGAATCTTCGGCAAAGAAGGTGGGTTGAGTATCTAGAAGATTATGATTTCACACTCAACTACCATCCGGGGAAGGCTAACATAGTAGCAGATGCACTGAGCAGAAAGTCTCGGGGGGAAATCAATGTTCTTGCAGTTAAAATGTGGAAGATGATTAATGCCTTAGAGGACTTTGATCTATAGGTGGATAGGCAGGAGAATCGTCCATGCCTATTTAACTTTGTAGCCCAACCTACACTCCAACGTAGGGTTGTGGAGTTACAATATTTGGATCCTGACTTAAAGTCGATTCGAGCTAAATTGGAAAATGGGGAAATAGTGGAAGGTTGGTCTTTGAGAAATGGAGAACTAAGATATGGGGAGAAGCTATGCGTCTCCAATGATTCATCCTTAAAGGAGGAGATACTAGGAGAGTGTCATCGCTCTAAGTTTGCCATCCACCCCGGTGGCACAAAAAATGTATAGGGACATGAAGAGTCAATTTTGGTGGAAGGGAATGAAGAAGGATGTGGCCAGGTTTATAGACCGATTTGTGGTGTGCCAATAAGTGAAGATTGAACATCAAAAGCCCAGAGGATTACTACGGTCTTTACCTATTCTAGAATAGAAGTGGGATCACATCACCATGGACTTCGTGTCGGATTTACCATAGACATCGCGAGGGCTTAATGCAGTATGGGTCGTTGTGGACAGACTCACCAAGTTCGCTTATTTCTTGAGTATGAAGACCACTGAAACTTTAGAGACCTTGAGCAAGCTCTATATTCGTGAGATCGTGCGATTACATGGAGTTTTGCTCTCGATTGTTTCAGATCGCGATTCTCGATTTGTAGTGCAATTTTGGAAAGGTCTACAACGAGCTATGGGGACAGAGTTACACTTCAGCACAACTTTTCATCCCCAAACAGATGGTCAATCTGAGAGGGTGATACAGACCTTGGAGGACATGTTATGAGCTTGCGTGTTGGATTTTAAGGGGAGTTGGAGTGATCATTTGTCGTTGGTGGAATTCACATACAACAACAGTTTCCAATCTAGCATCGGCGTGACACCGTATGAGGCATTGTATGGGAGACCATGTAGGTCCCGACTTGTTGGCTAGAAGCTGGAGAGAGTAGTTTGTTTGGGCCAAAAATTGTTCGGGAGACTACGGAGAAAATTCAACTTATCCGAGAGAGACTACGCATGACACACAGTAGACAAAAAAGCTATGCGGATCAAAGAAGAAGACCCTTGGAATTCCAAGAGGGGGACTATGTGTTCCTCAAGGTGTCACCCAAGAAGGGAGTGTTTAGATTTGGCAAGAAAGGGAAATTAGCACCAAGATATACCGGACCCTTTGAAGTGATCAAAGCTGTGGGCAAAGTAGCGTATCAACTTCGGTACTAGCTCAGTTGTCAGGGGTACATGATGTGTTTCATGTGTCAATGTTGAGGAAGTGTCAATCGGATACAACACATGTCATGGATTTGAAGGATATAAAAATTCAAGATGGAGCAACATATGAAGAACAACCAGCGAAGATCCTCGATACCAAGGAGAATGAGTTTCGCAACAAAGGCATTCAACTGGTGAAAGTCTTGTGGCAACATCATGGGGTGGAGGAAGCTACTTGGGAACCAGAGTTGGAAATGCGAGAAAAGTACCCTCACTTGTTCTTTACTTAAGGTAATTTTCGAGGATGAAACTTTCTTTAAAGGGGATGGATTGTAAACCCCCACATTCGTATCTTTATATAACAACATAATTATGTTTTTGAAATACTAATATATGTAATAATATATGCATGAACTATGTAGATTGTAAGAGTTGAAATAAAAAGGTTAGTTGAGGTAATAGGGTGTGTTGTAGAAGTTTGGAAGTACTCCAGAATGAAAGCACACTTTAAAGAGAATTTGGGTAAAAATGATTTTGGACACTGCTAGTATTTGGATCATAACTTTTTATCTTGATGTCCATTTGATCTGCACTTTTGACAGTAGATAGTAGACTTCTAGAGCTACAAAAGTGTATTTCATGAAAAGTTTCCAAATCGACCTCTAAATAGGCCAAAACTGCACTGCCAGTTCCAACAAAAACAGGAATGACGTTCTAGTACTTTTTGTCTGATGGAAAAATCAAAGTATTGGGAGCTAAGGACGTTCGAACGCCAATGACGAATTCTGACTCTAAAAATCGCGCACAAGACACAATTTCTTCCACTATAAATACCTAAGGACACCTGCCTAAGCCCCATTTCAACATTTTTAACCCTAGAAAAGCTTAGAGAGGAAGAAAGAAAGGGAAAACAAAAGATTAAAGGGTTGATTCAAGTTTGGGAAAGATCAAATTTCAAATTCTTCAAGAGCACTAAGGAAGAAGAAGGTAGGGGTTTTTTTTCCTATTCTCTTACATTGAGGCTAGGGCTTAATTATATGTTTTTTTTGGACTTTAAATCTTATATATATGATATGAAATCATCTTTCCTTAGTCTTTTGCAATTATTAGTGTGTTTTAAACAAAGTTAGGGTTGAATACCCATGAAATCTCATTTTCTTAATATAAAACTCTAGTTTTCAAAAGAGATGGACTTTCTTCTTGATTCTTCCTTTGTTCTTGACTATGAAACTTTAGTGCTTGGTGTTGAGTAACAAAATGATATTGATGATGATCTCTTGCATTTTATTCAAATTTTCTATTAGAAACACTACATGTGAAATTGGGGATTTATGAAATTGCTGTTATTTGAGGAAATTGTTGGTATTGTATCTCTTGTGTGGTTGTTGGATAAATATGGGCTACTATTGACCAGGTATCTTGGAGTGTGTAGACGCCTTCTTACTCCGTGTGGGTTTAAACTTTTTCTACCACTCATAGTGGGGTTAGTGCCTTGCGAGGACTAAATCATTATTGCTCACGGGGTATCGTGGAAAAAGGGGTTAGTATACTACTCTTTGGTTGGATACGTCATTGCCATGGTGTTGGCATACGCCCTTCCTAAAGGTTGGACATACTTGCGAGGATTTGTGTGGGTTGTACGTGGGTCATGATATTTTCGATGGTATCCATGCAAGGTCTTACTTCATACGAATACAGTGGTGGGTTATTGTTCATTGTACCAGAAATAGTTTCTACAAGAATTTTGGGAGGTATGAGATTCCGTAAGAACTTGAGAGAAACGGTTTATGGTGGTATGGATTATTAGTTGTATATTGGTTTCATTTATGCATTAAATTACTGTTGTTGCTTAAACTTGAGATCTGTTTAAATGTCCATGTTTTATTGCAAAATTCATATATGCTATTTGTGAAAGGTGACTGATTGTTTTTATATGTTTTTCTAAACCTTGTTCGAGTTTGGGAGAAATGTTGCTACAGAGCTTAGTGCTCACCTCCTACAAACTATATTTTTCAGATTGTGGTCTAAAGGAAGAGCTCAGGGTTGAGGAGCCGACACATTGGGAAACTCCACTAGATGGGCTCATGGATCCTGAGGTGGATGTCTAGAGTTATACTCTCCTAGGTGCTAGACTAGGAAATTTCTTTGGGGATTATGTAAAAACTAATCTTTTGTTATTCCGTTGCAAGTTTAAATGTGATTCTTTTGGGATGTAATTATCATAGTCAATCACATTCTTTTGGGATGTAATGACCATGATTGGCCTATTCTTTTGGGATAATATGGTAAATGTTATAGTTGATGAACGAAATTTCTTTAATGATGAATTTATTTAGTTGCTCTCATGATGTGAATGGTTTATAGATTGTAATGCCGTCCAAGGTGGGTTTTGGGACGTTATATTTTCCCATTAAACCCTACCTTGAACAGGAAGTCATCGCTTCTAAAAAATTATATCATATATTGGGCAAATGCTTCTTAACCCCAAATATCTCCTCGTAAATCCATACTAATAAAATAGGACCCAATTTAAAATTTTCAAGTTAGAAAAACACAAGAACAGTTCAGATTAACTCAACTTTCATCTAGCGGTACAAAATTCATCCCCTTAAAATTTTTGTCCTGCTCAAAGTTAAAAGTCACCCTTATGCTCTATCTTCGTCTCTCTCCTTCTCTTTTTCTTCACACATAGCACACATTCCCACAATCAAACACACACCACACATCACATGCATAGAGCATAGCAACACAAAACACAAAACCAGATACACACAACATTCTATTGATGAAAATTGATGAGAATAGGGAGTTAGGGTTAAAATACGAACATGTGAGGTTTATCTAAGAAATATAAGGTTTTAAAAAATTAGGCTCAAGAGAGTGATATTGATGTTGAAAACCACTTTAATGAGTTAGATAAAATAAAACTAATTTGGTCAAAAAGAGTAAGTTAGGTACAAGTTACTAGAATAAAAAAGTGAAAATTAGGGTAATTCCTCCTTAGAGAACTTTAAATGAGTTAAATCTATCACTTAAACTTATTTTGGAATAAGTCCAATTTTTTTAATATCTCCAAAATGCCCTTCCTATGAAGTTGAAAACAGTCTTCCATGTTAGATTAATTTCCTAAATAGTTATTCCTTGATTACGCTTAATGAAAATCTGTTAGTAAGTTTTTTCCATAAAATCTGAAATTCAAATTCAAATTTGACACCACCACCATTAACTCTTCTACAAATTTTATACTCTCGTATTCTTGAACCAAATAAGCATTTGCCGAAATCAAGTAATCTCCATGGACAGCAACCATGAGATCGTTTACAACCTTGAAGTTTGAAAACCCACATAAAATTCACTAAACTTGCCATAAACAAATGGTGAAACCAAACCCCGAAACTCCATCATCAATAGACCTAAATAGTGGTTTATACTCGGAAACAAAAATTTATCACAGCTTCAGACCCCAAGTTCCACTTCCTCCAGAAACCATCCCTTTCTAAATCACTGACTATGTCTTCTCTCTCCTACGTCAAACCTCCACCACCATCTCCGGCATAAAATTCATCAACATCACCACTCACAAACGCATCTCCATTTCCGAACTTGAAATTCGCACTAAAATCTTAGCTTTCTCGTTGCAACTCCTTGTTGGACTTCGAAAAGGTGATAATGCCTTCATTCTCTCTCCAAACTTGGTACATATCCCATATCTCTACTTCTCTCTGTTGTCGCTCGGCGTAATAGTTTCTCTTTATTTGTCGTCGATGACAACGTTGAATAGCATGTTACTATTTTTTTTTCCAGTGCAATTTTTTTTTCTTTTCATGTTACTATTTTTTTTTCATGGTACAATTTTTTCATGTCACCATTTTTTTTGTTAAGCAAATTACTATTTAATATTTTTTTATTTTTTGTATTTGAATGTTACTACTTTTTTATTTTGAATATTACTGTTTTTTTTATTTTGAATGTTACAATTATAGAGAGATAATATAATATGTGTGTGTGATATATATATCTATATATATATGAGATAAAATAGTCTTAATATGTATATGTTTATAGATATGAGATAGATAAATAATTTTAATAATATAAAATTCATAAAATTTAGGAGTTGTTATGTGTGATATAAAATAGTCCTAATCTATATTGGATATAAGAGAGAAATAATTTTAATGGTAGTAAAACTTTTAAAATTTAGGAGTTGTTAATTTTCAAATTTGTGTTGGGTTAATAACACTTTTGGTCCATAAAAGTATGCATTTTTTCTTGTTATTTTGGTTCATACATAGATATATCGTTAAATTTTTGATAGAATAATAACATGTTAGACATGTGATACCGTCTAAAAAAAATCACATATGGTCACTTCTATAAAAAAAATATGACAGATTGTTTGATTAAGGACCAAAGTGACACGGATTGAATACTTTAGAGATCAAATTGAAAAAATTGGTATAATAAAGATTAAACTGACAAAAAATGCATACTTTAGGGACCGAAATTACTATTAACCATTTGTAATATAACTATTGTGAGTATTTTTGGACAATGAAAATCAAAATGGACTTATTTTCAAACAAGTTTTTTGAGTAGACTTAAGTTCAAATAAATCCACTGAAGGAGACTGACCCCCAAATTACCCTAAAAAAAACCAAGGCCCAATCTCATAACAAATCTCTTGAAGTCAGTTAGCGAAAAAAAATTGAGTCGCAACCATTTTATGAAAATTAGAGTTTTCCTTTTTTTTTTTTCAAAATCTGTTTGGTTAGTATAATAAAATATGATTTAGAATGTAATTCATGTCTAAATTAGGTTATTGCTTTTATTTATATCAAATCTATATTAATAAGATAGATGCAATTTTGAGTCCATTTTTACTTTAAAATTTAATCAAATTTTAATTCATTGAAAAAGCACAAACACGGCTCAAATGAATCGACATGAATTCAAAATTGGTCCAACCTTGCACAAACACTCCCGTCCAATTCCTTTTCCTGCCCATCACACCTCTCAACGGCCGGTCCACATCCACACACACGCCACTGACACACCCCACCCTCGAGCTTTTGACCCATCCCATGTGTTTTTTAAAAAAAAGTTCTAAATAATGGTTGGTTTGAAAGTATTTCTCAAACCTAGGGACTTTTAAAAACGTCAGTTGGTTTGACATTTTTAAGACAAAAGACGTCAATTGGGCTGACATTTTTAGCTTAAAAATATCATACCAACTGAAGTTTTTTGGAACACTATGGGCTAAGCAAAACACCTAAAAATATCAGTCCAAATGACGTTCACTAAAAATGCATCTGGACTGACGTTTTTACGCAATCCGAAACCATTTTCTTATTTCCTTTTCCCCTCTTCTTTCATTCTCTCTTCTTCCTCCAAATCTGTCTGTGAGCCCTAGGCGAAATCGGCGAAATCAATCACCAGCCATCACCACCAGTTAAAACCCAGCATTCACCACCAGCCCATATCCACCACCAGCTGAAATCCCAAAAGTAAACGACCACCTCCACCACAAGGTATCTTTCGGTCTTCAATTGCATCATTTGGACAAAGAGCAAACAATGAGGCACTATCCATTATAAGGTATCTAAGGACTCTTGATTTCTATGATATGGTTATTTCATATGTGTTTTTGTATTCAATTGCAACGACTTGAGACCCATTGAAAAGGCTCTCACTTTCTTGTTGCACCAATTTCACTTTCTCTGGAGTCTCATCGTTTTTGTGCACATACCCCGTCTCTTGAGTACTTAGCTCTTGTAAAAGTAGATTTCCTCACTGATTAGTACATCAGTGATTTGTCTCGGTACCTCTGTAATCTGGTCACTATAAAGTTCAGCTCATGTTGTGAGACCCAATTACGCATTGCATGCATATTAGTATAAATTTATGGGCTAAATTATAATTATGTAAAATTATTAAAGGAGTTAATTAAATTAATTCTTTTAGAGGCATGATGCGTGTGAGCATGCACTGGGTATGTAGACCCCGTTAGTAAGGTATTGGTGAGACCTAATTATAAAATTTCATGTGTGAAAATACTAGTGGGTCGATTTTGAAATCACTTAAAAACTTGGGGGGAGCAAGTGTAATTATTCACCTAACTTTACACATGTTTTAACATGAAGTTGGTGAGTCATTAGGCATGCAAGGTGGGGTGTGTTGTGTATGCCGTGTATGTGTGTGTGTGTAAATGTAGTGCTTGTGTGTGGGTGTGTGTGTGTGTGTACTTTAAAGATTAAAGGTGTGTGTGTTAATATATGAAGCCGTGTGTGTGTGTGGGCTAGTTTTAGCTGAAACCGAGAGTAAGGTGAGCAAGAGAGAAAGGAAAAAAATATATATGGGGGTGTTCCTTTGAGCCAAGATCAAGGAGGAAGAGAGGGAGAGAGAAAAATTAAGTATTTTGGTGTATTTATAGTTTCTACGAAGACAGAGACAAGAAGGTATATGAGATTAATTTTAAGCATGTTTATGTGATTAATTTTAGTATGTACGTAACTATGTGTGTTGTTTTATTTAAAATTAGTGAATGTTCTAATTTAATTTCTTGGACTGTTTCGGTTAAATTTTAATGGGCTGTTTTAATGTAATTTAAAAACATATTTTTTGTGAGTTTAAATTAAGTGCATTAAACATAATTAGTGGGTTGTCTTGTGTACAAATAACGGGTTGTTTTATGTTCAGATCAAACCAGATTTTTTTTAGAGTGTCATTAAGTTTAGTTAGTCAATTTAAGGGGCTGTTACAAAGGGTTGTAAAGGGCTGTGCAATCCAGGTATGAGAAAGACGAAAAAAAATGTGAAAAATGAATATCGTGAAACACTTAGTGAGTTAGGTTGAAAATGAATATTATAGGAATGAAATGAGTGGTTTAAAGACTCAATTAGGGGCTGTTTTGCATTGCTTAAAAGTGTATGTGAATTTAAGTGTGACGGTTTTAAATAAAAAAATGTGATTGAAGTGGGAAACGGGTGTCGGTAACGCTGAAACCCTAATTTCTAAATGTTATTATCACATGTGTGAATTTTAGTCCAAATGACCTGAAATTTTGCCTGAAACATTTAAAATTATGCTTGATGTGATAATGTGACTTACGAATGCAAATGAGTACAATATCCGGTGTGAAATGTAGAAAATACCAGTAATGCAGTTTTTAGTATTCGGGGTCAAAATTTGTGGAAATGGACCCCTGATCAATGTGTTTGGCCAACTTAATTCTAATTGTGATTAATCTGATTGAATTTGGGAATTTGGGGAGAAAATTTGATCCCTAGAACAAAAGTGCTATTGTGTGAGTAGATAATGTGGTAACCGAAGTTACCAGGGTACTTTGGGGTGCATCATTTGCATGCATTATTAACTATTAAATGTGAACCATATTAATATTGTAATTACAAATGTGTTAGGTGGAACGGGTGGGACAGTAGGTGTCGGAACAGATACGGTAACACCGAAAGGATCCACCGATAAAACCGAAGGGCTGTAGATCTGTATATTGGAGGTGGGTGTATATCTTTATATATTTTGAAAATGCTATTATCAGATGATAGTAAATGATAGAATTTAATTGTAATTCTTCAGGATTATGTGCTAGGTGCTTATGTGATTGGATGATGCTTTGTATCGTGTATTGTGTATTGTGGAATGTGGCGCACTATTTGAGGCAGGGGCGTCGATGCCTGGTCACTGGGCATGCAATGATGTGCTAGTACTATGGTGTTCCCGGAAGGTTCGGGAGACACGAATCCATGTGGGATCTATTACCCAATGAGGGGTAGTGTGGATGTGATGTGGCTTGTGAATTCTTTGAAATTGGATTGATGTTGTTGTTTGATACATGTATCTACGTAGTATCTATCTACTTCAGTGTATTACTATCATTTTCATTCCATATACTGCATGTATACTCACAAAGCGCGTGGTTTAGCTCACACCCCTACAGTTTCTTCTTTTATGTACTATAGAGGAGGATGTAGACCGGTCCACTTTCCAGTTGTTTGAGCTTGTGCAAAGTTAGTGTGATACCACTCCGGTTAAGTGTCGGTATGACTAATCGTTGGCCTGTGTATTATATTTGTGAGAGATTATTATGGTCGGTTATTAGTATATATTTGTAAATAGACTTAGCAAGCATACTTTGTGATGTATGCTAGGTGGGTGTGAAATTTTGTATATGTCTATAACCTGGAAAATAAATGATTGGTATAGGTGTTTATATATAGTACAGGTTATCAAACAAGTTTTACCATTATGCTTAATAACTAAGGTGATGAGTGTTGTTGTTACACCTGTGGGATTATATCATGTTTGATTAGTCCAGTTTATAATAATTGTTCACAAGTGTATGAAAAACCTAGTCGCATCTCATCCTTGGGAGACAGGGATGGAGCGTGATAATTTAGTTGGTATCAGAGCCAGAGTTTATAATTTTGTAATCGAGTCGAGTCTAGTGTGACAGTGGACTTAGGAATTGGTCTGTTTAGGTGGGGATGTTAGAGGTCCGTGTGAGTGTATGGAATATATACTGCATGCTATCATGACCCATATGCGATACTTACATTTGTTACAATGATACATAGAGGGAGAAGGGTCATCTACTCGAGTTGGAGATACTGGAAAAAGACCCCAGATGGAGGAGGAACACGGAGATTTGGGGGCTAGGCAACTATGGGAAGCAACGGTTAAGTATTTTGAGCAACATACAACGCGAATGAAAATAGGAAAGCCCAGGGGTACGTTGTACGAACAGTTTAAAAAGCTTGATCCACCAATATTTATGGGAACTGTAGGTCTATTGGAGGCAAACAATTGGTTACGACGCATCGAGAAAATATTCAGGGTGATGGAAATTGGTGAGGAGGATAAATTGTTATTAGCTACTTTTATGTTAGGAGAGGAGGCCCAGTATTGGTGGGAGGCTATGGAGAGAGCATTGCTGCCAGTGTGCACTGAAGGGGAGGCTAGTTCAGTTCCTAGAGTTCCCACATGGCGACCGTTTACAAATGGTTTTGACAAGAAGTATTTTCCCTCGAGTTATCGATACTAGAAACAAAATAAATTTTTACATCTGCAGCAAGGGAATCAGTTAATGCTGGAGTACGAGAGTAAATTTAGTACTTTGTCTAGATTTATGCTTTCTGTTGTCGCAGATGAGGGGGAAAGATGCAGAAGATTTTAGATGGGGCTAAATTACAATATTTAATCTCGTATTTCGATGCTGGAGTTAACCACCTTTTCAAAATTATACAACAAAGCCCTGATTATGGAAGCTAATTTGAAAGAGATGGAAAGTGCAAGTGAACAGACAAAAAAGGGAAGATATGAGCTAAGTGGACAAGGTTCCAAGGGAAGTTTCCTTAGCAGAGCTTGGAGAGGAATGTTTTCGAAGGGTGCAAGGAAGAAAAAGTGAGGAGTCCTATTCCAAAGTCGAGGACAGGGAGTGAGTGGATCATCTTCCTTTGCACTAGGTCGAGAGATGGGGCAGTCTCGAGGGAGTACAGTTACCTGTTACCGTTGCGGGCAGGTTGGGCACATTGTACGAAAACTGTCTTATGGGAGGACCAGGATCTTCTATGTCACGGCGTTGCTTTTTATGTGGTCAGGAAGGACACATGTAGAGAGATTGTCTGTAATATTCGAACCAGAGTTCATCGATAGGCAGTGCACCTACGGTGTCTTGAGGAGCAGCAAGTGGCAGGGGTCAAGGACGAGGAGGCAGTACTAGAGGTAGCGGCGCTGGTTGTAGTGGACCGAGCAGACTTGAGGCTGGAGGACGTGTCTTTATACTAACCCAGCGGGATGCTGAGGCGACCCCGGATGTGGTTACATGTATGATGTCTATTTTTGGTCAGCAGGCACGAGTACTTATAGATTCAGGTGCAACACGATCATTTATATCACTGCCATTCTCCATGCATGTTAATAGACGACCTACTCCATTAGACTGTGATTTGACTATAACTACTCCAAATGGTGACTGTGTGACGACCAGGGTAGTATATAGGGAGTGCCTAGTTCAGGTAGGTAATAGAGAATTACCTGTATATCTGTTACCTCTAGACTTCCAGGATTTTGATGTCAATTTAGGAATGCATTGGTTGTCTACATATCATGCTACTATTGATTATTTTCATAAAGAAGTAGTATTTAGAATTCTACATGTTCCTTTGTTTCGGTTCTTTGGAGAGCGATGTCCTGAGCCAAGGAATTTGATATCAGCAATTAAAGCCAGGAAATTACTCTAGAAAGGATGCCATGGGTACTTGGCTTATGTGAAAGATACTCAGAGGAGTACTCTTGAATTGAAGAATATTTCTGGGGTTAGTGAATTTGCTGATGTGTTTTCGGAAGAGTTACCAGTACCAGTGGATCAGGAGGTGGAATTTACTATTGAGCTTGTGCTAGGAACTAGTCCCATATCCATTACTCCACACAGGATGGCTCCAACTGAATTGAAGGAACTTAAAGTTTAGTTGCAGGATTTGTTAGATCGGGGATTTATACGGCCTAGTGTATCTCCTTGGGGTGCACCAGTATTATTTGTAAAGAAGAAGGATGACACTATGAGGTTATGTATTGATTATAGACAGTTGAATAGAGTGACTATCCGGATCAAGTATCCCTTGTCACGTATTGATGATTTGTTGGACCAGTTACAAGGTGCCCGGGTGTTTTCAAATATTGATCTTCGGTCAGGGTATCATCAGTTGAAAGTAAAGGATAATGATATATCGAAGACTACATTTCGGACCAGGTATGGACACTATAAGTTTCTAGTGATGCCTTTTGGTGTGACAAATGCTCCTGCTGTATTTATGAATTTGATGAACCAAATATTCCAGTCATATCTTGATTCATTTATGATAGTGTTCATTTATGATATATTGATATACTCTCGTAGTGAAGAGGAACATATGCAACATTTGAGGGTGGTCCTACAGACTTTAAGGGATAGGCGATTATTTGCCAAATTCAGCAAATGTGAATTTTGGTTGGACAGGGTGTGTTTTTAGGGCATGTAGTTTCTGGTGAAGGTGTATGTGTTGATCCAACTAAGGTTGATACTGTAGTTAACTGGGAGAGACCGAGGATAGTGACAGAAATTCAAAGTTTTTTGGGATTGGCAGGTTACTATCGGAGGTTTGTACAAAATTTCTCCATTATAGCTATGCCTTTGACCCGACTGACTCGGAAGGGTGTGAAGTTTGAATGGTCTGATAGATGTGAGTAGAGTTTCCAGGAGCTAAAGACCAGATTGATGACTGCACCAGTATTGACCATTCCGTCAGGTAGTGATGGTTTCGTAGTTTATAGTGATGCCTCACATCAAGGGTAGGGTTGTGTGTTGATGCAGCATGATAGAGTGGTTGCTTATGCCTCTAGATAGCTAAAACCTCATGAGTGCAATTATCCCACCCATGATTTAGAGCTTGCAGCTATTGTGTTTGCACTGAGGTTATGGAGACATTTCTTATATGGGGTTACGTGTGAGATTTATACAGACCACCAAAGTCTGAAATATCTATTTACCCAGAAAAAGTTGAACCTGAGGCAAATGCGCTGGATTGAGCTTATTAAAGATTATGATTGTACTATTCATTACCAGCTAGGGAAAACAAATGTTGTGGCAGATGCTTTGACCCGAAAATCATCCGATAGATTGGCTAGTTTACGAGTGATTCAGAATGGTTTATTTGTAGATTTGAAATCTTTAAGAGTGCAAATGGGGATAGGAAAGACTGCAGCTAAACTTGCTACACTGACTTTGAGACCAGTGTTGGTGGACAGGATTAGAGAGGCACAACAGTTTGATCTCCAAATTGAGAAATTGAAGAAAGAGGTGAAGACTGATTTTATTATTGAGAGTGCTGATGTTTTGTTATTTGGTTCTCGATTATGTGTACCAAATGATGTTGGGTTAAAAAGAGAGATTCTGGAGGAAGCACACAATTCAGCATATGCTATGCATCCAGGTAGTACAAAGTTGTATCATGACCTGAGAGAGCATTACTAGTGGCCTGGAATGAAATGGGAGATAACTGAGTTTGTGACTCGATGTTTGGTATGTCAGTAGGTGAAAGCTGAGCATCAAAGACCAGCTGGGTTATTGCAGTCTTTACCGATTCTAGAGTGGAAGTGGGAGCATATTACTATAGATTTTGTGAGTAATTTGCCCTGTACACAAAAAGGACATGAGGCGATT
This sequence comes from Ilex paraguariensis, assembly GCA_963454935.2. Lineage (NCBI taxonomy): Eukaryota > Viridiplantae > Streptophyta > Magnoliopsida > Aquifoliales > Aquifoliaceae > Ilex > Ilex paraguariensis. Next base: position 6,756 of record CAUOFW020004286.1, on the reverse strand, counting down.
CGGGTAATAGTTGATAGGTTAATGATGTCTGCTAATTTTTTAGCTATTAACATGTCTTATGTTCTTGACAGACTAGCTAGATTGTACATTGATGAGATTGTGAGATTGCATGGTGTACCTGTATCTATTGTCTCTGACAGGGATCCACATTTTACTTCGAGATTTTGGCCTAGCTTATAGACTGCGTTGGGACTACTTTGAAGTTTAGTACAACATTCCACCCACAAACAGATGGACAGACAGAGCGTACTATCCAGACATTGGAGGACATGCTGAGAGCTTTTGTCATGGACCTTCGAGTTAACTGGGATAATTATTTGCCTCTTGCCTCTGATTGAATTTGCTTACAATAACAGTTACCAGAGTTCAATTGAGATGGCACCGTATGATTGAAGTGGGTGAGAGGAAGTTATTGGGTCCAGAGATTGTGCAGATGAATGCTGATCAAATTAAAGTTATACAGGAGAGATTACGGAGTGCACAGAGCAGGCAGAAAAATTATGTTGACAATCGCCGATGTGACTTAGAATTCGAGGTGGGTGATCGAGTGCTTTTACGAGTATCACCTTGGAAAGGGGTCATTCATTTTGGCAGGAAAGGGAAGTTGGCTCCCAAGTATATTGGTCCGTATAGCATTGTAGAGTGGATTGGAGCTGTTGCATACCGATTGAAGTTACCAGTAGAGTTGTCTAGGTTGCATGATGTATGCCATGTATCTATGCTACGAAAATACATGCCTGACCCATCACACGTGTTAACTTCAGAACCGATGGAGTTAGCTGAGGATTTGACTTATGTAGAGTAGTCGGTTCAAATTTTGGGTAAGAAAGAGAACATCTTACGCACGAAGACGATACCTTTGGTAAAGGTTTTGTGGCGTAGTCACTCAGTAGAGGAAGTAACCTGGGAGACTGAGGAGAGTATACGGGCTCAATATCCTCATTTATATGGTACAAGTAAGTAATTTCGAGGATGAAATTTTTATTAGTGGGGGAGAGTTGTGAGACCCAATTACGCATTGCATGCATATTAGTATAAATTTGAGGGCTAAATTGTAATTATGTAAAATTATTAAAGGAGTTAATTAAATTAATTCTTTTAGAGGCATGATACGTGTGAGCATGCATTGGGTATGTAGACCCTGTTAGTAAGGTATTGGTGAGACCTAATTATAAATTTCATGTGTGAAAATACTAGTGGGTCGATTTCAAAATCACTTAAAACCTTGGGGGGAGCAGGTGTAATTATTCACCTAACTTTACACATGTGTTAACATGAAGTTGGTGAGTCATTAGACATGCAAGGTGGGGTGTGTTGTGTATGCCATGTGTGTGTGTGTGTGTATAAATGTAGAGCTTGTGTGTGTGTGTGTACTTAAAGATTAAAGGTGTGTGTGTTAATATATGAAGCCGTGTGTGTGTGTGGGCTGGTTTTGGCTGAAATCGAGTGTGAGGTGAGCAAGAGAGAAAGGAAAAAAATATATATGGGGGTGTTCCTTTGAGCCGAGATCAAGGAGGAAGAGAGGGAGAGAGAAAAATTAAGTATTTTGGTGTATTTATAGTTTCTACTAAGACAGAGACAAGAAGGTATATGAGATTAATTTTAAGCATGTTTATGTGATTAATTTTAGTATGTACGTAACTATGTGGGTTGTTTTATTGGAAATTAGTGAATGTTCTGATTTAATTTCATGTACTGTTTCGGTTAAATTTTAATAGGCTATTTTAATGTAATTTAAAAACATATTTTTTGTGAGTTTAAATTAAGTGCATTAAACATAATTAGTGGGTACAAATAACGGGTTGTTTTATGTTCAGATCAAATCAGATTTTTTTTAGAGTGTCATTAAGTGTAGTTAATCGATTTAAGGGGCTATTACAAAGGGTTGTAAAGGGCTGTGCAATCCAGGTATGAGAAAGACAGAAAAAAAAAATGTGAAAAATGAATATCGTGAAGCACTTAGCGAGTTAGGTTGAAAACAAAAATTATAAGAATGAAATGAGTGGTTTAAAGACTTAATTAGGGGCTTTTTTGCATTGCTTAAAAGTGTATGTGAATTTAAGTGTGGCGTTTTTAAATAAAAAATGTGATAGAAGTGGGAAACGGGTGCTGGTAACGCCAAAACCCTGATTTCTAAATGTTATTATCATATGTGTGAATTTTAATCCAAATGACCTGAAATTTTGCATGCAGCATTTTAAAATGATGCTTGATGTGATAATGTGACTTACGAATGCAAATGAGTACAATATCCAGTGTGAAACGTAGGAAATACCAGTAATGCAGTTTTTAGGATTCGGGGTCGAAATGTGTGGAAATGGACCCCCGATCAATGTATTTGACCAACTTAATCCTAATTGTTGATTAATGTGATTGAATTTGGGAATTTGGGGAGAAAATGTGATCCCTAGAACAAAAGTGCTAATGTGTGAGTAGATAGTGCAGTAACCGAAGTTACTGGGGCACTTTGGGGTGCATCATTTGCATGTATTAGTGCATTATTAACTATTAAATGTGAACCATATTAATATTGTAATTACAAATGTGTTAGGTGGAACGGGTGAGACAGTAGGTGTCGGAACAGATACGATAACACCGAAAAGATCCACCAATAAAATCGAAGGGCTGTAGATCTGTATATTGGAGGTGAGTGTATATCTTTATATGTTTTGAAAATGCTATTATCAGATGATAGTAAATGATAGAATTTAATAGTAATTCTTCAGGATTATGTGCTACGTGCTTATGTGATTGAAAGATGTTTTGTACCATGTATTGTGTATTGTGGAATGTGGCGCATTGTTTAAGACAGGGGCGTCGATGCCTGGTCACTGGGCATGCAGTGATGTGCTAGCACTGTGGTGTTCCTGGGAGGTTCAGGAGACACGGATCCATGTGGAATCTATTACCCAATGAGGGGTAGTGTGGATGTGATGTGGCTTGTGAATTCTTTGGAATTGGATTGATGTTGTTGTTTGATACGTGTATCTACGTTGTATCTATCTACTTCAGTGTATTATTATCATTTTCATTCCATATACTGTATGTATACTCACTGAGCGCGTGGTTTAGCTCACATCCCTACAGTTTCTTCTCTCAGGTACTATAGAGGAAGATGCAGACCCGTCCACTGTCCAGTTGTTTGAGTCTTGTGCAATGTTAGTGTGATACCACTCAGGTTGAGTGTCGGTATGACTAACCGTTGGGCTGTGTAGTATATTTGTGAGAGATTATTATGGTCGGTTATTAGTATATATTTGTAAATGGACTTAGCAAACATACTTTGTGATGTATGTTATGTGGGTGTGGAATTTTGTATATGTCTATAACTTGGAAAATAAATAATTGGTATAGGTGTTTATATATAGTACAGGTTATCAGATAGGTTTTACCATCAAGCTTAATAACTAAGGTGATGAGTGTTGTTGTTACACCTGTGAGATTATATCATGTTTGATCAGTCCAGCTTATAATAATTGTTCACAGGTGTATAAAAAATCTAGTCGCATCTCATCCTTGGGAGACCGGGATGGGGCGTGACATGTGTTATAAGCTTACCAATGGTTATGTTTCTTTTAAAGATAGTTGTATACCTTGATAAATATCAATGGGCATGTTGGTGATAAAACACATGGTAAAGCAGTTGGTTTAGGTGAATGCTACCTAGTTGAAGTATACAAGTTATGAATTTTGCACAATGGGTGCTTATTATTTTTTGTTTACTACTTTGGTTGTAAATTGCATGCTTGTTTTGTTGTTGAATATTGAGGGCAATGGTAGTAGTAAGAAGCCATATGTCTTTTTTTTTTGTTGTTGTGAATACCAAGAGCAATGGTGACGTTTTAACATGTATTTAAACACTACATGAATGTCAATGGTTCTATGTTTATTAAATCCAATTTTGTGTGTTGATTAACTGCGTTAGTCTAAGTTAGTAGAGATGTTTTACTTTGTTTTTAAAAATTAAATGACATTATTTGTACTTTTTGTATTCGATTGTTTTTAGGTGTGATTCAATGGTGGTTCTATGTCACTGAAAGTATTTCATGTTTTAATAAATATTTATTCTTCTAGTATGTTTATAATAAATTTACTATGTAATTATTTTTTAATATGAGGGCAAAATAGGAACTTTAAGTTGAAAAAAATTATTTATATTATTGTAGACCTTACTGTCTTTGCTTTAAAGGGGTATCTGTTGCAATCAGTCACATCTCTGGGGATGTTAATGCAATTTTAAAAACAACAATGTTAGAAAAAAATAATGAATGTCAGTGTAATTTACCTAAAAAATATTTTTTTTAAAAATGGTAAATTTCCTAAATAGCTCTTAACGGTTGTTTGGTTGCCATATTAGTTTAACTTCAGTGCTTCAACCAAAAATTTTCTCCATGAATCCCTTTAACTAGAGTTGGTTTTGACCAACTCCAACCTTATTCTAGTCAAGTTCAACCCACTTGAACCGAGCCACATGTTACTTAAATTCGACTAGTTTACAATGAGTTTAGAAATTGTTATGTACTCATTCATTTCCTTGAATCTTACCTCTATTAAGTACTCATTCATTCATTTTGCATTAATTCCTTTGTAATTCATCATCTGTATGAAACTAAAATTTTAATTTGAAAGAATAGAAAAAGTAATATTAATTATATTTGATGTCTCTCTCTATCTTAATCGAAGTACTACAGTTATGTCTCTTAGGCATCAAACACCACATTTTCCTCAAAATATGTATGTTAACTAATACGATAAAGTTACTCTAGTATTGTCATGCTTGAGTTGGATAGTTTTAATAATTACGATAGAGTTGTAACACCAGGTCGTTCTCTCAATCTCAGTAATCGCATTATTGTTATGTCTCCTAGTCAGCAAGTACCACCAATGTCACTGTTTGTATCAAAGTTCATGGTATTGGTTTGACCTCCCAATTTGCTTCTTTGTTTGGTCGGCACTTCCAACCCTAAGATTTTTGTATTTTATCAATTCTTGTATGTAGCATGTGTTAAATTCCATGGGACTTTGATTAACTATGAATCTATTATTCCTGAAGTGTTAACTGTTATTTTCCATCCCCAAGTTCTTCTAAATCTAGAACTTATTCCACAATGAAAAATAATTGTAATGGCAGGAAAACAAATTAATTTTTTGCTATATTGGGGTGGACAAATGGAATATGGATCAGAGGGTTTATCACAGTTGTCATCCCAAAGGTGGAATTATTTTCAATAGTAGTACATAACTGCCGGAGTTGTTGAGTAAAATTTACACTATAATGGGGCTGGACAAGGCGCATAATAAGTTAAAGTTGACTTGTAGAAATCCTTTTACACTTGGAACAGGACTAAACATGAATACATATGTCGGTCTGAAAATTATGAACGATGAACTAGTGACTTTTGTGGTTAATGTTGTACTTGACAACCCAAGCATTGCTAGTGTTGCTTTGTACGTGGAGACAGAGGAAATCAATCATGGTATAGGCAGTAGTCAGATCAGAGGTTGCATAACAATAATTGTTATGTCTTACACTGAGTTGCTTAGGCGAGAGATGGGTACTTTGACATTTCCAACTTCCGGTGTTATGGGTGAATGTTCAACTCCCATTGGGATGCAAGTAATGGATGAGTCTGGGCAGTACTTTTACACCTAAGAAGAACTGGAACCACAACATACGATAGGTACTCAACCAACAATTCACTAAGTCAGAATTTTCAAATGGGTGAGGTGGAAATTGAGTTGGGTAAACAACATGATTTCCATCAACCAATAATTCAACAAAGCCAATTTTGGGAATATGAAGAAATGTGTGTCAATGATAGTAAAGATGTCTCTGATGACGACGACGAAGAAGAAGAGTTTGAGAAAATAATGATTGCTGAGCCGGATGACGAAGATGGGAATGACGAAGACTTTCAGGTTGCTTAGGTGGAGATACATAAGCCTTACTCTACCTCATTCACAACCACTGAATTTGGTCAGAATACTAAAGTAGATTTCTTAGTACCGTTATTTGAACAAAATTTGTGAGATTTGGTGAAGATGAAGTTAGCGAAGGACGTGATTTTTCAGGATAAAGCTTCATTAATTAGGGCTGATAAATGGTTTTTCATCAGTCTGAATCAGGATTTTGTCATGGTCGAGACGAACATAACGGTGTGGGCTATACAGTGCATCATGTAATGTAGCCTAATTGCACGTGGAGACTACGTGCTTATTTTACAAAAAAATTGAAAATGTTTCAGATCACGAAATATGATGGACCGCATACCTGCTTTTACCCTAGAATGAGTCGTGACCATCGACAGTTAGACTCTGACTTCATCTGTCATAATATACTGGGACTCGTGGGTGATACATCACAAACAAAAATGTCAACAATTCCGAAGAATATCAAGGAGAAGTTTAAGTATGATATTTCCTATAAGAAAGCATGAATCATGAGGAACAAGGCTATTGCTAAGATTTTTGGTGATTGGGACTCGTCATATGACATGTTACCAAAATATTTGGGTGCCATCAAGAAGTATAACCCTGGCTCAATTGTGAAGTGGAGGTATAACTTTGAATCTCCTAAATATAAATTTTTTACGAGTATTTTGGCATTCAAGGCCAGCATTAAAGGGTTTAAATATTGTCGACCTATTGTCAGTATTGATGGAACATTTCCGCGTGAAAAGTACAAGAAAAATTGTTAGTGGCGATTACTTTTGATTATAATAATTAGTTTGTTCTATTGCATTTGCTATTGTGGAA
>CAUOFW020004285.1:0-32096 GCA_963454935.2 Ilex paraguariensis | reverse complement strand
AGAGAGGCGAGAATTGTATAAGAATACTTTTTGCCCGGGCTCAAATGATTTCCTTCACGATGGAGTTATCATGAAGATTTTTGGCCCTTTCTTTTGAGATTTGTTTGGAGCTCTCATACGCATCTCGTCGAATCTCTTCAACTCATTCAGCTCTAACTTCCTACGATCACCGACCATCTCTCAAATTAAAATTTAAAGTCTTAATGGCCCAATAGGCCTTGTGTTCCATTTCGACTGGCAGTGGCCGCCTTTTTCATAGACAAGCCGGTAGGGAGACATGCCCAAAATAGTTTTTAAAGGCAGTGCGGTATGCCCAGAGGGCATCGGTCAATCTATCGGACCAATCCTTTCCTATTTGGGTTAACCATTTTTTCTAGAATGTTCTTGATCTCCCTATTGGCTAGCTCGACTTGGCCATTTGTTTGTGGGTGATAGACAGTGGATACTTTGTGAGTGACGCCATATTTGAACATTAGAGATGCAAATGGCCTATTACAGAAATGTGATCCACCATCACTAATTATTGAACGAGGTATCCCAAACCTCGAAAAGATGTTCTCCTTGAGAAACTTGACTACGACCCGGTGGTCATTAGTCTTGGTCGAGATAGCCTCCACCCATTTGGACACATAGTCCACTTCCAGGAGGATGTACAAATAACCAAATGACATAGGGAAAGGTCCTATGAAGTTGATGCCCCAACAGTCGAATATTTCTATGACAAGTATTGGTAAAAGAGGCATCATGTTTCTTTGGGTCACACTACCCAACCGTTGGCATTTGTCGCATTCCTTACAAAATGAAACACAATCTTTGATAAGAGAGGGCCAGTAAAAACCTGATTGAAGAATTTTGGCTGAAGTCTTTTTCGCTGAGAAATGTCCACCGCAAGCTTGTGAATGGCAAAATGCAAAGACGTCCCGCTGTTCATTTGTAGGTACGCATCTCCTCATGATTTGGTCGGGGCAGTACTTGAACAAATCCGGGTTGTCAAAGTAGAAGTACTTCACATCCACCATAAATTGTCTTCGATCTTCTAGGCTCCATTACGGTGGTATTTGTCCTGTTGCAAGATAGTTACATACATTAGCATACCAAGGGCATACAGAATGAATTGACAGCCAATGCTCGTCAGGGAAAAAGTTAGGGATAGGAATGTGCTCAGCGGCCTCTTGCACCACAAGCCGGGATAAATGATCCGCCACCACATTCTCAACTCCTTTCTTGTCCTTGATCGTCAAGTCGAATTCTTGTAGGAGGAGTATCCACCTAATGAGTCTCAGTTTTGCATCTTGCTTAGACAATAAATATTTTAAAGCAGAATGACCAGTAAAGAAAACAATAGGCGAACCAATGATGTAAGCACGAAATTTATCTAAGGCAAACACTACTGCTAGCAATTCTTTCTCGGTGGTAGTGTAATTCATCTGAGCCTCATTAAGTATTTTACTAGCATAGTGTATCACATATGGTCTATTTTCCTTCCTCTAACCGAGCACTGCACCGACCGCGTAATCACTCGCGTCGCACATAAGCTCAAAAGGTAGATCCCAATTGGGTGGTCGCATGATCGGAGGTGTGACTAGCATGTTTTTAAATTTTTTAAAGGATGCCTCACAATCATTCGACCACTCAAATGGGACTTCGTTAGACAGCAGGTTGGTCAAGGGTCGGGCCAATGTACTGAAATTCTTTTTGAATCGACGATAAAAACCTGCATGGCCCAAAAATGACCGGATTCCTTTGATGGCTCTTGGCGTGGGGAGGTTGGAGATGGCCTCCACCTTGGATTTATCGACTTCAATACCTCTTGTCGAAACTATATGGCCAAGCACAATTCCTTCCTTCACCATAAAGTGACACTTTTCCCAATTCAAGACTAGATTCTTCTCCTCACATCTTGTTAGAACTTTCTCCAAATTTGCCAAACATCCCTCGAATGAATCCCCAAACACCGAAAATTCTTCCATAAAGACCTCCACTATCTTTTCCACCATGTCACTGAAAATCTCCATCATACAACGTTGAAAAGTCCCCAGAGCATTGCACAGTCCAAATGGCATGCGGCGATAGGCAAAGGTACCATAGGGGCACGTGAAAGTGGTCTTCTCTTGATCCTGCAAAGAAATCTCAATTTGATTGTAGCCATAGTATCCATCTAAAAAATAGTAGAATAGATGCCCCGCTACTCGTTCTAGAACTTGATCGAGGAATGACAATGAGAAGTGGTCTTTTCTTGTGCATGCATTCAGCTTTCGGTAATCAATGCACACCCTCCATCCGGTGATTACTCTTGTAGGTATAAGCTCATTCTCAACCACCATAACTCCGGATTTCTTAGGTACTACTTGCGTGGGGCTAACCCACTTACTATCGGCAATTGGAAAAATAATCCCCACATCAAGTAGTTTCAAAATCTCATCCCTCACCACCTTCTTTATAATGGGATTTAACCATCTTTGTGGTTGTCTAGAAGGTTTGGAATCCTCCTCAAGATATATGCGGTGGGTGCAAATGAGAGGGTTTATCCCCTTGACATCCGCAATGATTCACCCAATTGCTCCTTTATGTTTTCTCAACACCTCCAAAAGTTCTTTTTCTTGTTCCATGTTCAATGTAGAGCTAATGACCACCGAAATGTTTCACCTTCCCCAAGATAGGCGTACTTCAAATGGGTGGGCAAGGGCTTCAACTCCAAGTTGGGCTTTTGTTCATCCGACGGAAAAATTTTCTTTTCTCGATGGGGTAACTCTTCGAATATAGAGATGCACCTTTCCATCCTTTTCAAATCTTCTACCTCCTCTTGCTCATCATAATTCTCAAGATCCACAATTTCTTCTTCCTTGAATTTCAATGTCCCTTCCAGCTCCAAGTGCTTCTCAACCAAAGTGTCGATTCTATTGACCTCACTTACTTCCTCATCATCACCCAGTTGCTTTGCTAAGTTGAATACATTGTGCTCCATTGTCATATTCCCAAATGCCAACTTCATTAGACCATTCTTGTAATTTATCACAGCATTAGATGTAGCAAGGAAGGGTCTTCCAAGTATTACGGGAATTTGGGAGCTAAGGTTTGCAGCAGGGTGTGTATCAAGCACAATGAAATCGATAAGGAAGTAAAATTTATCAATTTGAACTAAGACATCCTCAATTACTCCCCTTGGTGCACGAATACTATGATCCACCAATTGAAGTGTGATTGAGGTGGGCTTCAACTCCTCAAGCTGCAACTGTTGGTACACCGAGTAGGGGAGAAGATTCACACTTGCCCCCAAATCGAGGAGTGCTTGCTCCACTCGATAATTTCCAATGGTGATGGCTATAGTTGGACAACCGAGGTCTTTGAATTTGGGAGGAGTATTGGTCCTCAATATTGAGCTCATTTGCTCGGTGAGGAATGCTTTCTTGTGGACATTCAGTTTCCTCTTCACCGTGCATAAGTCCTTCAAAATCTTAACACATGATGGAATTTGCTTGATGGCGTCGAGGAGTGGAATGTTAATCTTCACCTACTTAAACATTTCCAAAATATCAGCATAATTAGCCACCTTCACAGGTGGCTTCAAACAACTTGGGAAAGGGGCAGGCATGGGAGGAATAAACACACAATCATCAATTAATTTTCCTTTCTCAACAACCTCTCTTTCTTTCTCTTCACTCACCTCACTCTTGTTGGCGTCACCCAAAAGATCTTTTTCTTTTGGCAATGTGGCCTTGGGTGAGACCGTTGGCAAAATGGTTTTGTCAATTTCTTTGCCACTGCGAAGGGTGGTGACAGCTTTGAGTTGCTCGCAACTCTCTCTCGAAGGTTCTGATGACTCAATAAGGTGTTGACCCCTAAGGTTCTCTTGTGGTTGAGTGGGGAACTTCCCCTTTTCTTGTTGAGATGCCCCTATGGAGTTTGTCAACTTTGTGAGTTTGGCTCTTACATCATTGATGGTTATGACATTTTGGTTATTGATGGCGGTTTGGCTTTGAATGAAGGAATGAACCATATCCTTCAAATTCCTTTTGTGAGGAGGTTGGTATATGGATGGATTGGACGGTCCTTGAGAAAAACTTTGTGGAGGTGGATTTGGTGAAAAATTCTATGGTGGTGGGTTTGACGAATACCCTTGTGGATTGGTACGGGGGTGTTGAGAGCTAGATGCTTGCCCTTGGCCATGGTATTGGTTTTGTTTGGGAGGCATGAGAGATGCATATGCACTTGAACCATGAGGAATGAGATTTTCATTTCTCCAACTAAAATTTGGGTGATTACTCCAACCCGGATTGTAAGTATTTGAATTAGGAGAAAATGATTGCCTCGTTTGGTTGAAAGCATGGACTTGTTCATGGTACGCTTCTTTAAAGGTCGAAATGTTTGGGTAATCTGATAGGAAATGCTCCATACATTCGCAAATTGAACAACCTTCCTCAGTTCGTGACACACTAGACACCTCGTGTCTCTTATTGACTTCAAGACTCTCAACTTTCCTTGACAATTTAACAATTTTTGAAAACAAGTCTTCTCGGTCTCTCAAATCATAAATCCCTCCCCCTTGAGTTTGACCACTCTTTTGAGGAGAAGACCTTGGTACATCGGTGGGATCTGTAATGTCCCATGATTGTGCATTTTGTGCCAATGTATCAAAATAATCTAAGGCCTCATCAGGGTTTTTGTTCAAAAACTCCCCATTACACATCATGTCAATGAACTGTCGATGGCCCGGTGTGATTCCTTCATAAAATAAACTCACCAATTGCCATGGTTCAAAGCTATGATGTGGAAGGGATTGTAGCAATTCCTTGTACCTCTCCCAACATTGATAGAATTGCTCATTGGACTTTTCTGAAAAGTTTTGAATTTGCTTTTTTAGGGCGGTGGTTTTATGCACCGAAAAGAATTTGTTCAAAAACTCAGAAATCATTTGGCTCCACGATGTGATGGTTCGAGGCCTTAAGGAAATAAGCCACATTTTTGCCTTGTCTTTTAGGGAAAAGGGAAACAATTTCATTCTAGCTATCTCTTTCATCCCATGATTGGGAAGGAAGGTTGCAACTATTTCCTCGAAATCCCCTATGTGTGAATAGGGGCTCTGAGTTTCAAGTCCGTTGAACGTGGGAATTAGTTGCAACATCACTGGCTTAACTATGAAAAGATGAGCTTGAACCAGAAGGAGGATGTATGATGGTGTGGTGCTTCGTGTTGGTTGTAGAAAATCCCTCATTGACCTCACCGGGGGATCCATTTGAAAATTATTCCCCTTATTCACGGGAGGGGAAAAATTCAATCTCGGATTGGGAATTTAGGGTTCTTGTGGTCCCCTACCCCTTTGGACATTTGGATTTGCACCCCGTTGGACATTTAGATTTGCACCTATATTGTCAAAATTGTCACCCGCATCCTCAGGTTGTTCTTGGTTAATATTCATGGTAGGGGCCAAGTTTTGTCTAACAAGTTAGTTTTGGTCGTTCCACCTCCACATAAAATAAAATATATACAAACAAAATTATACACAAACAAGATTATGTACACGGAACAAACGTACCTCTGCCTATGATGAAGATCATGGGACTTACCTCCGTCGTCCAAAAATCACGTTCTTGGTTTGACACTTGCCTTCCCCAGCAACGGCGCCAAAAATGCTTGACAAAATTTCCTGTTGTTTCCTAACCTCTAAACATCAGCTTTTAGCATGTATAGTATATGAATAAAGGGGAGTGTCACTCTCCTAGGGATGATGTCAAAAGAAAGGGCAATGGAATGGTGGATGAATGAGATTTCAAATGTGAGTATGTGTGAACAAAAGTGCTCCCCAAGTGCAAAGAAACTTTCAGGGATCGTGTTTTACGTGGTGGTATTCCAAGGTCGTTTCCACGGGGAAGGAAGTAAACCGAGGGGAAGGTGATTTTGGGAGAAAGAAAGTGTAAAATCTTTGATTGTTGGAAGTTTTTTGGTGAAGTTGTTTTGATGCTAATAAAATGAGAAACAAATGTTCGCAAATCCAAGATGTCACTCCAATAGGAATACCGTCTCAACTCGAAACCCTCCTCCAATAGAGCATGAATGAACGATTGATTTGTGGGAAGCTAGGGGTAAGATTAGTGAGTATCTAAGCATAAATCGTGACTAGGACTACGAAATATCAAAGACTCACCAAGTTATCCACCCTCAACCCAGTCAAACCGAATCATTGAACTCTGAAAGAGGGGAGGAGAATGAGTTGAAATGGTAGACCCAAGTGGAGGTTCCTCTTGGTTTTGCCAACTAAGAGATTTAGCTATTCATGCTTAAAATAAAGACAACAATATGATGAGAAGACATTATGAAGAAATAAAGACTAGAGCTAAGCATAAACGAAATGCATAAATATAACTTCCGGATAATCACCTCTTACTAAAGATTGGATGAGAAACTACTCACTCTTCATGACTTTGTTAAAGCTAGAAAAGCGAGTGATGCTCATCCCTCAAAGTAGAGGAGTTACAAGGTAAAACACTTTATTCAAGGAGCCGATCTTCGACAAAGAATGAGTGAATCACGTTCCACCCTTCACGACTTTGGTAAAGCTCAAGAAAAGTGGAAGAGTTTCACTCCTCTAAGGGAAGAAGGAAACTCAAGCAATAGAAATTAAAGAAAGTAATAAGCAATAAGGAATGCAATAATACTTTTGGAGGGTTTTCCACTACCAAAAAATGAATGCTTTACAAGTCCTAAGGGGTGGTATTTATAGGCAACAAGGGAGGGTGAAAGTCTTGTTAGGTGGCTTTGAATCTTGTTAGGTGGCCTTGAAAAGTCTTGTTTGGTGGCATGAAAGTCTTGTTAGGTGGCCTTGAATTCTTTGATCCCCTTTTGTTTTGAGCTTTGATAATTGACACCCCAGTAGTTTGTAGCTTTAATGCAATTGGCTCCCCAGTAGTTTGTAGCTTTGACGTACAAAACCCTGAAAAGAACAATAATTAATGCATTATCCTTTATTCACACACTAACTCTAATTTGATTTATTTTGACTAGTTTACTTTATTCAACTAACACAATTTTCCTATTAAATTATGCCTTAATTAGGGTTAATCAATAAGAAACTGTACCAACCCTCTCAAGTATCTCGAAGGGCCCGATATACCTCAGCGACATATTTCCCTGTTTACCAAACCTGACCACTCCTCTCTTAGGCATCACTTTCAAGAAGACATGATCTCCCACCTCAAACTCTAGAGGTCATCGCCGTCTGTCGGCATAGCTCTTCTGCCGGCTCTGAGCCGTAAGAAGACGCTTCCGAATCAAGTCCACCTTCTCCGTGGTGTCTCTGATCAAATTTGAACCCGTAGAGGGTCTCTCTTCTACCTTCGTCCAATAGACCGGAGAACGGCAAGGCCTCTCATAAAGTGCCTCATAGGGTGCCATCTATATGTTTGCCTGGTAACTATTGTTGTAATCGAATTCTACCAAGGGCAAGTAATCTTTCCTGCTACCATTGAGACCTAGGACACATTCCCGTAGTATGTCCTCTAACGGCTGAATAGTTCTCTCAGACTGACCATCTGTCTGGGGATGAAAAGCAATGCTCATCATCAACTGTGTCCCTATAGCTCGCTGGAAACTCTCCCAAAAATGAGCCGTGAACCTAGGATCCTGATCCGATACTATAGATATGGGCACTCCATGTAACCGGACGATCTCCCGTATATACAACCTATAGAATTCTCCAGTGTGAAGGTCATCTGCACAGCCAGAAAATGTGCCGACTTGGTAAGCTGGTCCACTATCACCCACACTCGCGTCGTGTCCCTGCGATGTTAGTGGCAAGTGAGTCACAAAATCCATCGTGACATGCTCCCACTTCCACTCAGCTACCTCCAAAGGCTGGAGTAATCCCGCTGGTCTCTGGTGCTCAGCCTTAACCTACTGACACGTGAGACATCGGCTAACAAAATTTCCAACATCTTTCTTCATCCTGCTCCAATAATACTAGCGACGAAGATCATGGTACATCTTCATGCCATCTGGATGTACAACAAACTGGGAACAATGGAACTCCCTGAGAATCTCCTCGTTGAGCTCTGCCGACTGGGGAACCACAATCCTCCCCCTAAATCGAAGACCACTATCCGAGTGAATGGTCCAGCCCTCATCACCAAAACCCGCCTGTACTTGGTCCTTGATGGATAATAACTTCGCATCCATCCCCTAGGACTCTATCACTCTACTTAGTAGGGAAGGTGTAGCCACCAAGCTCCCCAAAACACCCTGAGCCTGACCCATGTATTGTAGTCCGAACTGTCCTACAGTCTCGAGCATCTGCCACTCCCTGGAAGCCACACTAGCGAAGACTCCTCGTGACTTCCTGTTGAGTGCATCAGCCACCATATTTGCCTTACCGAGATGGTAATGCAAAGTGAAGTCATAGTCCTCTAGGAACTCCATCCACCTGTGCTGCCTCATTTTGAGGTCCCGCTGTGTGAAGATATACTTTAGAATTTTGTGGTCTGAAAACACCTTAAATTGTTCACCATATAGGTAGTGGCGCCAAGCCTTCCAGGCAAAGACAATGGCTGCCAACTCCATGTCGTGTGTGGGGTAATTCTACTCGTGATTCTTTAACTGCCGAAAACTATAAGCCACCACCCTCCCGGATTACATCAATACACAATCGAGTCTGTCCTTCGAGGCATCACAATACACTGTGTACCTCTATCCCCTTTCCAGAACTATCAGAATAGGAGCTGATGTAAGCCTCCTCTTCAACTCCTAGAATGCCTTCTCACAAGCCCCATTCCACTCAAACTTGACCTCCTTCCGGGTCAACTTGGTCATAGGAGTAGCTAATCGAGAGAAGTCCTTAATGAACCTCCTATAGTACCCCGCCAATCCCAAAAAACTGCGTATCTCAAAGATTGACTTCGGTCTTCCCCAATTCATAATTGCTTCCACCTTTTCCGGGTCCACGGATACACTCGAAGCTGACACTATATGTCCTAAAAATTTCACATCCGTAAGCAAAAATTCACACTTGTTGAACTTGGTGTACAACAAATGATCTCTCAAGGTCTGGAGAACAACCCTCAAGTGACCCTCATGCTCCTCCTCAGACTTGGAGTAGATCAATATTTCGTCAACAAAGACCACGACGAACTGATCAAGGTAGGGTTAGAACACCCTGTGCATGAGATCCATAAATGCCGCTGGAGCATTCGTCAATCTGAAAGGCATGATTGTAAACTCGAAATGCCCATACCACGTTTGAAACGCCGTCTTGGGGATATCACCCTCCTTGATCCTCAACTGATGGAAGCTCGTGCAGAGATCTATCTTGGAGTAGACCCGTGCTCCCCTTAGCTGATCAAACAGATCATCAATTCTCGGCAAATGGTACCTATTCTTGATAGTAACCCTATTCAACAGCCGATAATCTATGCATAGTCGGAGGGTTTTGTCCTTCTTCTTGGTAAACAACACTGGAACGCCCCAAGGTGAAGTGCTCGGTCTAATGAAGCCCTTGTCCAATAATTCTTGCAACTGGACCTTGAGTTCCTGTAACTCGGCTGGTGCAATCCTGATTAACCCTAATTAAGGCATAATTGAATAGGTAAATTGTGTTAGTTGAATAAAGTTAAACTATTCAAAATAAATCAAATTACAATTAGTGTGTGAATAAAAGATAATGCATTAATTGTTGTTCTTTTCAGGATTTTGTGCGTCAAAGCTACAAACTACTAGGGAGCCAATTGCATTAAAGCTACAAACTACTGGGGTGCCAATTATCAAAGCTCAAAACAAAGGAGGATCAAAGAATTCAAGGCCACCTAACAAGATTTTCAAGTCCACCAAACAAGATTTTCAAGTCCACCTAACAAGATTCAAAGTTACCTAACAAGATTTTCAAGTCCACCTAACAAGACTCATCAAGTCCACCTAACAAGATTCAAGGCCACCTAACAAGACTTTCACCCTCCCTTGTTGCCTATAAATACCACCCCATAGGACTTGTAAAGCATTCATCTTTTGGGAGTGGAAAATCCTCCAAAAGTATTATTGCTTTCCTTATTGCTTATAGCTTTCTTTAAGTATTGTTTTCTTTTATTGTATTCTTGCTTCCTTTTAATTTATTGCTTTCTTTTACTTTAAGTATTGCTTTCTTTTATTGTGTTATTGCTCTTTTACTTCCATTGCTTGAGCTTCCTTCTTCCCTTAGAGGAGTGAAACTCTTCCACTTTTCTAGAGCTATACCAAAGCCGTGAAGGGTGGAACGTGATTCACTTATTCTTTGTCGAAGATCGGCTCCTTGTGTAAAATGTGTTACCTTGTAACTCCTTTACTTGGAGGGATGAGCATCACTTACTTTTCTAGTTTTAACAAAATCATGAAGAGTGAGTAGTTTCTCATCCAATCTTTACTTTTCTAGTTTTAACACATAAAAGATTTTGAGGAAATGGTTGCAACCTTCCTCCCCAATCATGGGATTGAAGAGATAGATAGAATGAAATTGTTTCCCTTTTCCTAAAAGACAAGGCAAAAACGTGGCTTATTTCCTTAAGGCCTCGAACCATCACATCGTGGAGCCAAATGATTTCTGAGTTTTTGAACAAATTCTTTCCGGTGCATAAAACCACTGCCTTAAAAGAGCAAATTCAAAACTTTTCAAAAAAGCCCAATGAGCAATTCTATCAATGTTGGGAGAGGTACAAGGAATTGCTACAATCCCCTCCACATCATGGCTTTGAACCATGGCAATTGGTGAGTTTCTTTTATGAAGGAATCACACCGGGCCATCGACAGTTCATTGACATGATGTGTAATGGGGAGTTTTTGAACAAAGACCCTGATGGGGCCTTAGATTACTTTGATACATTGGCACAAAATGCACAATCATGGGATATTACAGATCCCGCCGATGTACCAAGGTCTTCTCCTCAAAAGACTGGCCAAACTCAAGGGGGAGGGATTTATGATTTAAGAGACCGGGAAGACTTGTTTTCAAAAATTGCTAAATTATCAAGGAAAGTTGAAAGTCTTGAAGTCAATAAGAGACACGAGGTGTCTAATGTGTCACGAACCGAGGAGGGTTGTTCAATTTGTGAATGTATGGAGCATTCCCTATCGGATTGCCCAAACATTTCGACCCTTAAAGAAGCGTACCATGAACAAGTCCATGCATTCAACCAAACGAGGCAATCATTTTCTCCCAATTCAAATACTTACAATCCGGGTTGGAGTAATCACCCAAATTTTAGTTGGAGAAATGAAAACCCCATTCCTCATGGTTCAAGTGCATATGTATCTCTCATGCCTCCCAAGCAAAACCAATACCATGGCCAAGGGCAAGCATCTAGCTCTCAATACCCCCGGACCAATCCACAAGGGTATTTGTCAAACCCACCACCATAGAATTTTTCACCAAATCCACCTCCACAAAGTGTTTCTCAAGGACCGTCCAATCCATCCACATACCAACCTCCTCACAAAAGGAATTTGGAGGATATGGTCCATTCCTTTATTCAAAGTCAAACCGCCATCAATAACCAAAATGCCACAGCCATCAATGATGTAAGAGCCCAACTCACAAAGTTGACAAACTCCATAGGGGCATCTCTACAAGAAAAGGGGAAGTTCTCCGCTCAACCACAAGAGAACCCTAGGGGTCAACACCTTGTTGAGTCATCGGAACCTTTGAAAGAGAGTTGCGAGCAACTCAAAGCTGTCACCACCCTCCGTAGTGGCAAAGAAATAGACAAAACCATTTTGCCAACGGTCTCACCCAAGACCACATTGCCAAAGAAAAAGATCTCTTGGGTGACGCCGACAAGAATGAGGTGCGTAAAAAGAAAGAAAGAGAGGTTGTTGAGAAAGGAAAATTAATTGATGATTGTGTGTTTATTCCTCCCTTGCCTGCCCCTTTCCCAAGTTGTTTGAAGCCACCTGTCAAGGTGGCTAATTATGCTGATATTTTAGAAATGTTTAAGCAGGTGAAGATGAACATTCCACTCCTCGATGCCATCAAGCAAATTCCATCATGTGCTAAGATTTTGAAGGACTTATGTACGGTGAAGAGAAAACTGAATGTCCACAAGAAAGCATTCCTCACCGAGCAAGTGAGCTGAATTTTGAGGACTAACACTCCTCCAAATTCAAAGATCCCGGTTGCCCAACCATAGCCATCACCATTGGAAATTATCAAGTGGAGCAAGCACTCCTCGATTTGGGGGCAAGTGTGAATCTTCTTTCCTACTCGGTGTACCAACAGCTGCAGCTGGAGGAGTTGAAGTCCACTTCAATCACACTTCAATTGGCGGATCGTAGTAGCCGTACACCAAGGGGAGTAGTTAAGGATGTCTTAGTTCAAATTGATAAATTTTACTTCCCTGTTGATTTCGTTGTGCTTGATACACATCCTGTTGCAAACCTTAGCTCTCAAATTCCCTTCCTTGCTACATCTAATGCCGTGATAAATTGCAAGAACGGTCTAATGAAGTTGGCATTGGGAATATGACAATGGAGCACAATGTATTCAACTTGGCAAAGCAACCGGGTGATGATGGGGAAGTAAGTGAGGTCAATAGAATCGACACTTTGGTTGAGGAACACTTGGAGCTGGAGGGGATATTGAAATTTAAGGAAGAAGGAATTGTGAATCTTGAGAATTATGATGAGCAAGAGGAGGTAGAAGATTTGAAAGGGATGGAAAGGTGGATCCCTACATTCGAAGAGTTACCCCATCGAGAAAAGAAAATTTTTCGTCAGATGAACAAAAGCCCAACTTGGAGTTGAAGCCCTTGCCCACCCATTTGAAGTACGCCTATCTTGTGGAAGGTGAAACATTTCGGTGGTCATTAGCTCTACATTAAACATGGAACAAGAAAAAGAACTCTTGGAGGTGTTAAGAAAACATAAAGGAGCAATTGGGTGGACCATTGCGGATATCAAGGGGATAACCCTCTCATTTGCACCCACCGCATATATCTTGAGGAGGATTCCAAAAGTTCCCGACAACCACAAAGGCGGTTGAATCCCATCATGAAGGAGGTGGTAAGGGATGAGGTTCGGAAACTACTTGATGTGGGGATCATTTTTCCAATTGCTGATAGTAAGTAGGTTAGCCCCACGCAAGTAGTACCTAAGAAATCCGGAGTTACGGTGGTTGAGAATGATGAGAATGAGCTTATTCCTACAAGAGTAATCACCGAATGGAGGGTGTGCGTTGATTACCGAAAGTTGAACGCTTGCACAAGGAAAGACCACTTCCTATTGCCATTCCTCGATCAAGTTCTAGAACGAGTAGCGGGGCATCTATTCTACTATTTTTTAGATGGATACTCCGGCTACAATCAGATTGAGATTGCTTTGGAGGATCAAGAGAAGACCACTTTCACATGCCCTTATGGTACCTTTGCCTACCGCCGCATGCCATTTGGACTGTGCAATGCTCCGGGGACTTTCCAACGCTGTATGATGGGAATTTTCAGTGACATGGTGGGAAAGATAGTGGAGGTCTTTATGGATGACTTTTCGGTGTTTGGGGATTCATTCGAGGGATGTTTGGCAAACTTGGAGAAAGTTCTAACAAGATGTGAGGAGAAGAATCTAGTCTTGAATTGGGAAAAGTGCCACTTTATGGTGACAGAAGGAATTGTGCTTGGCCATATAGTTTCGGCAAGGGGTATTGAAGTCGATAAATCCAAGGTGGAGGCCATCTCCAACCTCCCTACGCCAAGAGCCATCAAAGGCATCCGGTCATTTTTGGGCCATGCAGGTTTTTATCGTCGATTCATAAAGAATTTCAGTGCATTGGCCCGACCCTTGACCAACCTGCTGTCTAAGGAGGTCCCATTTGAGTGGTCGGATGATTGTGAGGCATCCTTTAAAAAACTTAAAAGCATGCTAGTCACACCTCCGATCATGCGACCACCCAATTGGATCTACCTTTTGAGCTCATGTGCGACGCAAGTGATTACGCGGTCGGCTCAGTGCTCGATCAAAGGGAGGAAAATAGACCATATGTGATACACTATGCTAGCAAAACACTTAATGAGGCTCAGATGAATTACACTACCACCGAAAAAGAATTGCGAGCAGTAGTGTTTGCCTTAGATAAATTCCGTGCTTACATCATTGGTTCGCCTATTGTTGTCTTTACTGATCACTCTGCTTTAAAGTATTTGTTGTCTAAGCAAGATGCAAAACCGAGACTCATTAGGTGGATACTCCTCCTACAAGAATTCGACTTGACGATCAAGGACAAGAAAGGAGTTGAGAACGTGGTGGTAGATCATTTATCCCGGCTTATGGTGCAAGAGGCCGATGAGCACTTTCCTATCCCTGATTTTTTTCCTGATGAGCATTTGCTTTCAATTCACTCTGTATGTCCTTGGTATGCTGATATATGTAACTATCTTGCAACAAGACAGACACCACCGCAATGGGGCCAAGTAGATCGAAGACGATTTATGCAGATGTGAAGTACTTCTACTTCGACAACCCGTATTTGTTCAAGTATTGCCCCGACCAAATCATGAGGAGATGCGTACCTGAAAATGAACAGCGGGATGTTCTTGCATTTTGCCATTCACAAGCTTGCGGTGGACATTTCTCAGCGAAAAAGACTTCAGCCAAAATTCTTCAATTAGGGTTTTACTGGCCCTCTCTTATCAAAGATTGTGTTTCATTTTGTAAGGGATGCGACAAATGCCAATGGTTGGGTAGTGTGACCCAAAGAAACATGATGCCCCTTTCACCAATACTTGTCATAGAAATATTCGACTGTTGGGGCATCGACTTCATGGGTCCTTTCCCTATGTCATTTTGTTATTTGTACATCCTCCTGGCAGTGGACTATGTGTCCAAATGGGTGGAAGCTATCCCGTCCAAGACTAATGACCATCGAGTCGTAGTCAAGTTTCTCAAGGAGAATATCTTTTCAAGGTTTGGGATGCCTCATTCAATAATAAGTGATGGTGGATCACATTTCTGTAATAGGCCATTTGCATCTCTAATGTTCAAATATGGCGTCACTCACAAAGTATCCACTGCGTATCACCCACAAACAAATGGTCAAGCTGAGCTAGCCAATAGGGAGATAAAGAACATTCTAGAAAAAATGGTTAACCCAAACAGGAAGGATTGGTCCGATAGATTCACTGATGCCCTCTGGGCATACCGCACTGCCTTTAAAACTATTTTGGGCATGTCTCCCTACCGGCTTGTCTATGGAAAGGCTTGCCACCTGCCAGTCGAAATGGAACACAAGGCCTATTGGGGCCATTAAGACTTTAAATTTTAATTTGAGAATGGCCGGTGATCATAGGAAGCTAGAGCTGAATGAGTTGGAAGAGATTCGACGAGATGCGTATGAGAGCTCCAAAATCTCAAAAGAAAGGGCCAAAATCTTTCATGATAACTCCATTGTGAGGAAATCATTTGAGCCCGGGCAAAAAGTACTCTTATACAATTCTCGCCTCTCCATTTTCCAAGGCAAACTCCGATCTCGTTGGGATGACCCCTATCTTGTCAAGGTGGCCTACCCCAACGGAGCTGTGGATGTTCAAAACCCTGAAAATGGCCAAACATTCAAGGTCAATGGCCAAAGACTTAAGCCATTTTTTGGGGGCTTTGGAGAACAAGTGGTGGAGGAGAATTTGATGGATCCGGTATACCCGGAAGTTGTGAAGGAATAATTAATTTTTTTTTCTACTTTTTAATGTACAGGTTTTTATTTACTTACTTTATTTTTTTATTCCATGTTAATTATGTTCTTTTGTCGTATTGTTTTGTTTTTCTTAGTCGCAGATATTGGTGTTTTTGTCAAAGCTCAAGTGCGAGGTGTTCTCTAACCCTTCTTATCTTTTTACTGTCCATCATTGAATATCATATTTGTTTTAGAACACTGCATAAATCAAGTTGGGGGGGGGGTGAGGTTGCACTATTTGCATATTACACCAATGTTTGTGGGAATATTCCGCGCGAATATTCGCGTCTGCCGACACTAAAAAAAACAAATATGGTGGGAATATTCCGTACGGATATGCGGCTGACGATACTCAAAAAAAAAAAAAGGATGCCTTTATAAGGTTTCAATTTTTTTTTCTTTTCTCCCATCCACCGGTGATTGACCTCCCCTTCTTCTTCCTTTTCTTTTTCTTCTTCTTCTTCTTCTTTCTTTTTCGTCGTCGTTCTCTCTGTTCTCTGTAAAACCAAACCACCCATGCAAATCCATGACCATATACGCCGACAACCCAGTCCTTTGTTTAATAATTTGCCTTATATGTTTGTATTTATTCATGGGTGCTCTTTTTCTGCTCACACTTAGGGTGAGGGGTTTCCAGCCTAAACCAATTCTCCCTCGAGTGGGTTAATTATTGTGTTTTGTTTGTTGGTTTCGGCAGCTAAACAGATCTTTACACCCACCGCTTTTTCCTCTTTCTTCGTCTTCTTCTTCTTCTTATTTCTATTGTGCTATTATCTATAACACGACTCAACTCCCAACAATCCTATGACCATATTCCCCGAAGACCCAGTCGTTTGTCTCATGCTCGACATTTGTTTACTCTATTTGTATATGACTCTTCTGCTTCTGTTTGCATTTAAAATCAAGGGTTTTCGTCCTAGCGAAAACCCAGATTTGCGTAGAGAAGATTAATTTGTGTATTTTCTTTGTAGGTTTTGATAGTTGAACAGATCTCTACCCTACAACTTGATCTCTAAACTCTACACACTGGTAAATTCGAAACATTGGGGACAATGTTCGGTTTAGGTTGGGGGGTGTGATCTACGAATCCAGTTTGTTATAGTTGCGTATAAAAAAAAAAAGATTGTTCTGAATTGCATATTTTTACAGTATTTTTGCTTATATTTCATGATCACATCAAATGCAACGTCAATCGTCTTTGTGACTGGCAGACGTTAAAGAACCAGATAGTGAGTCTTGAAGCATAGAAAGTATGGATGTTAAATTTTTTGGTTTAGTTTGGGAGTCTTGTGCACATTTCCATCTGATGTGCATGCTGTGATCATGAGAAAAACAATAGTAGTCAGAAAAATTGAAATCCAAGAAGCACAAGAAAAACCATTGTGTGGCAGAAGTACTTTTGCTAAACGTCGTCGTGCCAAACGGCTGGGTGCTTGTAAACAATGTGACAGATGTTTTCACATGAAAAAATACAATCAGTGTTCTGAACCAATTTCGGGTCGTGCAACCGATCGATTAAACTGGATAGTGTATGGGCAGAGTAAGGATTTTCCTGAGACGCCATCTTATACCAGTCCGGGACTTACATGTTATGTGCGACAAGAAGTGGGAAGGGTCACTAATAATGACATAGACACAAGCGTCGACTCGGATTAAATTTTAACTAATAATGACAAAGCTGTGGAAAAATGTGTTTTGGGGATGAAGGTTAATGGTCCGAAATTTTTTTTTGTAAATATTTGTTTATGTACAAAGTCTTTTTGTTGAAATAAAAATGTGGGTCGAGTAAGGATTGTCCTAAAATGCCAACTTGTAGCGTGGGTAGGGACCTATCCTAAGACACCATAGTTTTCCAAGTTCAATATGTGCATTTAGTCTTTTTGTAAATTTTCATAGATAAATGTGTATGTAAATAGTTTTGATTTTTATTCGAGTGAAAAAAAAACTGCATTTCCTTGAAAAATGGTATTTTCTCTATGCTTAAATGTCAAATGTACATTGGTATTTGTTAATCTTAAGGTACAGAATGACCAAACTCGAAAATAGAATTATAATATAACTGACATTCTTTGGAAATTTGACATAACCAGTAGAGATAACGAAGAATATCATGGTAAGTTTTGAGCCTTACGATGCTTTTGAGAGACAATCAACATTTACTCAAGTAAGCTCTTTCACTTTCAATTGTTGAATAATCTTATTAAACTTGCTTTGATTAAATGCAACTAAAGTAATCTATTGACATATCCTACAGGGAACCTTTGCATGCGACACAGCACATACTTGAGAAAGGATTTTAGGCCATCTTTGAGTTGATTTTGAACCTTAGCCATTGCTTCTACAAAATTATATCCCTAGTTAGCCATGTTTGAGCCTTAAATGAATGATGATTTTTTTTCTCGAAAAACCCATATGATAACCGAGCCTCACACACAAAAAAAAAAAATACACTTAACATACCTTGGTATCCAATTTTTTCTTGCACCCTTTTATAAATCGGTATGACATAGAAAGGCAAGAAAAAACAGAAAAGAAGATGGTGGCTACTGTTCAACGAAGAATCAAAAAAAAAAAAAATTGAAAGAAAGAAATTTCATTTCTAGGCAAAAGACTGAAAAGCAAGAAAGAGGTGTGCTACATTAAAAAAAGGGATAGCTTTTGAATACCATTGACGTCATTTCATTAGCCACTAACCTTTGGCCACATTACAACCTATAGAAAGTCCTAATTGATCTCAAGTCTAATGCATGTGCGCTGTCGACCGAAAACTGGGGTATGTTAAATAGTATTTCTTTAATTGCATTGATATTCTTCCATGAGATTATGCCAAGAACATGATTAGCCTACTTTCTTAAGACTTTCACTCCCTTTCTAACTGTGCATGTGATTCTTCGATTGACCATCCTCTGATCATATGCCCTCTGAGAGACAAGTCACTATAATCAGAGTGAATTTTTGCTGAGAGCATTCTAAGAGAGATTTGAGAAATCAAAGCTATCCATGGAAGGTGATAAAGTAGAATGTTTGTTATATAACAATTCTTGCTACTAGAATGATCATTCCTACTACACAAGGAATTCTAAATACCAATGTAACAAGTGTTTATTTTTGTATAGAGTACGTACCAATGACAGAGAAGTGTTCGGGAAAAAATTCAAAATTAAGAGATGTGTGCCTCAATGATTCTGTTGCTAACTCATTTTGACAAGAAATCTTACATATACACATCTTTTAATTGGAGTTTGTAGGTAGCTTCACTGGAAACCTTCACGAGACAAAACTCGTCCACTAGGGATCACCTAGGGGTTTAACGGCTTATTGCATATGCTAAATGCAATCGTGTTATCTACGAAAGTGATTTTATTTTGTTATGTTGTTTCTTACTAGGGACTAGTAATATTTAGGTTGGGGGGTGTGATTAACCCTAATTAAGGCATAATTTAATAGGTAAATTGTGTTAGTTGAATAAAGTTAAACTAGTCAAAATAAATCAAATTAGAATTAGTGTGTGAATAAAAGATAATGCATTAATTGTTGTTCTTTTCAGGATTTTGTGCGTCAAAGCTACAAACTACTGGGGAGCCAATTGCATTAAAGCTACAAACTACTGGGGTGCCAATTATCAAAGCTCAAAACAAAGGAGGATCAAAGAATTCAAGGCCACCTAACAAGATTTTCAAGTCCACCTAACAAGATTCAAAGTCACCTAACAAGATTTTCAAGTCCACCTAACAAGACTCTTCAAGTCCACCTAACAAGATTCAAGGCCACCTAACAAGACTTTCACCCTCCCTTGTTGCCTATAAATACCACCCCTTAGGACTTGTAAAGCATTCATCTTTTGGGAGTGAAAAACCCTCCAAAAGTATTATTGCTTTCCTTATTGCTTATAGCTTTCTTTAAGTATTGCTTTCTTTTATTGTATTCTTGCTTCCTTTTAATTTATTGCTTTCTTTTACTTTAAGTATTGCTTTCTTTTATTGTGTGATTGCTCTTTCACTTCCATTGCTTGAGCTTCATTCTTCCCTTAGAGGAGTGAAACTCTTCCACTTTTCTAGAGCTTTACCAAAGCCGTGAAGGGTGGAACGTGATTCACTCATTCTTTGTCGAAGATCGGCTCCTTGTGTAAAATGTGTTACCTTGTAACTCCTTTACTTGGAGGGATGAGCATCACTTACTTTTCTAGTTTTAACAAAGCCATGAAGAGTGAGTAGTTTCTCATCCAATCTTTAGTAAGAGGTGGTTATCCAAAAGTTAAATTTATGTAATTCGTTTATGCTTAGCTTTAGTCTTTATTTTTTTATAATGTCTTTTCATCATATTGTTGTCTTTATTTTTAGCATGAATAGCTAAATCTCTTAGTTGGCAAAACCAAGAGGAACCTCCACTTGGGTATACCATTTCAACTCATTCTCCTCCCCTCTTTCAGAGTTCAATGGTTCGGTTTGACTGGGTTGAGGGTTGATAACTTGGTGAGTCTTAAATATTCCGTAGGCCTAGTCACGGTTTATGCTTAGATTCTCACCAATTTTACCCCTAGCTTCCCACGAATCAATCGTTCATTCATGCTCTATTGGAGGAGGGTTTCGAGTTGAGACGATATTCCTATTAGAGTGACCTCTTGGATTTGCCAACATTTGTTTCTCATTTTACTAGCATCAAAACAACTTCACCAAACAACTTCCAACAATCAAAGATTTTACACCTTCTTTCTCCCAAAATCACCTCCCCTCGGTTTACTTCCTTCCCCGTGGAAACGACCTTGGAATACCACCAAGTAAAACACGATCCGCGAAAGTCTCCTTGCGCTTGGGGAGCACTTTTGTTCACACATACTCACATTTGAAATCTCATTCATCCACCATTCCGTTGCCCTTTCTTTTGACATCATCTCTAGGAGAGTGACACTCCCATTTATTCATATACTATACATGCTAAAAGGTGATGTTTATTGGTTAGGAAATAACAAGAAAATTTGTCAAGCACATCCTATGTGGGGTCATAGAAATAGGCGACGTACCGGGATGTTACTCAATGTTGAAGTCTACATCCCTATTTGGAGGTAATCCCTGTAGTTCATCCAAAAAAACATCCTCACACTTACATACAACCCGAGGTAAACCCAACTCCTTTCTCGCCTTGTCCTCCAGGGTATGGCTTGCAAGCCAATCGATTAACTATTCGTGCCATCTAGAGTCATACATGGCTTGGGGTAAAGCATCATGCTTTTCCCCTTGGAGCTTAAAATAGACATCATTAGGTGTGTAAGCAATGACTCTCTTCCTATCGCAATCAATGACGACCCGATGTGCCGCCAACCAATCCATTCCAAAGATCACATCAAACTTCAACATGTCCATGACCCTAAGGTTCACGGTGAGTAGAATCCCCGACATATCTAGTCCACCCTCACCCTAGCTCCTAGGGGAGAACTTACATTGGTTTTTCCAAGTTTCCAACCTCTAAGCCCAAGTCTTTCACACAAGATGCATCAGTAAATGAATATGATGCACTAGAATCAAATAACACTCTAGCCCATAAGCGAAAGAGTAGGAATGTACCTTGTATCATCGACGAATCTGCCAGCTCAGTCTCTGGCATCATGGCGTAGACACGCCCCTGGGTCCCTGAAGTCCCGGCCTGTGAGCCCTGGCCTCGGCCTCGACCCATGCGCTGGCCCATCTGACCTAATTGCGGAGTCCCCGCATGTGAAGTAGTAGGGGCTTGATTGGCACCCTAGAACTGATACTAGTTCCCCTGGCCCATGGTGGGGTAGAGAGGAATGTACTGTGTCTGTGGTTACCCCACCGAAGTCTAGGACTGAGATGAGCCATAGCCTTGGGATCCCTGTCTCTTGGGACAGTCCCGCTTCATGTGACCTGGCTGGTGGCAATGGAAACATGTCCTCTGCCGGCCTAATATGTAGTCCGCTGATTTCTCCTGCCTTGGGAGGATTGACCCTGGCCTTGGCCTTGATAACCACGGCCCTGTCTCTAAAGAGTAGAAGTTCTCTGCCTCTTTCCCGAGCTAGAAGAAGAGGATTGACCCTTCTTCTTCTTGTCCTTGGCACCCGACTCTCGAATGCTCCTTGCTTCCTCAATCTCTCTCTCAATGGTCATAGCTGTGGTGACCATCGAGTCCAAGTCTTGTAGAAGAAGACCCACAATCTTGTCTCGGATGGACAACTTTAAACCATCCTCGAACTTTCTCACCTTGGCCACATCTGTGGCCACATAATCATCGGCAAAACGTGCTAATTCCGTGAATTTAGCCATGTATTCCATCACCATCATGGTTCCTTGTTTCAATTCCAAAAGCTCCCGGGCCTTTGCATGCCTAGCAACTGCCAGAAAGTACTTTCCCATGAAGAGTTCCTTGAACTCTACCCAAGTCATAGCCTCCAAGTCCTTGGAATCCTTCACCCAATCCCACAACAATTGGGATTCTCCCTCCTGCTGAAACGTAGCTAGGGTTATCCTGGTGGCGTCGGAGGTGATCTCCATAGCCCTCAATACCTTATCAACTTGTCGGAACCAATGGTCAGCCACCATCGGGTCCGCCCCTCCCTTGAATATTAGAGGTTTATGTGCTTTGAATTCCTGGAGGTTGCTCGTGCCTCCTTGCCTCACATTTGCACCCATATGTGTAACATTAGTAGTTTTAGCACTAGCTTGTGCAATCGTAGCAGCTTCTCCTCTCTCTAGTTGCCATCTACACACATGCCAGATAGCTATAGAGCATTTATTTAGTATCCCATGATAGGGACCAAACTTGAAACATTGAGATTTTTCTCCTTGAATTATCCTGTTCATTTCTTTTTCGACCCCCAAGGTTATGTTTTCTAACCCTAGTGTCCCTTTCCATATATATTTTACAATGTATATCATTCATATAATCACATAGCACGTAATCATGTAACACAATGTAAGCACATAAGATGAAATGTACAATGCATGCAATGGTCTAACCGAATGCCCATCAACCCTTAGGTATTTTGTATACCTATTCTCTGATACCAAGCTGTGACGCCCCTAAAACTGGGGGTCCTGTTGACCATCCGTCAACCCGCAAAAATACCCGTGAATGTTGCGTGGCTCGACATCACGTCTATCACATCCCTGTAATCGGGATCATAACTTACACGTATAACCCGTGTTCCTTTAATCATTTAATTCAATGGAGGTCGAATGAGATTTAATATACGTCATTTAATGTCCATTTATATCATTGGAACAAAAGAAAATAAAGTTCAAAAGGTTAGCAAAACAACTTTAGATTTTTCAAATTTTTGCAAGAGCTACCGGTAGTTGTTTGTTATAACTACCAGTAGAAGTTCTACTCGTAAGCTATCGGTAGTTGTTGCCTGTTGTACAGGTACTACCTGTTGGCTATCGGTAGTCGTTACTTGCTGTACAGGTACTACCTATTGGCTACCGGTAGTTATTGACTCCCGAACAGGTACTACCTGTTAACTACCGGTAGTTGTTGCCTGCTACCGGTAGGTTTTGTCCAGAAATTCATATTTCATCAGTTTTCGATTTCCAATTCAATCAAAACTCTTCCAAATTCATCCCAAACATGTATAAAGGTATTTTCTACAATATACATGATTCATACAAGTCTATTACAACTCATTCTATATGGTTTAGATGTCAAAATGGAATTAAACTAAAAGTTATGCAAAACTTCATAACACATGCCACATTCCAGCTTTTCTTCATCTTTGAGGCCCCGAATATGAGTTCTCCAGTAGTATGAACCCCACACCTGAAATGTGTTCCCGTATAGGGTGAGCCAACGCCTAGTAGAGTATTTTCTACAAGGGCTACTCCCCAACCTAAGTGCATATGCAATGTATTATACAACAAAACACAACCATAATCCATTCCAATCAACACTTAAGCAAGTCAAGATTGAAATCTAACATACCATGCCATGAAATGAGATGATGCCCATTCGTGTAATTTACCCGAGCCCTTCCCAGCTCCACAACACATGCCATGCCAATGTGTATTAACACCAAGCTTCTCTAGCTCCGGCTATCAACCTTCACCCCATGCTATGCAATGAGTATCAAAATCGGGCTCTCCAAGCCCCGCCATTTGTGTTACACACCCAATGGCTAACTAAAATCTTCGGGTCTTTCTTAGGGTGGGTATTTATGGACTTAAACCAACGGTCACCCAACCAACACGGAATTCATGGACTTCCAACAAAGGCTTCGCGTATACCGATACACTTTATGAGCTTTTATACCAACGAAAGTGCGTATCCAAATACCGAGTCTCTCACCCAAGGGATAGTCTAACACTTCTTACTACCCCGACCCAAGTCTTTTTTGTGCAACCGTACGACTCAGTCGGACATTCAATCCAACTTTACCGAGCCCACCCATTATCCACCTACGTGGTGTTTGATGCCAACCATGCACCCACACCAATAAAATGCAATGTCTACGTGCATATGCAATGTAATGCATAATTGCCATTCCAATATCATGCCCACATGTAATGAATATCATATGAGCAATTTTAAACCACATGTCTACATGTTCCATGGAAATTCATATCACATGCATATAAATTCCATAAATCATCACAATGTCAATTTCTCAATGAGCACATATTAACATTTCTTTCCAACACATTTTCTAAGCATTTTATACATCATCATGTCATAACAACTTAATCCACACATAGGCATTTTGGCAAACACCTTCAAGGCAACAATTCAAATTATCACATAAGAATTTTCACGTCATTCACAAAGCATAATATAAAACATATAGCATGCTCATGTAATCACTTTTCCCATGGAAATACCAACCAAGTAAGTTCCAAATCACAATTTCAAGCTAGGAAATTTTATTCCAACCCATTACACACTCATTTTTCATACCCATTTCACCCATGTCATATGCATAAATGAATGAAATACATATTCTCCTTTAACCCACACATTTTATATAACACTACAAGTGGGAAATGAACCAAGGTAGGAGAACCCCTACCTCTTGAAGCGTAAAACGACGTTAGGGAGCCTCAAGAACCCAAAACGACCTTGAATCCTCACTTTCCCAAAATCTCATTTTTGAACTTTCGATGAAACCCGTCATTTTTGGTATGTAGGCATATCCATTGATGAGAAGATTTACTTTTGTTCTTGCCCCGAGTGGATTTGAGCACCGTAGCCTTGGTAGAGTTTCCTTCACTTTCCCTCTCTTTCTCTCAATGTTTGGAGGCCGGCTGAAGAATGGGGGAAAAACCTAATTTTCCCCCTATTTATACTCTTAGAATACTTGGCCCACAACGCACCACAGGGCTCTCTTTTTCCTGAGTCCGTTTTTGTTCCGAAACGATTAAATTTTGTCCCGGTTTAAGCTTAAAATATTTTTATTTTAATTTGCCTTAATTTATTTTCCAAATTTCAAAATTTTATTAAAAATCCCGTTTTTGGGTCACCCGAGACTCGATCGCTTTGTAAAACGCAAAAAATCTAACTATCTCAAAATTCGATGAAATTTGATGTGGTAACTAAATTTCGCGAGAAGAATCCAACGGCGAGGTCCATTTTATCATCCAAGATCTAGAAAAAAACTCAAGTTTTCAACCCGTACTATAGCGGCAAAGTCAACGTTTTGCCCTTTTTTACAAAAGTTTAAATTTACAGGGTTTTACAAGGCCAGCTTTTCAATAATAGGTGTATTCTCGGTGCCCCTTGGAAGTAGGTTATAGTGTAAGAGCTTGTCCATCATCCCATACGAATGTTTGAGTCCCCCAACTTTGATCGTTCCCTTAAATTGGGTTGGGTCCTTGTACATTAAAGCCACAAATTCGGGGATGGTCATGACCCTAGTGATATTAGGTGGGTACACCGGAGTGGAGGGAGGTGGCCTCTCATACTACATGAGGGTGGCAATCACCGTAGGGGTCACATCAAAAGTCTTGCCCCTCATGTTTGTTCTGAAAATCTCAAATTCATACACCACTTTGAGTTTTTGGTAAAACTCCCAGCATAAAGAAAAATTTGATCATGGTCAATGATGAATGGAGTTAATTGTCAATTTAAGAAAAATTGATGAACATGTTGAGTCTGTAGTTTGACATACTAGTTGGTTTTATATTGTTTGTGATCTTTTTATGCATGAGCACATATCCATTTGTTGGTTAGTTATTATTTAGAGAATTCATACGGTTAAATGCTTGTGCGAGATATCATTGAAACTTTAGAGAACTTGTTTAAGCATCATTCAAAGCGAATTGAGGTATTCATATAATTTTGGGGAAAATATTGGTTATGATGGGTTAGCGTATAAAAAAAAGTTTTTGAAAATTATTTTAATTTGATCCTTCATGAGGTAGAGAAAAAAAATAAGAAAACAAGAAACAAGAAAGGGCGCTTGTGGTGAGTAGAGAAGGAGCGTAAAATGCATTCACTCATAAACACATGTTGAGAATGAGATGGAGCATAAAACGCACTTGTTCAAGAAAATGCGAGATGGAGTCTAAAACGCACTCGCTCAATAGGAGGTGAGATGGAGCATAAAATGCACTCACCAAATGATAAAAAAAAAAAAAGAATCTTTCTACCTTCTAGCTATATGTTTGCCTTAATAAGCGGAGGTTGATGTGAAATGTAAGTTCATTAAGTTGATATTGAGCATTTCCTATGTATTATTTGATTAAGTAAATGTATCTGGGTGACGAATAGCTGGATAGTTCGGATATTTACATGTATTTAAAGGGTCAAGAGCGGAGGTAAAATTAAGTAGTATGTTAAATTGATAGACTTTGCACTATTTTGAAGTTTCCCGTGAATTATTATTATTTTTAGTAACTTTTTGGGCCATTATTTAGATTCATATTGATCCATTGTTTGAGTAGTTGGTTGTCAATGTTAATTTTTATAGTTTTTGTTCTTAGTATTTTGCTTGAGGACAAACAAAGATTTAAGTTTGGGGGTATTTGATGAGTGAGTTTTATACCTACGAATTGAATACTTTCGGCTTGATAAAATTGCAAGTTTTCAATTATTTTATGTTTATTTTTATTTTTTTTGTGTGTTTAATGTTGTTTGGTAGGAATCATCATTTGGAAGCAAAGAAGATCATTTGGAAGGAAACAACGTCAATTTGGAGCCTTAGTGTTGGATTTTTTTAAGGCTAAGCAACAAGGGAAGCTTTAGGCTAAAAAGGGGACAGCGTAAAGCCACCACAAAGTCAGCACCTTTGCACCCACATTTTGCCCATGCAACAGAAAGCCAGTGCAAAGCAAGTGCCTCAACGCTTGTGTTGGCTCTGGACGCAAATTTTGACTTATTTTTGACCCAAAATTGAACCATAATGATGCATATATGCTAGGGTTTGAGTTGGAACTGATATATACTGATTTTGGGGCTGCTAACATGAAGAAAAACCAAGGGATTGATAGAAAAATTAGAGACAGGAATCGAAGGAATCGACATGAAGAAGATTGAACTTGAAGGCAAGAGAAAGATTGAAGATTGCAACTAAGTTTTTATTCTTTTCTCTTACTTTTACTTCTTGATTTTCTAAGATGTTGTTTAATTTGAGAATGATGTTTTCAATTACATTATGAACTAAATTCTTATTAAGATTGCGATGGAACTTGATGTTTAGTTAAATTGATCTATTCTCGTTTCTAGTTCTATTGATCATACATGAGTTGTTTGTCATATTTTGTGCATAATGTATGATTGTGTGGCCAACAATTAATTTGATAACCTAGATGAAATTGAAAGATGAGTTATAGGTTTAGATCTGAATATGATGACATGAGTTTGGTTAATTCTTCTTAGGATTGAATTGTTGGATTTGTGTATATGATAGGAATACACCTATATGCCCGTGTGTAACTATTATGAGACTCTGAACTTAATGAATCTATTCCAAATTATTTTACATAGGAATATAGTAATTTAGTTAGGATAGATGTTTTTATCTAACTATCGGAAGTGGTTTGATATATAACTTTGAGTTCTTAAATAACAACTTGTTTTGATCTATTAATTGGAAAGAGAGTTAGAAAGGTTTATACGAAGCATTAGGAAAACTTGTAATCTTAACTTCTTTTATTCAGTAAATTCAACCCTTAATTATTAAGTTTAGATTTAATTTTAAATTAGTTATTCCATAGCTTAATTCCAATGTTTAAATAAAATTGAATTGATACAGAGTTAGTATTTGGATATTATTAACATTAATTCTCCGTGTGTAACTTTCTGAATTTTGTATGCAAACATGATCTACAGGTCAAGAGTTGTTATCGTACGAAGAGGAAATCGAAAGAAGGCTCCGGAACTTGTGAAAGCATTCTCAAGAAGTAAATAATCAAGAGACTATGGCGGAAGATAAACAGAAATCGCTAAGGGATTATACTATGCCGCTTGTGACGGAAATACAATTGAGCATTCAAAGGCTCACAATTCAAGCAAATAGTTTCGAGATCAAGCTGGGTACCGTTCAAATGATTTAGAATTCAGTTCAATGTGGGGTTTGCATAATGACAACCCAAACGATCATTTGGTGAGTTTTCTGGAGATTTGCAACACTTTCAAATACAATGGGGTTTCTGAAGATGCGATTAGACTCCAACTTTTTCGTTTCACACTTCATGATAAGACAAAGAGTTGGTGGCATTCATTGTCATCGGGTTTTATTACCATATGGACAGATTTAGCTCAAAAATTTTTAGCTAAATTTTTTCTGTCAACTAAAACTGCAAGGATGAGAAACTACATCACTTCATTCGCACAACATGATTCTGAGACTCTATATGAAGCTTGGGAGCAATTCAAGGATTTACTTCGAAAATGCTCTCACCATGGTATTCCTAAGTAGTTGCAAGTTCAAACATTCTACAACGGGTTGTTTAGTGCTACTCGGACTAGTATCGATGCAGTTGTAGGTGGGGCATTGATGGGGAAAATTTTTGATGAAGCTTATAAGTTATTGGAAACGATGGTTGCCAACAATTATCAGTGGCCCTCTGGAAGGATCAATCAGCCAAAGATAGCTGGGATTTATGAAGTTGATGTGGTTACAACATTGGCTGCACAAGTTGCTACATTGACAAAGAAGATTGATGCTTTAGGGGTGCGACCTATTCAGAGTGTGGAAGTTGTGTGTGAATTGTGTGTCGGGAACTATCTGAGTAATCAATGTGCAATAAGTTCAGAGTCGTTACAATACGTTGGTAACTTCAACAGGCAGCAATATGGCAATAATTCCAACAATTATAACCCTGGTTACGGGACTCATCCGAGATTTTCTTGGAACAATAATCAAGCCCAAAACTTTTCTCGAAGACAATCATACTCACCAGGCTTTCAAAATCAAGCTCCACCACAGCAGGAAAAGAAGTCAAATTTGGAGGAGTTGTTTTTCAAGTACTTAGCACAGAATGAGACAAAGATGAATAGTATGGAAGTATCAATCTGAAACTTGGAAAACCAAATGGGTTAGCTCACTAATGCCATTAATAATCAACCTCAAGGCACTCTACCTAGTGATACAGAGATCAATCCTAAAAGGGAAGATAAGGAGCACTGCAATGCTATTATATTACGAAGCAAAAAAGAATTACCTGAGGTTGTTGGAGGAACTCCAAAACAATCACATGGAGATGATATTGAGGGTAAAAAAAATAAAAGATAGCAAGAATGTGGAACATGAAAAGAAAGAAGAAGATCTAGTTACATGTTCTAATGGAGGTAAGCAGAGTCCTATTGTGCCTCCCGTGTCGTTTCCACAATGTTTACAGAAACATAAGTGGGATAAGGAGTTCTCTAAATTCTCGGAAGTGTTTAAAAAGCTCCAAATAAATATCCCTTTCGCAGAAGCAGTGGAGAAAATGCCTCACTATGTGAAATTTTTGAAGGAATTTTTGTCAAAGAAGAGAAAACTAGGTGATTTTGAGACAGTGGCACTTACAAAGGACTGTAGTGCTATTTTTCAAAAGAAGCTACCACCAAAGCTCAACGATCCGGGTTGCTTTACAATTCCATGCACAATAGACAGTCAATTTATTGGGAAAACATTGTGTGACTTGGAAGCTAGCATAAACTTGATGCCACTCTCAATTTATCAGCAATTGGGTTTGAAGGAAGCAAAGCCGACTAATGTTACATTGCAACTTGTAGATAGATCACTCACTTATCCAAGGGGCATAGTTGAGGACATTCTAGTTAAAGTGGATAAGTTAATTTTTCCAATTGATTTCATAGTCCTAGATTGTGAGGAAGATAGGGAAATACCTATTATTCTTGGGCGACCATTCTTAGCAATGGGAAGAACACTTATCGATGTACAGAAAGATGAGCTAACTATGCGAGTTCAAGATCAAGAGGTTACATTCAATGTATTTTCAGCTATGAAATTTTCAAAGGAAGCGGAAGAATGTTTTCGGGTGAATTTGGTTGAAAAGACAGTTAATGAGGTATTCTTAAGAAGTTGTATTTCAGATCCTCTTGAGAACGCCAAGCTATATAAAGAGGAGGTGTTCACACTTGGAGTAGTGGAAGTTGAGGAAGCTAACTCAAAGAGAACTTTCAAGGTGAAAGGGTAGAGACTAAAGTACTACTTAGGTGGTGACATTGATCGTGAAAAGATCTCAATTACCCTTTTCCGACCCGGGATGAAACAGGAAGTAGTCAGGCTGAAGACTATAAAACAAGCGTTAATTGGGAGGCAACCCAAATTTTAGTTTTTAAGTTTTATTTCATTTTATTTTAATTTATTTTTTATAAGAAATAATGTAGCTATTTAGTTAGTACATTTTAATTGGTATGTCAACTGCTTGCAGGTCCCAAGGATTGAACATAAAGTTGGAGCACACACAAAGCCTTACTAGGAGCCAAGAACAGTCCACCTATGTTTCTCGAATACTCTCCCGACTCAGCGGATGGCGAACATGCTGACGACGATGCCGACTAGTGAAGTTTTAGGGAAGTCCTCTGTCTTAATTTTTTCTACTTTATACATTAAGTACAATGTTTAGTTTAAGTTTGGGGGTGTTTTCTTGTTTGCAATTGCATTATTAGGTATGCATTTAGATAAAATGTTTTGCACTTAAATAACAAGTTTTTGTACGACTTGAGCAATGGGTTAATTGAATTTGATCATGGTCAATGATGAAGGGAATTAATTGTCAATTTAAGGAAAATAGATGAACATGTTGAGTCTGTAGTTGGACATACTAGTTGGTTTTATACCGTTTGTGATCTTTTCATTAATAAGCACATATCCATCTATTGGTTAGTTATTGTTTAAAAAATTTATGTGGTTAAATGATTGTGGGAGATATCATTGAAACTTTAGAGAACTTGTTTAAGCATCATTCAAAGCGAATTGAGACATTCATATAAGTTTGGGGGAAATATTGGTTATGACGGGTTAGTGTATAAAAAACAATATTGGTTATGATGGGTTAGTGTATAAAAAAAAAATTTTTTTAAAATTATTTTAATTTGATCCTTCATGAGGTAGAGAAAAAAAATTAAGAAAACAAGAAACAAGAAAGGGTGCATGTGGTGAGTAGAGATGGAGCGTAAAATGAAATCACTCATAAACACATGTTGAGAACGAGATGGAGCGTAAAATGAACTCATTCAAGAAAATGCGAGATGGAGCGTAAAATACACTCACTCAATAGGAGGTGAGATGAAGCATAAAATGCACTTACCAAATGAAAAAAAAAAAAGAATCTTTGTACCTTCTAGTTATATGTTTGCCTTAATAAGCAGAGGTTGATGTGAAACATAAGTTCATAAAGTTGATATTGAGTATCTCCTATGGAGCGTTTGATTAAGTAAATGTATATGGGTGATGAATAGGTGGATAGTTCGGATATGTTCATGTATTTAAAAGGTCAGGAGCGGAGGTAAAATTAAGGAGTATGTTAAATGATAGACTTTGCACTGTTTTGAAGTTTCCCGTGAATTATTATTATTTGTAGTTACTTTTTGGGCCATTGTTCATATTCATATTGATCCATTGTTTGAGTAATTGGTTGTGAGGGTTAATTTTTATAGTTTTTGTTCTTAGTATTTTGCTTAAGGACAAGCAAAAGATTTTAGTTTGGGGGTATTTGATGAGTAGGTTTTATACCTATGAATTGAGTACTTTCGACTTGATAAAATTACAAGTTTTCAATTATTTTATTGTTCTTATTATTTTTTTTATGTGTTTTGATGTTGTTTGGTAGGAATCATCATTTTGAAGCAAAAAAGATCATTTGGAAGGAAAAAAAGGTCAATTTGGAGACTAAGTGTTGGATTTTTTTAAGGCTAAGCAACAAGGGAAGCTTTATGCTAAAAAGGGGGCAGTGTAAATCCACTGCAAAGTCAACGCCTTTGCGCCCACATTCTGCCCATGCAGCGCAAAGCCAGTGCAAAGCAAGCACCTGGGTGCTTG
>CAUOFW020004284.1:0-32103 GCA_963454935.2 Ilex paraguariensis | reverse complement strand
TTATCTCACACATGATGGAATATGTTTTTAATCAAGAATACTAAGCATGTGATCTTGATGCCGTGGCAACTTTTGGCACGTTTGCCACAACAGTTCAGCCCAAATTGTTCTAATCTTGTATTATTTTTTGTTCTTCAAATTTTGTACTTGCTTAACATATTTTTCTTTATAGAAAGTGATGAACATATTTCTATGACACTTGCAGTGTTGTAAAAAAGAGGGAGGTAAGATGGTGAATGACTTGATATCATGGATACAAATTTTGGAGGAATTTGAGTTACAAAAATAATACCTTACAAAGTATGTCCTTTTAATTATTTGCCCGGGGCTCTAGACCAATTCAAGTATGACAACACATCCATCGAACTTAGCTACTTTGACCAATGTTACTTGGATCGTAGGTTTGTTTGATATGTGATCAGAGTATGAATACACGGTACGATATTTTTCAAGTATGCGAAGCGATAGAGGTAGACTTAACCAATACATTGTTTTAAATAAAGAAATGCCCCATTGATATATAAACTATGTTATTTCAAAAAATATTTTATTCAATAGACGTATTCGCTAAGACATCATTTTTCTCATTCTACACTCGCAAAGACAAATAATACCTAAAAACAATTATGAATTTTTGTGTTCACCTATTATATTCATTGAAACTTCCTTATTTTACGTATGTTGATTTTAGTTTCTAGATTTGTAGCACCAGTTGTATAAATATAGATTTATTGGTGATAAATTTCTTTCTTTTCCAAGACAAATGAGTTTGTGCTAGTTTCTATACAATTTATCTTTCTTTGTATCATGTTAATGAGTTCATCCTGCCACATAATTATATGTTCAAATTCCAATCTATATATATATATATATATATATATATATATATATAGCTTGACATTGTTATTTCAAGCCAAAACTTGGTGCCCTTGATCTATAAATTTAAATCTATTTAGTGTTTGGTATTTGATCATGAATCTTGCCCATCATGTTTCTATGGCAATAATGATTTTTAATATTATTTTTTAATAATTTAAATATGAAATCAATTTTTTTTGTTAACTTTTATGCAACCAAAAAGGAACATAAAATAAGTGCTATAGCTTAATATGCCTCAAAGGGATTGTTCAGCTTATTTTTCTTGCTCAAAACTTTAGATATGCATTATTATAGTCTCAATATCAGGGAAAAATAGGGCATCTTGTAGATTGACCTTTAATACTTCGCGAACATTATCGAAAACCTGTTAGTGTTTGATACTTGATGACAAACTGAAGCATGTTATAGCACCACAACTAAAAAAGAAAATTAGAGTAAAGGAAAAGAAACACCGAAACATGTTTTCCTAAACTTAATGAATTGTTAAGCAGTTGAAGCTGTTGCAATATTTGTGGCTAAAATCCCTCGATGATAATTAAGTAATTGTTGGTGATCAAATCCGAAATATATAAAATTTTAATATGTTGGTTAAACATTGCATTATTCATGTCATATATCATAGATTCATTTTTTTTGTGAAATTATTATGTATTAAATATTATGTTATAGCAGTGCATGCATATATATATATATATATATATATATATGATTTGATGTTTGGGTTGTATCTTTTCTAGTCGGAATGTATGACTTGGCTAGCGAAATCCATCAAGTAGTGAAAGATTAGCCAAGATAGTTAATCCTACTTAGAGTGTTTTTAGCCTTCTTTAACTGCAGAGAGTTTGAGGAAATATTGGTAGACATGGAGACTAATCAAGTGAGTGGTAATGGCTAATTGAATGGCTAGTTGTTAAATCCTCTAGTATAAATAAGACTATCTAGATAAAAAGAGAATCACCCATGACTATCTAAATATAGAGAGAATCACCAGTGAAAACACCTAATTGAGAGAAAACTAATTAGAGAGGAAATCCCAACACTATTGCGTTTATCAAAGAGAGTTTTTAGCTCTCAAAGACTAACTCCTCATTCATCAAATTATCAAATCCTTATTCCACAAATTCTTACATTGGCATCAGAGCTCCAAATTATCAAAATTAATTATTGTCATCAAAATACCTCTGCCAATTTTTGAAAAAGGCAAAGAAAGTTGTCACTAGTTATTTTCCTCATGACAGCCCACGTGGCAAAGGAAGCCATCTGCTTCTTTATCAATTTCATTGCAGATTGTCCAAGCCAACCAAAAGTCAATTACGTTTGTTGTTAGCAACCAAAAATGTTCTCGGTCTGTTTTCGGTTCCCAATTACTCGAGAAATTTTTGGTAAAAAAATCAAAAAAGCAGATCTTGGTTGTTCCATGGGAGTTACAGTGACGTCAAGTACTCTCGAAATCACACTTCAGTAACAAAATTAAATTGGGTCAGTTCTAACCAATTTTATGTAGCAATTTATTTTTTTATAATTCATCAAATATGGGTTCAAAAGCGGCTTGTATGAAAATTAGCAAAATTGAGTGACTTAATAGTATAAATTATTCAACTTAAAAACGCAGGATTTGTCACATATTATTTCTGTAACACCCCGTATTTTCTTTTATATATGTATATAAATATATAGTAAATAATTGTGGTAAAAATGTGGATATGTGTAGTAATGTGTGTTTGAATTTTGTAGATTGAAAAAGTAGAGATTTAAAATGTTAGTGGAAATAATAGTTGAAATTTAGTTTCAATAAGTGAAAATTTGAAATTTTAAGTCCTAGAAATTGTATTAAATAGGTTTGGTGTACAAATATGTGTTGGAGAGGTTTGAGATGTATTTGGTTGGCTTAGAAATATATTGAAAATGGAAAATGGATAAAACAGGACGTGAACAGTGCACTGACTGCAACTTCAAGTACGATTTCGACCTTGATGCAGTCAATATTTCTCAAAACTCAAAACATGAAAGTTGTAGAGCTCTTTCTTAGAATTTCATATCATCTTTAATCATCTCAATCGAAACTCGGATGAGAGAGTTATACCCAGATAACGAAGTGGTGTCAAAACAGCCCAATTAGCTTGAACAGTGCACTGGCTGCAACTTCAAGCCCGATTTAGACCTTGATGCAGTCAATATCTCTAAAACTCAAAACATGAAAGTTTTAGAGCTCTTTCTTATCATTCCATAGCATCTTGAATCATTTCAATCGGATCTCGGATGAGAGAGTTATGCCCAGATAACGAAGCGATGTCAAAATAGTTCAATTAGCTTCGTTTTGCATTTAACGTCTCTATTCGCATCCTAAATCAAAATATAAGATTAATGAGTACAATTAGGCTTTAAATAAGTATAAAATGCTTTAAGCAGCACCCTTTATCACCTTTTATTTGCAAACAACTCAAAACTTCATTAATAGCTGGTTCGGATGGGCACAATAAAAACTTTAGTGTTTCGGGTGTACGTTGACTTTGGTTTTGAGATAAATCATAAAAATAAATGTTTTTAGGTTAAAATAACATTAAAAATGAATCCGGAACGTCGAAAAATCTTTTAGACTTTTTGCAAGGATTACATGTTTTGAACAAAATAGGGTTTAATACCCATGAAATCTCCTTTCTAGTTTTAAAATTCTAATTTTTGGAGAAATGTATTTCCTTCCTAAATGCTTTCTTTATTATGGATTTCGAAACCTTAGTGCTTTGTGTTGGGTAGAAAAATGATATTATTGTGATCTCATGTATTTCTTAGTTGGTTGTGAAATTGTTACATGATATATTTTTAGGATTTTGGATAGATGCTTGTGAATTGAGATAAATGTTGGAATTGTATGCTTGGTTGGGTTGTTTGCGATGCACATGAATGAGAGGTTCCTTGTAAGGATGCTCACACCTTCCCAAGAGGTTCCCGGTAAGGATGCTTGAGAAATAATGTAGTGATTGGGGAGAGATTCCATGTAAGGATGCTCATCCATTCTCAAGAGGTTCCCGGTAAGGATGCTTGAGAATCAAAGGTGACCTAAAGGGGGGTGGAGGTTACCACAAAGTATGTCACCTACCGAAAAAAATTGTTGGGAATTGGTTATGGCAATGAATGGTTTTTATTTGTATGTGGTGCTCGTTCATTCATTTAAGTAATGTTTTAAAATAAACTTGAGATCCTTTTTAAATGTCACTGCTTTATTTCAAATTATGTATCTATGTTATGTTAAAAATTGAGATCGACCATTTTAAATGCTTTTCTAAACCTTGTATGGGTTTGGAAGAATTTTTCTATAGAGCTTCGTGCTCACCCCCTATCGCTAACATTTTTTAAATTACCCGCTTGAAGAGGAGGACATAAAGGTCGAGGAACCCGCTACTTGGGAGACTCTACTGGACGGGAGTGTGGATCCTGAGGTAGACGCATAGAGCGACCTCATTTCCTTTTGTACTAGACTAAGACATTCTTTTAGAACATTGTGTAGTCTAGCTTCTTTTGTATAATCCGCTGCGCTTCTTTAATTAATTTTTAAGATGTAATAGTCATGACTTGGGCTTATTCTTTTGGATAATATTGTAAATATTCGTGGATGACAAATGAAGTCTTGTTTCTTAAGGGATTATATTAGTGCTCTCATGATATGAATGGTTTTAGAATATAATGTCGTCCAGGGTGTGTTTTGGAGTGTTACAATTGCAAAATACAGTTGAATATGTTATTGACATACCATATCGAAAAGAACCATCCCTTAGGGCTGGAGAGGATACTAGAAACACTTATGAAAGGTTCATAGAGAACAACCAATTGACTAGGTCAATCTTGCTCACTTTCATGGAACCCGATTTAGAGATTATTTTTTAGAAACAAAAAAATTTTAAGTATGTGTTTGATGCTATAACACAAGCCTATGGTACCACCTCTAACATACATATATATTCAACTCTTGATTAAAAAATATAACAACACTTTTACGAAAGAGGGTGAGTCTGTTATTGAACATGACAATAAAATTGTGGTTATAACTAAAGAGTTGGCATCTCTATGCAACATAATTCTTGATAAAATCCAATTTTCCACTGTTTTATATAGTCTTCCTAATTCATGGGAGCCCGTTGTAATTTCTTTGAATATGTTTGGTCAAGATCTATCAATGAGAAAGTTACCTATGTTGTTAGGCATTGAGGCTGAGAGAAAAGCCAAAAATATACTAGTAATGTGTCAAACCTAGTTTATAGTGCCCCATCTGATAATGTGTCAACTACTCTGTCTTTCTTAAGCCAAGAGAAGGCAATCACTTTAAAAGAAACAAAAAGTAATATAACAAGTTTAAAAGACATAATAATTTTAAAGGAAAATGGATACTTGTCATAATTGTGGGCAGCCTAGTCATTACAAAATAAATTACACTCAAAAGAATAATGGTCAAAATTTTAAAGGATCAAGAAACATTGTGTGTGTGGATTCTTAGTCGCTTCTCAGCATGTGGTAAAGACTAGAGATAATTTTGTTGAAACGAAAGAGGTAAAAATCGGTGACTACAAGTTATAAATGAAAAATAATACTTATTGTGATGTACTTGGAGTTGACACTGTGAGAATTTTGTTACCTGGGCAAAACAATCTCCTCTTGACTGATGTGCTTTGTGCGCCCAATATGCAGTA
This sequence comes from Ilex paraguariensis, assembly GCA_963454935.2. Classification (NCBI taxonomy): domain Eukaryota; kingdom Viridiplantae; phylum Streptophyta; class Magnoliopsida; order Aquifoliales; family Aquifoliaceae; genus Ilex; species Ilex paraguariensis. The sequence goes on along the minus strand of CAUOFW020004284.1, from coordinate 26,542 downwards.
CAATCTCTTGTTTGTGAGGGTTTTAAGTTTGTCTTCGGTCTTCTAAGATTTCAATTAACATGGTCGTATTCTTGCATGGCGGATTAAAGTTAATGGTCTTTATTGTTTGAATGTTACTAGTGATTATAATAAAATTGGTTCTTATTCTACCTATATTGATGTCTCTTGTGGCGTTGATGTTGATTTTATTTTATGGCATATGAGGCTAGGTCATATTAATTTTAATAAAATGAAAAAGATGGCTAATATTGGATTGATTCCAAATTTAGATCTTGACTTGAAACCATGTGAATCTCGTATAAGTAGAAAAAAGACTAAAAAGTCATTTGAAAAATTAGAAAGAGCTAAAGATTTGCTAGAATTAATACATTTGGATATTTGTGGTCCTCTAAATGTCAAAACTCATCGTGTCATGAAATATTTTATTACTTTTATCGATGACTATTCAAGATATAGTTTTATATATTTACTAAATAATAGATCGGATATTTGACAAAAATTTATTGAATTCAAGGCGGAGGTAGAAAACCAACTTGATAGAAAAATTAAAATATTAAGGACAGATCGAGATGGGAAATACATAGATAAAGTTTTTTAATCTTTTTGTAAAGAAAATTGAATAATATCTCAATTAACAATTTTTTATACACCTCAATAAAACAGTGTAGCCGAAAGTAGAAATAGAACAATTTTTGACATGGTTAGATCTATACTTAGTCATGTACACTTAAATACTACATTTTGGGGGTGAGGGCTATTTCTACCACCATTTAAATTCTTAATAGAGTACCCTCTAGAACAATCAATTCTTTCTCACTTAAAAATTTGGGGTAGTTCAACCCATGTTAAAATTTTAGGACCTAACAGAGAAAAATTAGATCCTAAATCAATAAAATGTACATTTATTAAATATTGTGAAAATTATATTACCTATAGATTTGTAATTCACCATAATGATGGGTCAGTGGGAGTCATTGAAAGTAGAGACGCATTTTTCTTTGAAGATAACTTAGATAAAATTGAGAAAATGATTGAACTATTTTAAAGTAATAAGGAAATAGCAAACATACAACCATAAAAGCAAATAAGAAAAGAGCCTCCACCCAAGGATACTTTAACTATAATACAAAGAAAAATACATCCACCTAGTTACTTAAAAGATTATTATGCATTCAGTAGTGAAATTTTTTTAAATTATCCTATTAATTTTAATGATGCATTGAATTCAATTGATCATTTAAAATAGAGAGAAACATCCAAAAGATAAAAAAAAAGATGGGTGTAAATGGACTCTTAAAAAGAAATTTAAATCATGGTTCCCTAAATAAATATAAAGCTAGACTAGTGGCTAAGGGATACACATAAAAGGAAGAAATTGATTATGATGGAACTGTTGGCTCAAATGCAACCTAAAAGGGGGGGGGGGGGGGGGGTGAATTAGGTTATGTGAGTTATTGACCAATTTTTAACTTTCATGATATTTGAACAATTATACAATGGAAAAAATTATGAGGAGTTATGCAAAATAAATGGTTATATGATTAACAAGATTATGTATATGATAGGCAATTTAATTATTGATATGATGGACAATATGATGTATATGATAAGTAATAGAGAAGAAGAAAGACAAACAAGATTTATAGAGGTTCGGCCCTGACCTCAATGGCTTACGTCCTTTTTTCCCCTCGACGGAGCTTCTTTCACTATCACGATCTCCTTCAACAGGTAAAGATCAAACCCCTTGCAAGTCTTGTCTTTTACAATAAGTGAATCATCAGTTTGGTGTAGTATGTGAAAAAAGACTGATTTTTCTACTACCTTTCTATTCTCTTAAAAATCCATGGCAATCACAACCAGGTCGATGAATCAATAACTAGAGGACAACAACCTAGCCCGCCAGGAGGAGGCTCCGCCTCTACCTGCACCAGCAGAACCATTTCTGTGGCAACTCCCGTAGTTGGGCAACAGCTTTTAGAGACCATGCAATTGTTGGTAAGCCAGAACTAGAAAATTATCCAGTTGATGCTCACCTTCGAAGGTGTCACCCCTCAGCTCGCGAGAACAGTATTCCCTCCAATTGGAGAGGTGCCACAGTATCCCCACTCTGGGTGCCAAGGTGCTCCCCACCGTGGCACCCAATATCAAGGCACCTCCATGCAGGGCCAAGGCACGTTCGCTAGGGAGTCCCAAACCACTGCGTGCAGGTGCCTTACATGTTTCCCCTCATGTACCTACTCCATGCGTAGCCAATCATCCTGGGTAGGGGGATGAGGGGGAGAACCAGTATGCGGATCATGAAAGCTACTACAATGATCCAACATAGGATATCCCTAACCAGTGGGACGAGAAGATTAAGGAGGTGCAAAATCAGCTTGGCGATGCCCTCAACGCCATCCAAACACAATTGCCAAAGACAGTGGATTATTTGGTAAGGCGTACTGACATTCTATTTGTAGTGGATGTTATTAACTACCCTCTGCCTTCAAATTTAAACATGCCTACCGTCGAGATCTTTGATGGCACCAAGGACCCCCTTGATCACCTGGACACATACAAATCTCTTATTCAACTCCACAATGTGCCTGATGAGATTATGTGTAGAGTCTTCCTTAGCACACTTAAAGGATCTATATGACAATGGTTTGCAAAGCTCAAGTCTTCTTCCATCCATTTCTTCGCAGAGCTGTGCAAACCTTTTGTCTCCCACATCATTGGGGGACACTGTCACCAGAATCCAGTTACCCACATGCTCACCATCAAGCATGATCGGGATGAAAGTCTTAGGGGCTACCTCACTCTTTTTAACGAGGAGGCTCTTTAGATTGAGAAACCTGGCAATAAGCTGACTATGGCTGCCTTTATTACAGGTTTGTGCTCCTCTAGTTTTATGTTCTCTATCCTGAAAAAATTGCCCTACAGCATGTCCGAGTTGTTATCAAGGACATAGAAGGATATGAATGTCGAGGACGTCCCCAAAGCCTGACGAGATGAATCCTCTTGAGGAGGGGAAAAAAAGGAAAGACACCTGTGAGGATAGGTGAGAGGTAGAGAATAAGAAAAAGAGGATAGAGAAGGTCTCTGTCAAGTACCACCTCGGTCTCATACCCCAGAGAGAAAGGCAAGCCTTCACATTGCTCAATGCCTCGGTGGAGCACATCCTATTCCAGATACAGGACGAACCTATGCTTCGCTGGCCAAGGATGATAAAGTGTGCTCCAAACCACAAGAATCCAAACAAGTACTATCGTTTTCATTGCGACCATGGTCATGACATCGATGAATGTTATGAGCTCAAGAGGCAGATCGAGGAGCTTATACAATGTGGCCAGCTGAGATAGTACGTTGCCGTGACCGAGACAACAAAGAATGCCAACAACTCCTCGGAGAAATTCAAACAATCTCCTAAGGGTTAGGAGGAGGAGGTGACTCTAATTAAATCCCATGCTAGGAAAGCCAAATAGGTAGAGTCGAATGACTCTCACCCGATGAAGACACCCCGACACGGGAAAGAAGAGGTCATCACCTTCTCGGACAGGGATCTCGAGGAAATCCTAGTTCCCCATAATGATCATCTAGTCTTAACCATGATGGTAGTCAACTACTAGGTTAAGAGAGTTCTGGTCGACAACGGTAACCCAGCCGATATCCTGTTCGCACCAGCCTTTGACAGCCTCCACCTCGGTAGGGAGAGATTACAACCCGTCAGGACTCCCCTTGTTGGCTTCTCAGGGGAGAGGGTTTATCCCTTGGGTTCCATCACCCTGTTAGTCACAGAAGGGACAGTGCCAGAAAGTTCCACCATCATGGCGAACTTCCTTGTACTAGACTGTTGCTCTACCTACAACATCATTCTTGGACGCCCTGCACTCAACACCCTAAGGACAGTGTCGTCTACCTACCTCCTATTCCTCTATTTTCCAGCCCCTAGTGGAATCGAAGAAGTCAAAGGAGACCAAGAGAATGTTACATAGCATCTATAAGGGTTAGGAGGCCACAAGAGACCCTCCAAGTCAAAGTATCGGACCCTCGGGATGACAGCACCTTGGATAAAGAGGAATCAGTAGAAGAACTTCAGCCATTAGAGCTGGATGAAAGCCTTCCAGAGAGGAAAATCTACATCAACTCCTCACTTTCCCAGGAGCAAGCATCCGACCTGATAGACTTCCTCAAGCTGAACATGGATGTCTTCGCCTGGTCCTATGAAGACCTAGAGGGCATCAACCCCAAAGTAGCCTCCCATCAGCCCAATGTCGATCCTAGGTACAAACTCGTCCGCCAAAAGCTAAGGAATATAAGTGCTGAGAAAGGCCAAGCCATGGAAAAAGAAGTGGAAAAGCTATGGGAAAGTGGGTCAGTAAGGGAAGTAGCCTACCTAGACTGGCTATCAAACGTAGTGATGGTTATAAAAGCCAATAAAAAGTGGCGCCTCTGTGTGGACTTTACAACTCAATAAAGCCTGTCCCGAAGATAGTTATCTTCTCCCACACATCGATCTCCTTATTGATGCTACTACGGGACACGAGCTTCTAAGCTTTCTGGATGCCTACTCTGGGTATAACCTGATTAGCATTTTCCCCCAGGCCAAGAGAAAACCTCATTTATCACTCTGAAGGGAACCTATTGATATAGGGTGATGCCTTTCGAGCTCAAGAATGCTATAACTACATACCAGCGCCTCGTGAAAAAAATGTTCGAGGCTCAGATCGAGAAGACCATGGAGGTCAACGTAGACGACATGTTGGTGAAGAACATGAGTATAGCGGATCACGTGACACATCTGCAGGAGACCTTCGATATCCTGAGAGCATACATAATGAAGCTGAACCCTAAAAAGTGTGCCTTCGGCGTTAGTTCAAGCTTCATAGTCAATAAAAGGGTATTAAGGCCAACTCATACAAGATCTGAGCTATCTTAGAGATGAAATCCCCAACCTCTGTGAAGGAGGTCCAATGCCCTTAACGGGAGGATAACTTCCCTAAGCAGGTTTGCCTCAAAGTCAACAGACAAGTGTCTTCCTTTCTTTAAAATCCTTTGCAAATCTTTCCAATGGGGACCAGATGCAGAGGGGGGCCTTCCAAAAGTTAATTCGTTACACCCCCTTGCTCTCCCATGCTATAGTAGGAGAGACCTTGTACCTCTACCTCTCCTTGTCCTCTGTCATGAGCTCTATCATTGTTAGGGAGGATGAAGGTGTCCAAAATTTTGTGTACTATATAAGCAGGGCACACCAAGGAGCGGAGGTAAGATACTCAGAGCTTGAAAAGTTGGTTCTCGCACTTGTCATCGTGGCCAAGTGCCTATGCCACTACTTTCATAGCTATACCATCGTGGTTATTACAGATCAACCACTCAAAAGAATTTTGAAAAAGCCTGATGTGTCTGGCCGACTACTCAAATGGGTCGTCGAATTAAGTGAGTTCAACGTATAGTACTAGCCAAGGGCAATCATCAAAGCACGAGCAATTGCGGACTTCATGGCCGAGTCTACATCACCACAGGAACCCTAAGAAGAAGTACCATACGTCCCTGCACTCGCCTGCTTAGTACATAACACCTTCACTTACCATGAGGCATGCCCAGTCATTATCCCCAGAAAACCTTACGTCCTGGAGACAGCTCCCTAGACCCTTGAAGACCAAACCCCGCGGCTAGAAGCCTCCACCTCCCTTGTACTTGTTCCACTAGAGCTCTCAGCACCCTCGCTACCCATACCTCAATCTACTATTCCATGCTAGATACTGTATGTTGATAGGTCCTCCACTAGCGAGGGCGGTGGTGCAAGACTAGTGTTGATCAGTCCCCATGACACTCCACTCAAATACGTTGTCTCCCTCCACTTTGCAGCATCAAATAATCAAGCAGAGTACGAGACCCTTATATCAGGCTTGAAGCTTGCGATGGAGATGGAAGCCCTCTCCCTGATAGCTTACAGTGACTCACAACTGATAGTCAATCAAGTGAATGGAGACTTCAAAGTTAAGGAGGAAAATATGCAAGAATACCTATTAGTGGTCCAAGCTTTATTAAAAAAGTTTAACCACTTCTAGATCCACCACGTGCCCAGAGAAGAGAACGCCATGGCAGATGGTCTCGCCATGTTCGCATATGCCAACATACTCATGGGTCCAGCATTTACAGGCCACTAGTTTGAGCCAAGCAGACTCAAGGTAGAGGAGGGCGACGTTAATTGTGCATCCTCTGAAGCCATTTGGATGACACCCATCCGAGACTACCTAGAGGAAGGCACTCTTCCAGACAATCCAGTGGAAGCCAGAAAGTTAAGAATGAGAGCATCTAGATAAGTCATCCTTTGTGACACTCTATAAAAGAAAAGTTATTCACTACAACTACTCCGCTACCTCACCCCCAAGGAAGCAGATTATGCCATGAGGGAGATCCATGAGGGGATATGTGGAAACAACTCAAGAGGGTGTGCATTAGCTCTCAAGGCAGTAAGGCAAGGCTATTATTGGCCTAGCATTATCAGAGACGCCTGCGAGTTCGTGAGAAAATGTGACAAGTGCCAGCACTTCGCAACTGTGCCTAGATAGCCACCAGAAGAGCTCACCGCCAATTAGAGTCGGTGGCCCTTCTCCTTATGGGGGATTGACATCCTAGGTCCTCTACTCATGAGTCTGAGCCAGTGCAAATTTGTGGTGGTAGCCATCGACTATTTAACTAAATAGGCAGAAGCCGAGGCCTTAGCCAAGATAACAAACTAGAAGGTGAAAGACTTAATCTGTAGGAGCATAGTCTATCGCTTCAGAATACCTCATGCAATTGTAAGCAATAACGCCAAACAATTCGACAGTAAACTCCTTAACATATTCTGCTTTGACCTACAGATCAAGCAACCCCACTCCAACCCAGCCCATCCGTAAGTGAACGGACAAGCAAAGGTCACCATGAGCACCATCCTCCACAACTTGAAAACCCGATTAGAGAGTGCAAAGGGGTGATGGGTGGAAAAACTCCCAAGAGTACTATGGGCTCACAGGACAACACCAAGGAGCCTCACGGATGAGACCCCTTTCTCTTTATGTAGGCGGTTATACTAATCAATATTGGGGTACACTCCCTTAGGGTCCAACAACATGACCCTAACACTAATGAAGAAGGTCTCTGCATCAACCTTGACTTGGTAGAGGAGGAGAGGGAGATAGGCATGCTCATAGATGTAGAATACAAGCATCGCATTTCCAAGTACTACAACTCGAGGGTGAAGCCTCGCTCCTTCTTGCTTGGGGATCTAGTCCTCAATAAGGTCATCTTATCTACTAAAGATTCTTGGGAGGACCCTACACGGTCATAGAAGTTGTAAGACCAAGCACCTACAGAATTCAGAACTCTGAGGGGAAAGTCTTGGCCCATCCATGGAACATAAAACACCTTAAGAAATATTACCAATAGTTGGGGGCAAGATAGTGGGTGCACAAGTCAGTAGTTATCATTTAAATTATCTTTTAATGTTTTAGTCATTGTTATTTATTTCAAATTATGAAATAAAACTTTGCAAGATTTTGTCTTTTTCAAAAGCTATCTCTAATTCCATAGAAGTTCATAAACTATTTAGAAAAGATAGAATATGGCCTAGAAACAAAAAGAGAAACATGTAGATAAAAATACCATACTTTTGACATGACTCACTACTCTCTGATCTGCTCCCATCAAAGCTCTCATCTTCATCATCAGTCCCTAGTGCCTCATAAGGGACGAAGCTAGAAAATTCAGAGGCAGGAAAAGCTACTCAAACCTTCCCCTTAAGCTCCTTATAACTATCGATAAAGGTGCCTACCACAACCCTCTCAATAGCATCCCTCTTCTTCTCCATCTCGACAAAGTAAGTCTCTACCCTAGTAGCTCTCTCAAGAGTTGCTCGAAGGTTAGCCTCCAGTTGGGCAGCCCTTTCACAGGACGCCAAAAGTTCAGTCTCAAGGGGCACAGCTCTCTCATGTGCTAGCCTCAACTGCTCCTCGACAGCCTATCGCGCCTGTCTCTGGAGCAGCAACTGCTCCTTAACATCCCTTCGTATCTACCTCTCTGTTGCCAAATCACTGAGTGACCCTACAAGCTTCATCGTGCTTGAAAATAAATAGGGAAAAGCGGTAGCCACCTACAAGCATGTAAAAAAAAGGACATGAGGAAAAAGGAGCGGGTACAAAATCAAAAATGAAATGAATAAAAGTCATACCATAGCAAAGCCCTCCACAACAATGTCAATGATGCCCTCTGGACCTCAAGAGCTGATCTTTTGGATCTTCATAGTGGTCACAAACCCCTAAAGTTACTCATTGGCTAGATTCATGTCCTACAACACGGATATTGAACCACTACTAGAAGTAGGACAGCTATGTGGAGCTTTGGTCCTTGTAGGGAACCGCACTGGAGCCTAAATCCCTATAGTCGTGATCGGACTAAATCTAGAATTCGATGGAGTCATAGCCAGGAAAAAAGTGGGGCATCACCAGGTCCCGCCTCTGGGGTACTAATCTAGCCAACAGATCTCGACTGAGAAGCACTGGAAGCATCAAACTTCGCCCTCTTAGAGGAAGGAGGGGAAGAGGCCACCTTGGAATCATAAAGAGCCTCCACCATCGCTCTATCATTAGAGGGACCTGCGGAGTTGGTGTGAGACAAAAAGCTTACAAAGTCATAACCATTATGAGTCTATTGGAAGGATCAGATACCTTTCCTTTTCTACCTAGGGGAGACCTTGGGACAACTCGATGTGGACATAATCTCTAAAAACTCCTTATAAGGATGATCCCCACAACCTAAATTCTATTCTCCTACTCCATAGATAATGTGGGTGGAGCTGCAAAGGAACCAATCACACAGTAAGAACAGATACGTGACGACTAAATGTAAAAGAAAAAATGAAATTCTTACCTAGCTTGGTCCTTGGAACAGTGTCCCACCTTCAAGGAACTAAGTTGCGATCTACCTCAACGGCCCACTCACCTCCAACAAAGAAGAACCTAGACTTCCAATTATGATAATTTGAAGGAAGTCTTGTGATGAAGTTGCCCGACCTCGGGGCAAAACAATACCACCTTTAATGAGGAGAAGGGTTATCTACAAGCACGTGTGTGGACAAAAGCTCCTCGAAAGGGGGAGGAACATCAGCACTGTGAACTAGCCGCCATAATTAGAAGAATTCTAGGATCACTCTCCACCCTTTGGGAGTCAACCTCCTAGGAGCCAACAATAGGTGTTCTAGAATCCGACAAATGGGTCCAAGTAATGGGAACCTCAAACCCGCCTCTAAGACATCCTCGTAAAGAATGATCTCTCCCGAGGAGTCATAACACGATGGCTCATCCTCCTCCATCCGACGACACATGATGACAGGAGGGATACGGTACCAAGAAATAATGCGGGCAATATCATCATCACTATCCACATAACTAAAAATGTAGATTACCTTTGAACAATCACCTTTAGCAATCCTCTCACCTCGTGAGGAGCCTTGTGGAGCATCCCTCTACACACCATAGATAGATTGGGACCCTAAAGAAAAAGAAGTTGGAGTCAATTTCAAGAAAGCCTCAATATCAATTAAATGCCAAAACAAGAAAGTCAAGTGACAGTCTCATCTTCACGAGATCAAACATCCCGACCGCCAGTGCCACCTTTCGTGTGCGTGCCGTCACCCTGACCACCGGTGTCGTCGCCTGACCTACACTCGTCTCTGCTCTGCCCCTAGTAGACATCGCCCAGTACATTGGTGCCACCTAGCCCAACGTCACCCTTTACTCCTCTGTCTATCAGCATGCTAATTGACACGTGCCTAACGCCCCTTCCTTTCTTTCTCGCGTTGGCATTGCTTTCAAACCCCAAGATGTCATCCTTAGTAGCTGGGTTGGCGTTGACCTTTACCTAGGCTTCGGCATCGCCCACTGCCTGCTCTGGACCACTATACAGGCCTGCCTCAATCGCTGAAGTGGCGCTGCCTAGGTCGACATTGGCGTCGCCTTTTGCACGAAGGGTGCCACCTGTGCATCTTCTACCTTCATCACCACCCATATCCATGTCTGCGGTCTCCCCTCCATCAATTACACCAGCAATGCCTGCACCTAGCCAGCCTACACTGAGGCTTGAGTCACCCACGAATGCGTGATCCAAGGTGCCACCAAAGTAGCCTGAGGAGCCACCCAAGCGACCCGATGCATCACCCTTATCCTCTGAAGCTCCACCTTTCGTGAGACTGGTTTTTCCCAAGCCTTTGACATTGCCCATAGCATCTCTACCGCCGCCAAGGGCCTCACCTAGCATTTCCTAGGACTTCGCCAAGGCCTATCTCCTGATTTCACATGTTCGCACTGAATCACCAGTTGTTTTCCCACTTATGGAACCTCCTATTATCGTCTCCAAGCTCCACCATTTTCCTCGATTTCTTATGGGCAGGGAGATTTTGAGCCCTAGCCTCGAGGGAAAGCTTTACGTGAAAAAAAGGGATGAAGTGAAGGGGGTTAAAGGTTTTATATATATAAGCCCTTTTAGGGGATTTTTCTTGAAAATACAAGGGATCTCTTTAAGATTAGTGAAGGACCCAGCAAAAGAGATGTTGATGAATGCCAAAAATGCCTATTGATGGTGATTTCAATTAAAGGAAGAGATTTCACAATCTATGATGATGGAAAGGTCACCATGTGGAATAAGAAAAATTTTGCTCATCTAGGCGAGGAAGACTCACATGCCATCTACCTCTTGTTATCTCAAGGGATTAGGGCATGGGGGGAAAATGATGAGCCCAGATTCAACAGGGTTAGGCCCAATCAATTGAGTAAGCCTAAATTAGCTATAAAGCGGGTCAAGCCTAATTCATGGATTCAGCCCTGCCCAAAGATCGGGGAGTCCAAGAATGATTAGAGCACGTTGAGAGCAATTATCAGGATAGTCACTCTCAAATATCAAGACAATCTTTAATTGTACATATCCTTAGCTATAGGTATCCTCCCTAAAGAACTAGTACTTTTACCCTCACGTCACCACCTTAACAAAGGCTCTGTGCCTATAGATTGTAAGCTCTCTCTACATGAGGGAACATCTCCTACACACCCATCACATAGCTATTTCTTTCTCCTAGGTAGCTAACCTCCCTTAGAGCTCACATTTGCTCTCTCCCTCTCTCACACATTACTTTATTAATAAAAGTCTCTAGCCACTGTTTCTGCCTTCTGAAGTGGAGTAGGTCCCCCTGACCGAACCACTATACATCTGTTTGTTGACTAAATATTTGCCTTTTTGCCATTAATTGCTTTATTAATGGTTTCACTAACTCCCCTGCATCATACACTCGACTATTGATTGTGCATAAGTCTATTTTGTGCATCATGAGGCTCAATAGATATATTTTCAAGCTCACTCAATACAATAATATCTCATCTCTTTACAAACAAAAATTCGCTCAATTAAACTCAAAGAAGGAGACAATCACAATTGACCTTATATCCAAGATCTCACAATAATAATCATTTCTTGATATGTAAATCACCCTTTGAATGATCAAGAACTCCCCAATAATTTTCCAAAAAAGTCTTACTTCAATAGCCCTCACAATCCTCTTTATAGAGGAAGTAATTGGACAAGCAAATGAGCTAAAAACTAGACGTTAGAACCTTCAATGGACACATCTGGCATACGAGTTGGTCCAATTGAAATCATTTCAAGACTTTGAAAATGGGAGATTCTGGGAAGAATTAATGCATACTAGTTCACCAACTCTTTCTGATTCATCCATCCAACATGTCGGATCCCTCTTTCGGTTGATCGGATCTCTGCACTTTCATCAACTTCCAAAGTGATTATGGCCCTCAAAACATTAGAATTTGATGAAGCCTATTTTTGACAAAATTGTAACCCTTGATGTCTATTTCTCCATCCTTTTAGCATTACGTCATTTGGAAATTTGAGTAGAATGTTATGTCCCAAATACCAAAACATGTCTAAAACTCTTGATTATTCAGCCTTCATGCTTAACCTTCATATTCCAAGCTATTTTCGACCTGCAAGAAATTCCATCCTCAAACTTGTTATTTCACATAAAGTTGTAGATCTTGAGGTCTTATTTCCAATCTCATTTGAATAAAATTGAGTTGAAATCTCCATCAAAATTCATTCAACTATTAGCAAGATTATGTCAAATTGACGATTTTGACATTTTTTCAATTTTGACATTTTTTCTTCTTGGCTTGTTTCTTGTAGTTATTTGCATTGATCTTTCAACTCTTCTTCTCAACCAACATAATCACATTATTAACTTTAATGATGATCATATAAAAATGATCCTTAATCTCTTCAAGTTATCCTCATATGCGCATCAAACTGACGAAGTTGTTGAAGAAGCTTATCATGCTCATTCAATCTCACCTTCACTCAACCTCTTAGTCTATGCTAATTCTCTTGATTTATTTGTATCTTCAATCAACCAATTTTATCCATTCTTAATCTCATCTTTTCTTTGTATCTTCAATCATAGCATCTTTTCTTTTGGTTCTTTATACATAGTGTAGCACATTGAACATCAAAGTTTTTCATCTTGTATTTAACCTATGCAACACTTTCTGTAAAACCTGAAAAAATTTAAAATTTTATCGTGAAGGGAAAAATTGTAATTAGCCATTATGGTACGATTTAAAAATTCAAATTTTTCTCGAACTCAGATGATAAAATAGATCTTACCCTTGGATCTGTCTTTCAAAATCTAGTTATCCAGTCGATTTTTGTCAATATTTTTGCGTTTTATGATGCGATTGGGCGTCACATGATTAAAATAAATGCGATCAGGATTTAATTGTGAATCACAAAAAATAATTTAAATTTATTTTAAATAAAATATATTGAATAGAAAACGGGATGAGATTTAATTGATTAGGGATGAAATCAGATCAGAAAATAGGGAACATGTGGCGCAGCAAGAACCAAGTAAATGGGGGGTACTTCCCCATTTGCTAAGCCAAACACAGCCAGATAGAGAGAGAAGTAGAAGAAAGAGAAAGCAAAGATTCTTTAAGCTTCTCCTTGCGATCTACGGCTATTCATCCTTCAGATTGCTTCAAACTACGAACAAAAAAGTGTTCTACGCAATGAGAGCTACAAGTACATACCAAAGATCGCGGGTTTCACTGAAGTCTCAAGATTGAGATTTTCTGAATCAAAGCTTTGAAACTTAATTTGGGTATTTTGGAGCTTCTACTACGCAATATTACACTTCAAGAGGTAGGGTTCTTTTTCTAACTAGGTTTATTTCTAACCTAGGGTTGATATATGAAATGGTAGGGTGTTAGAGATATAATCTCATGTATTACACATACCTAGTACAGTTGAAATGTGGCAAATGAGTATGAGAATGAGTTAAAATCAATCCTTGTGTGAATTGGATTTTGGTGAAATTTCTTGCTTTAGAGTTTCATGAGAAATGTGTTGAATTGGGCATGCTATGTGTTTACATAATTTTGGGCCTTGTAGGTGTTTGATAAAATGCCCATGATTGATTAACTATGTTACTTGAAGAAATTGATATAACATGCATTGTGAAGATTTTGGAATTTAATTACATGTTTTATGATATAAATTACATTGAGAATTGGAAATGTTAATAGATATTGAAATTTTTCACAACTTGCTCATGGCATGTTGAACATGATGTCATAATTGCAATTGAAAACATGACTGCATAGTGATGTGAAATGTAATTATTCATTACATTTGCATATGCATAGGTAGCATTACATTCGTGGGCAATTAACATAAGTGTGGGTGTGTGTGCATGGTTTTAATCAAACATCATCCGTGGTGAGTTGATACATGGGCTCGAAAAATTGGACCTAGGTTCAATTGAGTCGCACGGGTTGCATTGAAAATAAGGGTTGCGGTTAGTAAGAATGACTAGATTCTCCCTTAGGTGCAAAACCAGGTAATTTTGGATATGAATTCCGTTGGTATTGAATCCATAAAATTTATCGGCATACGCAGAGCCGTAGATGGAAGTCCATAGATGTCATGTCGGTTGGGTACTCGTTGGTGGAAGTTCATAAATACCCACCCCAAGAAACACCCGGGATTTATAAATGGTCAATAGATGTGCAACATCAATGGTGGAGACTTAGAATGTCTGGATTCATACGAATAGCATTACACGTGTTATGGGAGCCAGTGGAAGACTCGGGTTACAATGCATATGTGAGTACCATCTCATGATAGGGCAAGGCATTGTAGAATCCATTATGAATTACATATTCTTGGTTGGTTGCTTGTTTGATTGTTGAATTACATGTGAACATTTCATATGCATGTGGGTTGGGGAATAACCTCTTTAGAAGATACCCTATTGAGCGTGACTCACTCTTTATGGAAACAACATTTCAGGTGCATGACAAGCACCGATAGATGGTCCTCACTAAATCCCTTGCTGAGAAGAAGCCAGAATGTAGCTTTAAATTACATTTTGTAAAATAATTGTGTAATTTGAATTGAACTTGTAAATTGTATTAAGAGGACATGTAATGAACTCTTATTGACTAGAATTTGTGTATATGAATTAAAGAATGAGTATGGAATGGGTTTGGATGGCCAATGGTTTAAGATTGGAAAGAATTGGAGAAAAACTAGGCCCAGGTACCGGTACCTAAGTGATTAAGTACTAGTACCATGCTATTGGATGGGCCAGGTACTGATACCTCTATGGACAGTGGGCTTAAGTACTGGAGCATTTTCTGCATCAGTGGATGAAGAATCGTGAAGATAAGAATTTCAAGTTGACCATGTTCCCAGAAAAAATACACTTTTGAGAAACGCTGAGCAAGACTGAAGTGGCTATACATACAAATCTATTTACGAATGTATATGCTTCGATTGGAACTGGAACTTCTAGAATAGGTGGCTCGTATACCACCATAATGAAACTTCCTTTTTTTTTTTTATTTGGATCAGATTTATGTTGGCTTCATTGGGCGACTCACGTAGTTTGTTACGTCAGCTCCAAAAGGATAAGTTGCATTGGAATCAAGAAAGTTTCATGGGGTTCATAATTGCATAAAAAGAGTCAAAGTAGTGGTCGTGGCGCATTGAGGCATTTCCTTGACGATCCCCATACGCTTAGCCTGCCAGCCCACCCGCTCTAAAGAATTCATAGGTTGGCAGGTGGTCGAAACAGAATAGGTAGGCACTACTAACCAAGCCAAGCCCCATTCTCACCGATAGACGCTGGTAGCTTGTTTCCAAGCGTTGCCTTATATGATAGTTGTGGCCATGGCTCGAAAGAGCCTTAAGCACTTGTACAATGCTCAAGTCAATGCTCCCTCCCACTCGTTGCCCAGAGCCCTGACTTTCTATGGTATTAGTCAAAAGTGTGCTACAACTAGCACTTTTTTCTCTGATAGGCTCGCTTCGCTATTCAAGCTCCGCCCCTTTTTGAAAACAAAAGTGCTAACGCACCTTTACTTTTTTTTTATATATAATAAGGTGCTTCTTTCTACTTCTTTCTCAAAGTCAAGCAAGAAAACTTTTGCCTTTATTGAGGAGATATAAAAGCTTACTTGCTAAGAAAATGTAGGCTTGGGCTCAAAAGCAAGAAGCAACAGCTTTCGCGCTTGTTGGAGCTATTAAGGTATGAAATTCCATTTTTCAGCTAGACAGAAAAGTTGACACTATCAGCGAGATCTGATTTCTACGGGATGCTCATTTGCACCACTATTTCTTTTGTCCTATACTTATAGCTGCTTTTCTCGCACTCTCTTTTATCCCGCCGAATATACCCCTTATGTAATAGGGGTTAAAAGGGGTGCAAACCATGGTAAAATTCACGTGAAAAATTGCAAGGCCTCATTACTCTGAAGTATTATGCCCCCAGATCCTCCTCTCTCTTAAAGGCTATGTGTCCCTGCATTTTGATTGATCATGCAATGTTGTAATCCTATTGTTCCTTTATCCCCCGCTCTGTAGCTACGGGGACTTAGTAATATTTGAAGCCTTTTGCAGTACTAATTGATGTTTTAAGGGATTACTACAGTTGGTGGACTATTTGTTTGTGAAGGCGGAAGGACTGAAATGATGTTTTTGATGTTATTTGACATAATTGTTGCCATTTTGCCATGCCTCATTTTCAAGAATATGATTATGAGCTGCACAAGGCTTGAAGCTGGAATTTGAGCATTGAATGCTGAAGATTTTCTTCTTTATTGCCAATGGACTATTTTCTTCGGCGAGCCCTTTGTCATCCTTAGGTTATTTATTTGTGGATCGATTTCAATCTATATGAAGGTAAGGTCTCTCGTTGAGGTGCCGTCAAAGCCAACTTTTGGGAGTCTTTTCCCATTTCCAACGTGGTCAGTTTGGCGGAAGAATCATTCAAGTTGTCTCTCATTTAGCTTGCATGCAGAATTAGCATAAGTTCAGATGGCTTTCTTTATGGTTTTTATGACTTTTTTACTTTCCATAATCAGCCCACTACAAATAGATTGTTGGGGACGATGAAAAGTGAATTATTTCAGTTAAAGTCCTCTTTGGGTCTTTCGCAAAAGCAAAGGTAAGGACAGATCTTAGGTTGGTCCACCTAAGAATTAGTAGTCACGAGTTTTAATTGAAGTAGGGGTGGAGCTCTTCACAGAGAGTTAGAAAGCATCAGTTGTCATAGCGAGGCTTAGGCTGACGAGGCTACGGTGAGGCCCCCCAATTCTCAACCCCGACCTGCACAAATGGTTTTAAAATCCATATTTAAAAAATTTCTGTTAGGTTATTAGTTGCAATTGGCGACCTTTTCTTCTTTTACTTCACATAGCTTTTCGACTCCTTGATAGCTGGAAGTTCTTCAAAAGTATGAAAAGCTAGAGGACTTTGTTCCATGCATTTTGGTGTGGTTGGATTTGGTTCAATAGCCCAAGGACTTGGAGCACATCTTTGTTCTTTCCACTACTTCAAGTGATTGTTACGACCACGAAGAAACAACAAATCCCAACCACGAATATATAAGAGCCAAAACTGCTAAGGGCATTCCATCCAACATAAGCGACTGGATAATTTGGAATGCGACGTGGCATACCCAAAAGCCCTAAGAAATGCATGGGAAAGAAGCTCAGATTCACCCTGAAAAAAGTGATCCAAAAGTGGATTTGACCTAAAGTTTCAGGATATGCCTGACCAAAGATTTTACCTACCCAATAGTGAAATCCTGCAAATAAAGCAAAAACGGCTCCCATAGAAAGTACATAATGCAAATGTGCAACAACATAATAAGTATCATGTAGAGCAATGTCAAGCCCAAAATTTGCTAGAACTATTCTAGTGAGTTCTCCTATGGTAAACAAAAAGATGAACCCTACAGCAAATAACATGGGTGTTTTGTATTGTATCAAACCCCTCTCCCCCCCCCCCCCACATGGTAGCAATCCAACTAAAGATTTTGATTCTAGTGGGGATAGCTATGATCATGGTAGCTGCGGTGAAGTAGGCACGAGTATCAATGTCTAAGCCCACAGTAAACATATGATGAGCCCAAACAAGAGATCCAAAAACACCTATACTGATCATGGCATAAACCATGCCTAGATACCTGGAGATCGATTTTCCTAAAAAAGTCAAAACGATATGACTTATGATACCGAATCCAAGTAGAATTGCAATATACACCTCTGCATAACTGAAGAACTGAAAGAGATGTTGGTATAATATGGAGTCTCCCCCTCTAGCGAGATCAAAAAAGGTTGTATTAAAGTTTTGATCGGTTAATAACATGGTAATTGCCCTTGTTAGTACCGGAAGTGATAATAAAAATGGGAATGTTGTCACTAGAATAGACCACACAAATGAGGGTGATCCACACATAGTCATTCTAGGTCCACGCATGTTGAGATAGTTGTTATAAAATTGATAGAACCTAAATTGGATGAAACCCCAAAAAGACGAAGACTAGAAATTGTTGAATCAACTGCTCCTCCAAAATGACTAGTAATACCACTTAAGGGCAGATAAAACGTCCACTCAGTGCCGCTACTGTAACGCCCCAAAATCCACCCTAGAAGACATTACTATCTATAATCATTCGTATAATAAGAGCAACTAACAAAGTCCATAAATAGACAAATTTTCATTCATCATCCATAATAATTAAAACATCATCCAAAATAATTATACCACACTATGGCGATTACATCCCAAAAATCAACTATTATCTGGAAAGTGAATAAAGAAATTATTAACCTTAACATTATCTCAAAATGTGCCCTCCAATCTAGAACATAAGAGAAATAGCTCTAAAAGTTTACCTCAGGATTCCCGTTCCCATCAATCTGAGCTTCCCAATCCACTTGCTCATCAACTCCAAGTTCTTCCTCCAAACCATAATCTAAAAAAGATATTGTTTGTAGGGGGTGAGCACTAAACTCTATAAGAAAATCCTCCCAAGCTCGAACAAGGTTTTGAAAACAGATAAAACAAGTCAGTTTCATTTCATAAATACTATATAACTTTTGAAAGAAAACAATGACAGTTCATCCGATCTCAAGTTTACGCATTATCAATAAATTAAATGAAGAAGTAAAACCAACTTTCAACAATGAACCATTGCCAAAATTTTATATCATTCCCAACAATTTTGTATCATTATCCCCACTTGTATCTTAGGTAGGAATTAAGACTTTGCATTAATACACACAGTGAGAATATTCTAGCCCACACACACGCACTCAATCCTTGCAAGGATATACAACTTTAGGAAGAGCGTATATCGATGCATCGACAGTGACGATCCAAATCAAGAATAGTATACTAACCCTCAGCCTCAATACCATGTGAACTACTAAAGGTTTAATCCTCGCAAGGCACCAACCCCACTACGAGTGATAGAGAACCTTCAAACCCACTCGGAGTAAGAAATGCATCCACTCACTCTACATTACCCAGTCACTAGTCACCCATGTTCATCCAAACATCCACACAAAGAGATATAATAGATATCAATTTTTCAAATTACAAGTAAATCAAGAATCTCAAATTCCACATGTATTTTTCCAACATAACAACTCAAGAAAATAAGCAAGAGATCATCAAAAAGATATAATTTTATTGTTCCAAATAAAGCACTAGAGTTTTTGAATCAAGAACAATGGAATATCAAAACAAGGGTTTTGAGATCAAAAACAAGGATTTTATGGATATCAAACCATAACTTCATTCAAAACATAATATGATTTGCAAGAACATCAAGAAACAAGGATTCCATAGCAAATATCTATAATTGAGAGTCAAAACATACATATATATAAACCCTAACCTCAATGAACAAGATTAGGAAGAAACCCCTACCTTACTTCCTTAGTGTTGTGTGAAAAACTAAATGTTTTGATCCCGATCCATAAGTGAAAATTTCCTTCAATCTTGTGTTTCTCCCCTTCTTTCTTACTCTCCAAAATGGGGCTAAGAGATGTGTCTTTAGGTATTTATAATGTAGAAATTTGGATAGAACACCCAAAACAGGTCAAGGACATGAAACCCTCCATTCAGTGCATCCAGACGTGTGTTTTTTACTGTTCGAAGGCATGTTTCTTCACCCAACTTTCTGCCAAATGCGTTCGGATGCGTGTCTATTCCCGTCCAGATGCGGGTGACAGTATGTCGTCACCTTCCAAATCGATGTTGACCAATTTAAAAGTCGATTCAAAAAAAATTTTTGAAATACACTTTTGCAGCCCCTGAAGTCTAGTTTATACTGTTCAAAAATGTAGCACCCCGCATTTTCTTTTATATATGTATATAGATATATAGTAAATAATTGTTGTAAAAATGGGGATATGTGTAGTGATGTGTGTTTGAATTTGGTAGAATGAAAAAGGGATGAACAGTGCACTGGCTGTAACATCAAGCTCGATTTCGACCTTGATGCAGTCCATATCTCTCAAAACTTAAAACATGAAATTTGTAGAGCTCTCTCTTATGATTCCATATCACCTTGAATCATCTCAATCGGAACTAGGAGGAAGGAGTTATGTCCATATTACGAAGTAGTGTCTACACTGTCCAAAAATCTGTTCGGCAGACTACCTTTCGCTAATTTCATCATAACTCTTTATTGGAAAGTCCGAATTGTGTACCGTTATTTTTGTTAGAACCCTAACTCGTATATCTTTCCAACCATATAGGTTACACCTCCTAGAAATACCTGAGTCAAATCAGTTTATTCTATGAAGTTGACCAAAAATCTGCACAATGGTGCTCCTTGGATAGTAAAGGGTTGTGCTTTCTTATTAGACCTTGAAGGTGTAAAACCCCATATGTTTACATTAATATATTAATGTACTTGTTTAGTGATTCTTCTATATGTAATGACTTAAGAATAAACCATATATATATTAAAATCGTAAGGATATCACCTATAGTAGTTCGAAGGAATAAAATAGAAATTTTAATGTTCCAAGTGTGAATTTATTTTAGTTTTGAAATAAATCATAAAAAGCAATGTTTTTAGGTTAAAATAACATTAAAAATGAATCCGGAACGTCGAAAAACCTTAGGGTAGTCGTATGGATCAAATTGGAGATTTCTAGTGGCAAAACTGTAATTTTGGAAAAAAAACTCAAAATTTAGCCATGAACAGTGAATTGCGCGGACTGCTGTGTTTAAAGCACAGAATCCAGCCAATTTCTTCCATTTTTTCTCACATCTCTCACCCCTAAACCCCTTAGCACCCTTGGGGAAGATAGAGGAAATGAGGAAAGGGAGAAAGGAGGTCATTAGAGCTTGGGTTTTTTGTTTGAAACTTTGATTCAAGGTAGGGGTTTTTTCTTCCATGCTTGTCCATTGAGGCTAAGGCTAAAATATATATATGTTTTGACTCATACTTGTATGTATTTGCTAGGAATTCCTTGTTTCTTGGTTTTCTTGCAATTATGGCATGTCTTAAACAAAGTTAGGATTGATTACCTATGAAACTTCTTTTATAGCTTTAAAACCTTAGTTTTTGGGGAAATATGGAATTCTCTTTCTACATTTGCTCAAGCTTGGTTTTGAGAACTTTAGTGCTCTGTGTGAGTAATGAAAATGATGTGGTGGTGATCTCTTGTATTTTTCTTAATTGGTTATTTGGATTGTCGCATGATAAAATTTGGGGATTTTGATAATGGTTGCTTGTTGAGGGAAATTTGTGGATTTTATCTTGTATGTGATTGTTGGTATGAAAAGAGGATAATTATGAACCGAGGTTACTCGTAAGTATGCGGTTAAGTGTGGAATACTTGAAGGGGGGTAGAGGTTACTTGTAAGTATGCTACCTACCAAAAGAGGATACTTATGAACCGAGGTTACTTGTAAGTATGCGGTTATGTGTGGGAGACTTCAAGGGGGGTAGAGGTTACTTGTAAGTATGCTACCTACCTAAAAGGACATCTAACGACCATGGTTACTTGTAAGTATGCGGTTATGGGAAACAAAGACTTGAAGGGGGTGGAGTTTACTTTTAAGTATGCCACCTGCCAAAGGAAATATAATAATCGATGGTGGAATAAGCGTTCTTTTTGTATTATGGTGTTACTATTGCATTTCCCACAAGAGCTTGTGGAGGTATGGGACTCTACAAGAACTTGTTGGAAATGGTTATGGTTGCTCATTGTGACTTGGGTTTACTGTTCATTTAAATTATTGCGAATGTTTAAACTTGAGATCTGTTTCAAATGTCACGGTTTTACTTCAAATGTTATATGATATTTTGGAAAATAAGACCGAACTGTTTTACTTGTTTTCTAAACCTTGTATGAGTATGGAAGGAATGTTGCTACAGAGCTTAGTGCTCATCCCCTACAAATAATATCTTTTCAGATTTCGTCTATGAGGAGGAGTTACAAGTAGATGAACCAGTGCATGGGGAAGCTCCCCTAGAGGGGAACGGGGGTCCTGAACTGGATGCCTAGAGTTATATTTCTTTTGTACTAGACTAGAGAGTTTATTTTGAAATCATGTAAAGTCTAGTATTTTGTTATTTCACTGCAAGTGTAATTTAATTCTTTTGGGAATATATTTGTCATACTTGGCCTATTCTTTTGGGATGGCATTGTGGATATGACATATGATGAATGAAAGTTTATTTTATGATGGATAAATAGACCCGGTGTGGTCAATAGTTATGCATATGTGGACCCGGTGTGGTCAATTGTAATATAATTGTACAGGTTGTGTTTTGGGTAAAGCTCCCCGTACAAAGGAGACTCTGCCCAAATTTTGTTAAAATATGAATGGTTGATGAATGAACTTTCGTCGTGATGAATTTACGTAATGCTCTCATGGGGTGAATGGTTTTAGAATGTAATGTCACCCAAGGGGGTTTTTGGGGCGTTACAAATTTGGTATCAAAGCTTAGGCTTTAGGTCTTACATGGGAGCTGTAGGTTATGGATTACCACTAGAAAGGCAGGATTAGGTTGAACAAAATTGTTGATCTATGTTTTATATAAATCTTAGGCTTTAAATTAAAGCAATAATTAGGATGTCTTGTACCTCAATGAAATTAAATTGTGAATTGATGTGCAGGATGGATGGAGGGAGGACGAGGACGAGGACGTGGACGTGGACGTGGGCGTGGTCGTGGAGGTCAAGCAAATCCACCACCACCACCACCTCCCGATGCCATGAATGACATCTATCAATGCTTGAAGGAGCTCACCACTTTGGTACAAAACCAGAATGGGAACAACAACCATAATGGTGGAGCTCAACCACTAGCGCAAGTACCCGGAATTGGAAATGGAGATCGAAGGATGGTGGTTCTTCGAGAATTTCTGAGACAACATCCACCCACCTTCCAAGGGAGCTCTAACCCTTTGGATGCGGACAAGTGGATACGCAGAGTGAAGAAGGTATGTGACGGCATGGGAGTTGCCGAAGATTTGAGGGTTGGCTTGGCGACCTATTTGTTAGAGGGGGAGGCCGACCATTGGTGGGATTCGGTCAAGAGACGGAGGAACACTGATGCACTCACTTGGGAGGAGTTTAACCAAATATTTCAGGACAAGTACTTTCCTGAATCAGTCAGAGATCGAATGAAGGCTGACTTTCTTGCTCTACGACAGGGTAGCACGACGGTGGCCGAGTACGAAAGGAGGTTTGACGAGCTCTCCCGTTATGCTACAGGATTTATATCTACGGAGGCCGACAGGGCTAAGCGATTTGAGCAGGGACTGAGGCCGGTCATCCGGGAGAAGTTGGTGGCTCTCAAGATTAGGGAGTATGGGGACTTGGTGGACAGAGCTGCACTGGTAGAGAGAGACATAGAGGATAGCCAGCGACGACAGGGCTTCTTGAGAGGAGGTCCAATCCGGACGGGTGCTACCACTAGTGGGGCACAGAGACCGACACCATACCGTCGCCCAGACCCAACAGGTGGACAACGACTTTTGACAGCCCGAGGAGAGGGAGACACTCAGACTAGAGCTGGTATTATCCCACGATCTTGCTTTGCATGCGGAGGTGTGGGACATATTCGGATGCATTGCCCAGTTTTTCCACCTCAAGGGCCTATCCAGACCGCAAGACAAGTACCAGCAGCCCAACCACCACCACCGAGGCCTGCACCGCATCGACCGATACAAACTCAAGCCCCCGGCGGCACCAACCAAGGGCGAGTATTTGCTTTGACTCAGCCGGAGGAGGACATTGCCAATGCCGTTGTGGAAGGTATCATTCTTCTCTACAATTCCTGGGCCCGAATCTTATTTGATCCCGGTGCTACTCATTCTTTTATACGTACTGCATATGCTATGAATTTGGGATTGGGTTTCGAGAAGTTAGAACATGCTTTGACTGTTGACTTGCCTACGGGAGAACAATTGGGTACTAGCCGAGTCTGCAAGGGTTGTGTGCTTCGTATTGGGGAGCACGAATTGATTGTGGATTTAATTGCTTTAGAGATGAAGGGGTATGACGTGATTTTTGGGATGAACTTGTTATCCACTTTTCGTGCGGTACTGGATTGTTTCCGCAAGCGGATTACATTTCAATTGCCGGGAGGAGTAATTTTCAGTTTTGTGAATAACCGAGATTCTTTCCATCCATTTTCTACTACGGGTAGTAGATTCTTAAAAGCGAAAGCGGGAAGTCATTTGAGTTTCTTAGCTAGCTTGATGGGAGATAACATGGATAAACTCCATACGGATGTGGTGTTAATTGTATCGGAGTTTTCGGATGTTTTTCCTGAGGAATTACCTGGATTACCGCCACATAGGGAAATTGAGTTCAAGATCGATCTCTATCCGGGAACCGAACCCATATCCATTGCTCCCTACCGGATGGCACCTTTGGAGTTGAAGGAGCTAAGGAAGCAGTTGGATCAATTGTTGGCGATTGGGTTTATCCGTCTAAGCACTTCACCTTGGGGAGCCCCAGTCCTCTTTGTGAAGAAAACGGATGAGACTCTACGGTTGTGCACGGATTACCGGAGGTTGAATCGGGTTACCGTGAAGAATAAGTATCCGTTGCCGAGAATTGATGACTTATTTGATCAGTTGGAGGGTTCAAAGTATTACTCCAAGATTGATCTTCGCACGGGGTATCATCAGCTGCGAATTAAGGAGGAGGATATTCCTAAGACTGCTTTCCGTACCCGATATGGTCATTTCGAGTATACGGTGATGGCATTCGGATTGACTAATGCCCCCGCAGCCTTCATGGATTTGATGCACAGAGTCTTCCGGTCATACCTCGATCAATTTGTCATTGTGTTTATCGATGACATATTGATTTACTCACAGACTCAGGAGGAACATGTTCGTCATCTCTCTATTGTGCTACAAACATTGAGAGAACATAAGTTATATGCAAAGATGAGCAAGTGTGAGTTTTGGATGAAGGAAGTGAAGTTCCTTGGCCATGTTGTGTCCGAGCAAGGAGTAGCGGTTGATCCAGCAAAGATTGAGGCCGTGATGAAATGGGAACCACCGAGGAACGTGACAGAAGTACGGAGTTTCTTGGGGTTAGCCGGCTATTATCGTAGGTTTGTGGAAGGGTTCTCCAAGATTGCGATGCCGATGACTCGCCTTACAAAGAAGGGGGAGAAATTTTTGTGGACTCAAGCGTGTGAACTAGCTTTTCGCACCTTGAAGGAGAAGTTGACGACTGCCCCTATCCTCATTATTTCGAGTAGTGGGGAAGGCTACGATGTCTACACCGATGCTTCACTACGAGGATTGGGATACGTTCTAATGCAAGGAGGGAAGGTAGTGGCTTATGGCTCGAGGCAACTCAAGGTGCACGAGCAGAATTATCCCACACACGACTTGGAGCTGGCTGCAGTGGTGTTTGCTCTTAAGTTGTGGAGATGTTATTTATACGGGGAGAAATTTCAAGTGTTTTCGGACCATAAAAGCCTCAAGTATATCTTCACACAGAAAGACTTGAATCTCCGGCAGAGAAGGTGGATTGAGTACTTGGAAGATTATGAGTTCACACTCAACTACCATCCAGGGAAGGCCAATGTAGTTGCCGACGCTCTTAGCAGGAAGTCTCGGGGTGAAATCAATTCTCTTGCGGTAAATAGGTGGAAAATGATTGATGCATTGGAGGAGTACGATCTATGGGTGGATGGACCAGAGTATCAATCATATCTATTCAACCTTGTAGCTCAACCGACGCTTCGACAACGGGTTGTGGAGTTGCAATGCCTGGATTCGGAACTCGATTTGATTAGAGCCCGATTGGAGAATGGGGAAGCGATGGGAGGATGGTCTTGGAAGAATGGAGAGTTGAGATATGGGGAGAAGCTATGTGTTCCCGATGATTCGTCCCTAAAGGAGGAGATACTTGGGGAGAGTCATCGCTCCAAGTTTGCTATCCACCCCGGTAGCACAAAGATGTATAGGGACATGAAGCGTCAATACTGGTGGAGGGGAATGAAGCGAGATGTAGCCAAGTATGTGGCAAAATGTGCGGTGTGCCAGCAGGTGAAGATTGAGCATCAAAGGCCAGGAGGAGTCCTACAGTCTTTGCCTATTCCAGAGTGGAAGTGGGATCACATCACCATGGACTTCGTGTCGGGTTTACCACGGACGTCGCGCAGGCATAATGCAGTGTGGGTCATTGTGGATAGACTCACCAAGTCCGCTCATTTCTTGGGTATGAAGACCACAGACTCATTAGAGACGTGAGCAAGCTCTATATCTGTGAGATTGTTAGGTTGCACGGAGTTCCGCTCTCCATTGTGTCGGATCGTGATTCTCGGTTTGTGGCGCGATTTTGGCAAAGGTCTACAACAAGCTATGGGACAAAGTTACATTTCAGCACAGCCTTTCATCCCCAAACGGATGGCCAATCCGAGAGGGTGATACAAATCGTGGAAGACATGTTACGAGCTTGCGCGTTGGACTTCAAGGAAGTTGGAGTGACCATTTACCGTTGGTGGAATTTGCATACAACAACAGCTATCAGACCAGTCATTGGAATGCCCTATGAGGCCTTGTATGGAAGACCATGTAGATCCCCGAGTGTTGGTTAGAAGCGGGCGGGGTAGTTTGTTTGGGCCAGAATTGTTCGGGGGACTAAGAGAAAATTCAACTCATCCGGGG
>CAUOFW020004283.1:0-32103 GCA_963454935.2 Ilex paraguariensis | reverse complement strand
ACAAGTGATTACGCTATAGGAGTAGTGTAGGGATAGAGAAAGGAACAAAAAATCTTATGTGATCTATTACGCTAGTAGTACTCTCTATGATTCCCAAATAAACTATTCCACCACTAAAAAGGAGTCATTTGCTATTTTTTTTTGCTTTAGAGAAGTTTTGTTCTTATTTGGTTGGTTCTTCGGCTACTATTTCACTAATCAGCAGCCTTAAAGTTTTTTCTCACAAAAAAGAATGCGAAGCCACGACTGTTGAGATGGATACTCCTATTACATGAATTTGACCTAACAATCAAGAACAAGAAAGAAGTGGAAAATGTGGTGGCATATCATCTCTCAAGGTTGACATATAAGTTCATGAGGATAAGGAATCGATCAATGAGAACTTCCTAGACGAGCAGCTGTTCACGGTCTCAGAGTTAACATGGTATGCTGATATTACTAATTTCTTAGCCATTGGTACGTTCCCGTTTCCTTTACCTCTTTGGACAGGACAAAGTTTTTGAGATAGGTATGCAACTTCTTTTGGACGATCCCTACCTAGTTAAATATTTTAAGGATTAGATCATTAGGATATGTGTACCAAACCATGAAATGAAATGTGTAATCAAATTTTTGCATTTTGAAGCATGTGGAAACCACTTTTCTTTCAAGAAAATTGCTGCAAAAATTTTCAGTGTGGATTTTATTAGCCCACATTGTTCCAAAACACCCATGCTTTCTTTTTATCATGTGATAGATGCCAATGGTTGGTGGTATTACTAAAAGAAATATGATGCCCCTAAACCCCATTTTAGTTATTGAAAATTTTGACTATTGGGGTATTGATTTTGAGTCCTTTTCCCCCATCGGTTGCATATCTATATTTCTTGGTTGCTATGGATTATGTTTGCAAATAGGTAGAGGTTATTTCACGCCGTATAATTATCATCACCCTATGGTGAAATTTTGGAAAAAAAACATCTTGTCATAGTTCGGAATACCTCGAGCCATTATTAGTGATAGGGGATTGCACTTTTGTAACTAGTATTTTGCAAACTTGATGAGAAAATATTTTATACACTACAAGGTTGCAAATCCTTACCATCCATAGACAAGTGGTCAAGTAGAATTGGCCAATAGGGAGATAAAATAGATTTTGGAAAAAATAATAAGTCTCGATCACAAAGATTGGTCTTTACAACTAACTGATGCATTGTAGGCTTACCGAACAACTTAAAAATCATTTGGGCATGTCTGCCTATAAGCTTGTTTATGGAAAGCCATGCCACTTACTTGTTGAGCTTGAATATAGATCTTACTGGGCAATTAAGACAACAAAATTTGATTAGGAAAAAGTAGGGGTATCTAGAAAACTTCAGATTAGCGAACTTAAGGTATTGAGACATAAGTAATATGATAATGCTAAAATTGCAAAATCCAGAATGAAAATTTTTCACAACAAGAACATTGTGCGAAAAATATTTGAGCCTACTCAAAAAGTGTTGCTTTATAATTCATGGCTCCACCTATTTTCTAGTAAGTTAAGGTCAAGGTGGATAGGATCTTATATTGTGAAGCAAGTGTTTGGACATGGAATGATGGAGATTGAGAATCCTTCAAACAGTAATGTTTTTCAAGTTAGTGGCCAATGTATAAAACCATTTTATGAAGGACATTGTTGAGAATTTGGAATACATTGATCTAATGGATCCACAATATTTTGAATGAATTTGTAAATTTTTGTGTTTTGTGTATAGTATTTATTGTAAACTAATATTGTGTATTGTGTTTGTAGGGTTTTAGCCGATGTGCATTTGTCCCTACCTGTCAACTTTAAATTCATCTTGCGTTTATTGGTAAAATCAAAACATTGAGGACAATGTTCAGTTTAGGTAGAGCGTTGGAAGTATTTTTCACCTTGGAGATACATTTTAAAACTTTTCATGTGTCTAACAATTTTGCGGTAGCTTCAATCGTCTTTGTACTGACAGACATTAAAGAACTGAATAAAGTGTCAAAAAATTTTCTTTAATCATGGGAGTGAAAATTTTTTTGGTCAGTTTAGGTGTTTTATGCACATTTGCAACTAATGTGCATTTTGTAATAATGAATAAAGCAAGACTGGTAAGAAAAATTAAAATATGAGAAAAGCAAGTGAAACCATTGTGTGGAAGGAACAAATTTGCTAAGCAGCACCAAGCCAAACGACTTGGTGCATGTGATCGATGTGGTTGATTCTTTCATATGAGGGAGTATAATCAATGCTCTCAACCAATTTCAGGTTGGGCACTCGATTGTTTAGACTAGATAGTTAATGGGCGGAGTAAGGACTTTCTTGAGACGCCATCATATTCTAGTCCATCTTTTACTATGTATGTGTGGCGAGAAACTGCAAGGTTCATTGATTCTTCAAATAGAACGGAGATGGAGTGAGAATCGGATTAAATATTTTATTTGCCATGACGAGCTTTGGTAAGGTATATTAATATATTCTTAGTAAAGTCGTTTGGATCTGCGGGTCTAGCCAAGATGGTTAAATGGCGGGTGCAAGGGAATGAAGATAAATAAAAAACATTTTTTTACAATTTTGATTTTGAAAAAGAAAAGAAAAGTATAAATTTTTGAAAAAGAAAAAAAATGGTTTGAGATTGGCATTCGAATGTAAAAACCCACATTCGAACACCATTTGGTTACAGCATCTTAGAGTTTTGAGAAGTTCTATCAGAGGGGAGATACTGGGACCAAGTGGCGTTCAAATCCAACTCACGTTCAAAGATGAATTTGAAATTTTTAATTATTGTTCAAATGCCAAACCCACGTTTGAGCACATTTAGTCGGGCTTTAAAAATCTGAATCGTCTTCTCCACTTCATTTCCAATGCCTAAGCCCTCAAATCTCAAACCCTAGGTTTCAAAAACCCCATGAAGCCTGGAAATCACTTGAGCCAAGCATTTAAGCAACAAAATCCTTCACCCATGCCATTCTCCATCCAATTTTCCCACTTCCCATACAAGGATTTCCCCTATTTTTACCCAAAACTCTCAAAATGAAACACCATGCCTTGTTCATCGATACAATTGAATTCGCTTCCCATATGCACTAGAGACCAATAGATATGAAAATTACTTTCAAAATAAACGAATTGTTTGTGAACGAATTGTGAAGTTAGATTACTTTGAGGAGTTAGGGATTTTTGAAATGATGAGGTAGAGGGAATGGGTGGATTATTTTAGAAATGGCAGTGAGACCATTAAGGAAATGGTAAGGGAATTTTATTCCAACATCGATGTGGTGATTGGGGCAGGCGAGGACGTACATGAGTGGGGTCTTGATTGATGTTGATTGCAATTTGATAGTAAAGGTGAGGCATGTGCTCTGTGTCCCCTGACCTATGTATCCCTCAATGAAGGATGATTGACTTGAAGATAGTTGGGAGGGAATTGATCGAAAACCCAGATTCGAGTAGGAAGGCTTGAGATTCCTCAAGCAAAGAACTTGACTAATCGATATAACATGTTGAACTTAATTAATGTGATGAATCTCATTCCTCTATGGCACAAAAATGAGATTTAGTCGGACATGGTTTGACTATTGTATGCCTTGGGAAAAAATCAATCCATTGACCTCCACGCCTTATTTTGTCTGATATGGTAAAGGGGTGTGATGTAAATAGGAGTTCACTTCCCTTTGGAAGCTTGGTGATTGAGATATGTAGAGATTGGGGTGTGATTGTTCAACTGACTTGGGTAATTCAAAAGCTGATGGGGAGATTTAGCAAAGGGTCATTTACGAGGACTTAGACACACACCGGAGGGGGAGCTCTATAAGAGAGCTGACTCAAGGGGTTGATGAGGTACAACAAGGGTTGGATGCGTAGGAAAAGAGAGAGAGGCAGAGGTGGCCCATACAGGTTTCAACCTACTAGTTCATCTTGACAAAAGTCCTAAAATTTCTGAGTTTTCTCCTTCTTTTTTCTTTTCAAATTAAAAACCAAATTAATAATCCAAATCCTAAGACTTAAAAATATACTCATAAAACCTTTTAATACATTTCATATGTGCCCGAAAATTCTCAATGCAATTCATGCCCAAAACAACATATACAATGCAAAGGAATTTAAAGCATAATAAAACAATCTAATAAACATACATTTAACCACTTTTGTAGGCAATCAAGAATGTCTTTAGCCTATACACTAAGCCGTTAAACCCCTTGGTTGCCCCTAGGAGACGAGTTTTGTCTCGTAAAGGTATCTAGAGAAGATACTTACAAACTTCATTTTATCTAGCCAAAAACATTATTATTCCTTAATTACTATGAAACTAAAGACATACCACATCCACTCAAATTAATACACAAAAAACGCTACTATAGGATTAAAATGCTTTATAAGAGTATTCACAAGTATGTTAGTATCAAAAACTCGTGTTTGTATGATATGAATCATCAATTTAAGAGATTTATCAAACAAATTCACATCTCTAGTACCTATCCAATGATAGTTTCAATGTCAATCTCAACTCGGTTTGTTTCTCAAAAAAGAAAATATCTTATTATAGTGACTATTCACTCAAAAATTATATGTGGGATCAAATTTATGCAGGCAAAAACAAAGTATACTCACATATGTCTTGAGAATAAAGAGCATCAATCAAGTGAAAACAACCTTTAGATAATCTCGTGAAAAAATGTTAAGAGACATAAAAGCAATGATGTTGATATATTCCCACTCTAAAATCATATAGGTATTTTTCTAGTTGCAATGTGGCCTTAGGTAAAGGTTTGAGAAATGAAGGGTAATAAGGAGTCAAAAGTAGTTATCCCTGGACATATCCTCTTATCAACACTTGCATTCTTCTTTTGACATAACAGAACAAACATAGATACTTCATTCTCTTCCTTTTAAATAGCCTTTGGCCTTCTCACACTTTTTAACTCTTTTTTCTTTTGAGCATCACTTTTCCCTTTTGTTCTTTCTTTTTCTTTCATGATTGAGCATTCTACCAACAATTCCCAAACATATAGCAAGTACATAGCAAATCCTGAGATAACCAAGGTGAGGTATACATCTTTTATGCTTGGCTTGGTTATTAATTGGGAATGAAACAAAAATTCATTAAAGCACAATCATGCCTTCTAAGGACAATGAAAAGAAGGAATAGGCTTAAAGCTCAAATAAATTCCAAAAATTGCCTAAGATCATTTCTCTAAAAGCATGGAAGAGTGTTGCTTAATTTTTTTTAAGATATAACCAACTATTCACCCATTTGCTCCTAACCAAAGCAAAATAATGAGATTATTGAATGGAATTGAATTTGAACAAATATTCATGAGTAAATGTATTCTAACCCTAAAAAATGAGAGGCACAAAACTTACTTGGTCTAGACATGCATCTTTACTATAGATGTCAAGTTTTTTTTAAATATCAACCTCATTCAATAAAT
Organism: Ilex paraguariensis; assembly: GCA_963454935.2. Classification (NCBI taxonomy): domain Eukaryota; kingdom Viridiplantae; phylum Streptophyta; class Magnoliopsida; order Aquifoliales; family Aquifoliaceae; genus Ilex; species Ilex paraguariensis. Next base: position 26,679 of record CAUOFW020004283.1, on the reverse strand, counting down.
CACAAAAATTAACATGCTCATAGTGGACATAGTTAGGAGTTCCAAATATAAACATAAGTATGATACTAAAACATAGAATAAAATCCAAGGGAGTACTACTTTGCAATCAATCTGAGTTTCTAATAGGAAATCCAAACTTCATAGCAATGTGAAACGACAATAGAATTCAGATAGACATATTTTTTTATTTTTGAATTTCTTTTCAATTTTTCTCATTTTTTAGTGGCGTATCCCTCATCCCTGTCCCCCCCCCCCCCCCCCCCCCCCGAACTTAAGTTACGCATTGTCCTCAATGCAAAATAAGTAATGCACCGAGAAAAATGAAAAAGATAAGGGAAGGAAAGCACCTAGGGAAAAGCTTCTAACTAAAATAACTAAATGCAAAACAAAGAAGAAAAATTAGCATAATCTATACTACTTCTAAAAGTCACTAAATTTGAAAAACTTTTATTTTCTCTTTATATCCTCAGCTAATCCTATTAGGTCATTTCTATCCTTAGCGAAGGTATCAGATGACCTTTTGAATAACAAAACCAACATTGTTGGTTAGATCAAAAGTTGTAACTGTCCCTGACTATTGAAATACTATATTAAATGCGTGGGAGGTCTCACTTAGAAGCAATATTGTGCTTCGTTGTCACTGTTTAACAGACGAGAGCTCCGCAATGCACTTCTCTGCCTCTTGTTTTTTCTTGGTAAGTTCTCTCTAATTCTCAAATATTCAATACTTGATGCATTTGAGGCCATTTTGTCCGACGAATAACAACTTTGTGAACATTCAGTTGTACCCTATTCATCCATGGCTTCTCACGGTCAATGCGTTTGATCACGTATCAGTCTGGAATAGGGAACACTGTCATTTTTTATTTTGATTCTTCAGATTGTCTCTTATGTTATTAATTTTGCTGATTATTTAATGTAATCATGCAATAATTTTGGCAATTTTATCACAAGTTATTTACGAGTTGAAAGTCATTGGTGTAGTTGAGAGACCTTTGAGGCCAAGTAGGAAGAACTTGACTTGGGTGAATCAGGTAGAATTTTTGTTTGACATTTTTTTTTATTTCAACATATATGAATAGCTAACACATAGTTGTTTACTTAAGGTAAACCACATATGTGTGGAATCAGATCAAAAATTTAAATTGTTTGAACATTGCTCTCTATTTGGATGTTGTGAGGTTTTAGGAAAAAGAAAAGAGTAAGAGAATTAAAGTATGTTTGATTTTACTTTATAGTGAAGAATGAAGAATCCAATTAAACTAAACTATGCAATGATTTAATCCATGCAAAGCAATTGTTATTGATGTATCTGTGATAGCCATTGAAAAAATAGTAATTATGTAAGAAGTTACATGTTGTAATTTGGGATGTTAATTTGGGATGTTAATTCAGTTTGCTTTAGGACTAGAATTTCCTTTGATAATTGTTCATTGAGAAACTACCTAGCTATTTTCTTGTTAGGAGACTTCTCTAGTGGTTTCCATGTCCCTAATTTGTCACTGGAGCAACTTGAAGTTGTTGGTCCTAGAGAATTGTTTGAAATAGTCATTCTTTTATGCTTGTGGCATAACTTATTAGTGTGCATCGTTCACAACCAAAATTAATTCCTTACCTCTACACTACAACTATAGCAGTGGCAAGCAAGGGTCAATAGCACAGAGAAATGAATTAACTTAACTGGTAACATGTGCAATAATATGTAAATAAAAAGGGGGTTTTGTTTGTCACAAAAGAAGATTATTAAATCGTTAACAAGAATCAATTAATGAAATGTCAGTTCAAAGGCAATTTAACTGTTGGTTATAGATTTGATCATAGACACTCAAACAATCAACTCCTATCAAAAACTTAGTTCAAATATCATTTAGATGCTAAACGACCTTCTTCATCTCAATAAACATTAATACAAGCATAGTACTCATATTAAATCTTTTTATTAATAAATTCGGTATTAAGAATTCTCCTTCTATTAATAATAGCCATAAGAACAACTAAGATTGAATGACAAATCTCCACCAACGAAGAACTATTAATCCAATATACAATTCCCTCAAATTAATAACAAAAGTTTGGAAAACAACTGCATAATCTAATTGCTACTACAATCAAGTTTCAAGACAATTACGAATCAATAACTTAATCTAGCATTCACCACATAGAACATCAATTAGTGTGCACCTTAATCAAAAGAACTATGTAATCTCATCAATAAATCAGAGAATCATATAATTCAAGTAGAATTTGATATTAAATAATAAAACCAAGTCTCACAAAACCATATACCAACTTAGAATACCTTCAACCGAACAAAGGAAAATAGCTGCTCATTGCTTAGGTAAACCCAAGTTTGTAATATAAAAATTGTTGTGTCTCTCTTCCTTGTTCTGCCGCCTTCTCCCCTTCCAGGAAACCTTAGATACATATAGAAAACATATGACAGTTCCCCAGACATGTACAACTCAAATCCCTACATTATAGGTATTCCTTATCAAAACAGATTGACAGAAATCACAGAAATCGTGCTAGAACTTGTGAGCTGTTCTTTTATCCGATAACGACTGAATCTTGATTTGGGCTCTTGATGAAAGTTGTATCCCTGGATGTGTAGATAAATTGTGGCTTTTGAATCACCTTATTTGGGCTTCAGAAACTCAAGTTATGACCTACTGAAGTTTACTGGGTCGGATAGGAATCCAACTCCAATCAGGATTCGGATCAGCTTTCCAGGCCTGACTTTGAAAAAATGTTCAGAGGCCCAAACAAACTCGATTTTTTGCAAACCATACCTTTCTGAAAATCTTAAGAAGTCCTCCAAAACTTCATGAAGACCACTTCCTCATTCTGAAACTCTAACGGCATCGAAACCTCATTCGAAGCTCCAAATATCGAAATTGCCTAAAAGCTGAAAATTGCCCAATGTATTCCATATCTATTCTTTTACCTTCAGTGCTTCCCTAATTCAATAAATATATAAATTAGCTCACTTAAATAGAAAATATGTCATAAAAATAAATATAAAAGAATTAAAAACATTAAATATTATGCTTTTATCACTTATGCGTTACATTTACGAGAATTAGTTTTTATAATGGTTGATGAGTATAGAATATTGCATATCATGTATCTCTTTTCGCACCCATATTGCTTGTTTTGTGGTGAAAATTGGTGGAAATGCTTTCAAACTCACAATTAATGGAGATTCGTGTGATTGTTGGTAAAGAGCAGGTAAGATCGTGTATAAAGCCTCCTATCAAGTGCTCAAAGGCAATAGGGAAGAAGGGAATGCTTAGCGGATGGCCCGGGATCTCAAGGAACCAAGGAAATCCTAAAGCAGGACAAAACCTACAGTTAGAAGTCAACCAAAACCTATCGGTAGAAGTTAGTCAAAACCTACCAGTAGAATGTCCCAAACCTACCAGTAGAAAATGCTATTGGAATTCTTCCACCTCAGCCATGCAAAAACCTACCGGTAGAAAATACTTATTGGAAAAAATCAACCGGTAGGTTTTCTTACGTTCTACGGGTAGATTTTGCCCAGTTTTGCCAGAAATCTACTTACACAATTCCACCTACTTCGGTTCCCACCTTTTGTTATCCAAACCATACCCTAAAATAATTGACACCCCATGATGCTCTTCTAACGCCTAAAGTCAGATTTCAAGTGAGAGAGGAGGGAAGCAATAGAGAAAGAAGAGGGGTGGTTGGGAAAACATGGGAGGAACATGCTTGGCCTATTTTTGATTGTTCAAGTGTCCAACCTCTCCCCACTCATTGTAACTCAATTCACATAGGCTAACGGATGGGAGGTGGACGAAATTTAACAAGTCTTACACCATTATTCAGATTTTTACATGCTTTTACAGAGAGCAACTCCAAGGTTGAAGATGAAGTTTTAGAGAGAGAAAGTTGGGTTTTTACATTTCCTTCACCATTTTCATTGTAGTAAGCTTTATTTTACTTGTAATATTTCCCTCTTTCACTCTAAACTCTTTTATTTAAGTTATAATCAAGCTTAGTTAAGTGTTCTTGAGTTTCAATTTATACAATTGGGTATTTTCTCTTCAAGCTTTGTATTTTGGGTATGAATGAATTTTTTCTTGTAGTTTAAACCATTTCTTGCATCAATACAAGTTTCATGCATCATTTCATTACCTTGTCTCTTTCCACTATGTTTGTTCTTGCCTTTACTATGAGTAGCTAGAATTTTAGTTGTCTAATCCAAGGGGAATTTCCTCTTGGATATGTGAAATTGACTCTTTTTCATTCTTCCTCGTAGTGTATAGTGTTTGGTTTGACAAGGTTGAGTGCTGACGGGGTTGTGGGCTCTTGATACACCGTAGACTTGTCACAGAGTATGCTTTTGCTTAACACATCCACATTAGTCCCTCACTTCCTATGAATCAATCAAACATTGAGACACCATTGGATGAATGAATTGAGTCGATTTGACATTTCCATTGGAATGACCTTTATGGATTAACCAACCTTGCTTTCTTGAATTTTTACCAAATCACAACTCACAAGATTTTCCAATTTTCATTTCCTTACAAATCACCCTTCCAAATCATTAGACCTTACTTTCCTTGAGAAGATGACCTTGAAATACCTATTCCAAGTAAAACACGACATTGCAAGTCCTTCTACGCTTGGGGGGCACTTGTGTACATGCACAAGTATTTATTCACACACACAATTTTTTCCATTTCTTGCATTTGAACTCGAGGGAGAGTGACATTGCCCAACTCGTATAAGCCATATACACACAATCCAGGTTCACGTTCGGAGATTAAGAAAAACCATTCAAGCATTTTTGGCGCCGTTGCTGGGGAAGGCTAAGTGTCGAATTCAAAGGCGATTTGGGGACAACGGAGGTTAGTCCCATGATTCTCATCACAGGCCGAGGTAAGTTGCTCTTTTGTACATATTTATGTATATTCTTTCTTTCAATTGTAAGTAGTGTTTTTTTATGTGGGGACGCGACAATCAAAATAAACTAGTGAGACGTGCCCTAGGACCAAACATGAATATAGACCAAGACCCATTCGGGGATACCGGAGATAATTTTGGGGATGATGGTGCCAATATTTCGAGGGTCAGGAGATTGCCAAACCCCCGAGTGGCAAACCCCCAAATGCAATTTCTCCCTCCAAGAAATGAAGGAAATAATCTCCCTATGGACCCTACATCGAGGTCAATGAGAGATTAATCTCCAACCAACTCAAAAGCACCACTCCTTCGTGCATATTTCTACTTGTGCAAATGCATGGCTTTCTTGTTAAACCGGGCATGTTGCAATAACTTCCTCAATTCCATGGAGTGGAATGATAAAATCCTTATCTACACATTAAGGAATTTGAGGAAATTGTTGGAACATTCATCACAAATCATGCAATGGAAGGCATGGCTCGCATGAAATTATTTCCCTTTTCCCTCAAAGACAAAGCTAAAACTTGGTTGAACTTGTTGAAACCTCGATCGATAAGTTCTTGGGCACAAATAATTTCTGAATTTCTTAACAAATTTTTTTCAGTGCCCAAGACCACTACTCTTAAGAAACAAATTCAAAACTTTTCAAAAAAATAAAATGTGCAGTTCTATCAATGTTGTGATAGATACAAGGACTTCTTACACTCCATTCCACATCATGGATTTGAACCAAGGCAATTGATGAGTTTCTTCTATAAAAGAATTACATCGGCTCATCGACAATTCATTGACATGATCTGCAATGGAGAGTTTCTAAGTAAGGACCTCAATGAGGTCCTTGAATAGTTTAACACATTGGCAGAAAATGCCCAATTTTGGGATATCACGGATCCCATTGATGTGCCAAGGTCCTCTCCGGGTAGTCAACTAAGTGGAGGGGGATGTATAACTTGCATGACCAAGAAGACTAGCCTGCTCGAATAATGAAATTATCCCGCAAGGTCGAGAGTCTATAGGTGAAAATAAGGCATGAGGTGTCTAGCATCAAAAAGGCATGAGGTGTATAATTCTCGCTTCTTTATTTTTCAAGGAAAATTCTGATCATGTTGGGATGTCCCTTATCTTGTCAAGGTGGCCTACTCTAACAAAATTGTGAAAATAGCAAACGCCGAAGATGGTAAAACATTCAAGGTCAATGGCCAAAGACTTAAACCATTCTCTGAGGGTTTTGAGATTCAAACTGTGGAAGAGGAGTTGGTGGATCCAGCCTTGTTGAGGAATAACTATTCAATTAGATTTTAGTGTATAGTCGCTTTCCTTTATTCTTTAATTTGCAAATTTAATTGTTTACTTACATTTATTTGTGCATAGGTTTCTTTCTTCACATTTGTAGATAGTGGTGTTTTTGTCAAAGCTCGTTGTGAGGTGTTCTCTTACCCTTCTCGTTTCATTTTAACTCAGTCATTGCATTCCATATCTTTTTGTTGCATTTGTATGATACACCAATTTTTTGTTGATAATATCATTTTGTGGTGAAATGCACCATTCACATATTCTACCAATTTTTTGAATTGAATAGTTGAAAAATATGTGAAAATTTTTAAAAATTTTTGTGAAACATATCTGAATTTTTAAACCATATTCCTCTATTCAAAGTGTTATGTGTTTAGTGATAGTTAGATCTTCGCTTTGATCTTTGAATGCATGAGCAAATCATAAAATTTTATCCTATACCGAAGTCTCATATGTGTTTTCTTTCGAACTCAACCATAGTGCACCTTGAATGTGTTTTCTTTTGAAAAGCCCTAAATGATCTACAGAAAGCATGGCAAGAGCACACTTTAAATGAAAAGAAAAGTTGGTTTTACTAGCTAGTGCCCTAACATTCCATTAATGAGATTATGCCAAGGTCGTTTTAATTGTTATGCATGCACATGATTTTTGGATTATATGTGAGCATTTTGGTTTATGCACAAGATTCTGTCTCACATTTACACGTGGAGAGCACGCCAGGATAATCATAGAGTTTTTCATTTTTTGAAGGAAACTCTTGGTGAGTTTTGCATCAAAGTTGAATTTGGATAGCTAAGTGAATGTGAATTCCGTTGAATAAAAGCTTAAATTACATGTGCATTTCACATGCACACGAGTTTTGAAACAAATGTGTAGGTTTATACTCTAAAATAGCATTTAAAGACATGATGAAACTCATGTGTGCTTAGTTCAGGTGCTTGAAAAATATTGCTCAAACTTTAGTAATGAGAAAGGAATAGGAATGCCTTTTGTATTTCAATTTGTTTCTAAAAAATGGGTGTTCATTTTGTTGTTGAATTTAGAATTCCATGTCATGTGTTTTGAACGAATCAAACCTCAACTCGCATTGCAATTTCATAAATGAATTTGGGCATGATCACACATTTGTGGTTCACTCGCATGGGTCAGTTTTTTGTGGAGTTGAGGTTGTAAATAGGTCATTAGAATGTGTGGGAGATGAATAAATTTGGAGTGGAGGTGAAGAATTGAGCACAGGATTTTTTTTTGAAAAAGTTGAAACCTACCGGTAGAAGTTTGTAAAAACCAATAGCAAAATTTTTCCAGTGCACTGTTCTACCAGTAGGTTTTTGACGTTCTACCAGTAGGTTTTGCCCATAAATTTAAAAACGAGGGTTTTAAATCAGAATTTTCAATGAAACCCTTCACATTCTTCACTCATCTCATCCTTAAAAACTTTTCCATCTCCCTCAAAACCTTCCACATACTCAAAGAACTCTTGGGCACTCGTCAAATCACTCGATCATCTTCCCCAAAGTTGTGATTTATAGTGATTACTTTTCACTTCCTTGATTTTTTCCCATAAAAACCCTTTATTCCTCCACAAAGCTTCCAAAATCCATCAAAGCCCTAAATTCTCTCCTGAAGGGTGGAATTCAAAGGAATGGCTCGATTGGGTAAACAAACGGGGCCTGGTTCTCCACCACCCACGTGAACGAGATCCCGAAAGAGGACTATAGGGGTAGGCCCCAGTGGTGGGGAATGACAGAAAAAGAAAAAAAAATGACGCTTGCATGAAGAGGATAAAGCAACAAAATGTGACATGCGAGCGACATGTTGATAGGCCCACCCTTGGGCCAAATGATGAAGTGGTCCATGTTATAGAGGGCCATGGCATCGATATCTGGTTCGAGCCAGTGAGGGGTTATGTCCTCATGTGTAGGGAGTTCTACCAAAAGTTGAAGGCGGTGGATGAGGATGTATTTTTGTTAAAGACTAACGTGAGAGGGAAGGGAATGGAGATCACACTGGGAGTCATTGCGGATGCATTGCATTTCCAGAGACCACCTTCTAACACCTGGCCTATCCTCACAACACCCAAGGGCAAAAATCACTTCAGGAATATGCAAGCTTGATGTGTGAGTACCCGGCATAGTTTATAGGAAAAATCCAAGTTCGGGCACTCAAGCACTCCTACGGGGTAATGAACAAGGTTCTACATTACAATTTGCTATCTCGGGGAGTGGAGAAGACTCTGGGGGAGGAGAAACTAGCTTTCATGATGAGCAAGATGATGAATATTGCTCTCATGAATTGGGAGTTGATGAAGGAGTACGCCTAGGCTAGTAAACCGAAGGCGAATCTCCCTTATGCCCACCTTGTAGTGAAGATTTGCCTCCATAACGAAGACAAGGGCAGCTCCACCAATGTGACCCTCCCGCTGAAGTTTGGAGCTATAGGCAAGTCTAGCAGTATGAAGAGGTTGGCCATGACAGATGAGTCAACCCAGAAGGAAGAGGGAGGGAGGCCACCGAAAGTCGAGCCATCTATAGCTGGAACCTCTACCTCTCCGCCACCCACTACTGCCCCACCTTGGACAATGAGAGATAGTTAGACAACTTCGATGGGACTATGCAGCTACTAATGCTAATGGTCTCCAAGATCTTCGAGAGGACTTTCCCAAGAGAGCCTCTCCTTGTAGTGCCACCACCTTCCACCTCTGGGCTATCCAATTATGCCCCCATGGGCTTGACTGTCTTAGAGGTGGAGGAGTCCAATGATGCGGAGTCCAGTGACAGGGAGGGGGATGACGAGTCTGATGATGAGGAGTCAGGTGATGATCCAAAGGCGTAGTGAGACCATTCTTGTTTTGTTGTTTTTGGTAGATTGCACATAAATGGCTGAGTGGTAGTTGGCCTAGTAGAAGAGTCTCTAGGATCACAGGCCGTTGTTTTTGTTTCAAGATCTCTGTATTGAACCTCATGAAGTTATGAATGAAAGAACCACATTTTATTTGTTTCATTTACATAATTGCATTATATAACACCTCAAAATCCACCCTGGAAGGCATTACTATCTATAACCATTTATATCATGAGAGTAACTAATAAAATCTATAAATCAAAGAAACTTCATTCATCATCTATAATAACAAAAGCATCATCTAAAACAAATATGTCAAACTATGGCAATTACATCCAAAAATCAAATATTATCTTGCAGCGGAATAAATAAAATATTGTCTTATAATTAACCTCCCAATCTAGAACATAAAGGAAACAACTCTGAATGTCCACTATGGAATCTACGTCTCCATCGGTCTAAGCTTCCCAATTCACCTACTCATCCAATTCGAGCTTTTCCTCTAAATCGTAATCTAAAAAAAATGTTGTTTGTAAGGGGTGAGCACTAAGCTCTGTAAGAAAATCCTCTCAAGCTCGAACAAGGTTTTGAAAACATATAAAACAGGTTGGTCTCATTTTCCAAAATATCATTGACAACTTTTGAAATAAAATAGTGACAATTCATCAGATCTCAAGTTTACATAATAGAAATCATTGTAAAAAATCATTCCATAGTGGGTTTCAGGTAAAAAATCATTGTCAATATTGTATCTCAGGTATGTTGTAAGACTTAGCAAGAATACACACATTGAGAATATTCTGGCCCACATAGACACCCAATCCTCGCAAGGATACACAACTTTAAGAAGAGCATATACCGACGCATCGACAGTGACGAATCCAACCCAAGAATAGTATACTAACCCTCAATCTCAATACCCATGAGCGAATAATGATTTGGTCCTCGCAAGGCACAACCCCAATACGAGTAGTAGGGAACCTCCAAACCCACTTGGAGTAAGAAACACATCTACCCACTCTACTATACCCGGTCGACGATCACTCATGTTCATCAAAATATCTACACAAGAGATACAATACCAAATCAGTTCACTAAATCACGGGTAAACCAAGAACCATAATTCCACAGGTATTTTTCCGACATAACAACTCAAGAAAATATGCAAGAGATCATCAAGAAATATAATTTTATTGTTCTAACAAAAAACTAGAGTTTTTAAATCAAGAACAATGGAATATCAAGATTAAAATCTATATTTCTTGAAAACTAGGGTTTTGATAACAAGAGCGAGAATTTTTATGACTATCAAAAGATAACTTTATTCAAGACATGATATGATTGGCAAGAAAACCAAGAAATAATGATTTCATAACATATATATGATTTAGAATCAAACATACATATATGTAAAACCTAGCCTCAATGAGAAAGTTTAGGAAGAAACTCCTACCTTTAATCCGATATTTGAAGATAACTCTAGCGTGTTTGAATTAATCCCAAAGCGAGAATCCTTCTCGTATCTCTTCTTTTTCTTCCTCTCAAGCTTTCTAGGGTTTTCTTGGATGAACAATTGCTAAACATAGTCCTAAGGGTCGTTCCTTAGGTATTTATAATTCCAAAAGTGGAGAAAACTCTCAACATAGATCGTTCGACTTTTGCCCGGTGCATCTGGACGAGTGTTTCTCCTGTCCGAACATGTCTGAATTTTTGTCCAGACTTCTGATGACATTTTGACTCAGTTAGATGCGGATTCACAAAATTTTCATGAAATACACTATTGTAGCCCTTGAAGTTTAGTTTCTACTATTTAGAAATCAGCTTCATCGAACTTATGAGTAAAACGTTATAACCAAATTTTTGATGTAGTGTCAAATTCCTTTCTATCCAAATCCTCTCCAAAATAGGTTTTGACACTGGAATACTTCCTAACTTTTTATCATCCCATATAACACCTCCCTAGATTTTTTGACCTTCCAAATTCATTAGAAACCTTATTTTGACATAAAAATATTTAAAAAATTACTTAGCCACCCTCCTCAAACTTAAACACCTTCAAAACTAAGTTTGACCCGAAAGTCAATTCGCCCAATTCTTTCAACAACAATTCATGATTTCTACAATCTCTTTATTCATCCTAAGAAAAATATTTAGATGATATTATTCTCATCCAATTCTACTATGAATTCTTACACATTATAATTTGAGTATTTTGTTGATTGATAAATTGTTAAAGATGAAAGGAAATGCTTGTTTTTTATGTAGTGTAGTTTGAAAATAAAGTTTGCTAGGGACTAGCAAAACTGAAGTTGGGGTGTATGATGAGTATAGAATATTGCATATCATGTATCTCTTTCGCACCCATATTGCTTGTTTTGTGGTAAAAATTGGGAAAAATGCTTCCAAACTCACAATTAATGGAGATTCGTGTGATTGTAGGTAAAGAGCAGGCAATCATGCATAAAGCCTCCCATCAAGTGCTCAAAGGCTATGGGTAAGAAGGGAATGTTTAATGGATGGCTCGAGACCTCAATGAACTAAGAAAATCCCAAAGTAGGACAAAACCTACCAATATAAGTCAACCAAAACCTACCGGTAGAAATTAGTCAAAACCTAACAGTAGAAGATCCAAAACCTACCGATAAAAAAAGCTACTGGAATTCTACTACCTCAACCATGCAAAAGCCTACTGGTAGAAAATGCTTACTAGAAAAAACCTACTGGTAGGTTTTCTTACGTTCTACCGATAGATTTTGCTCAGTTTTTCCAAAAACCTGCTCACTCGACTCCACCTACTCTAGAGGCCCACCTCTTGCTATCCAAATCATACCCTGACATAATTGACACCCCATGATGCTTTCCTAACCCTTAAAGTCAAATTTCAAGTGAGGGAGTGGAGGGAAGCAAGAGAGAGAAGAGGGGTGGTTGGGAAAGCATGGGAAGAGCATGCTTAGCTTATTTTTGCTTTTTCAAGTGTCCAACCTCTCCCCACTCATTGCAACTCAATTCACATAGGGTAAGGGAAGGGGGATGGACAAAATTTGCCAAGTCTTACTCGATTATTTAGATTTTTACATGCTTTTAGAGAGAAAAGAGGGGTGGTTGGAAGAGCATGGGTTTTTACATTTCCTTCACCATTTTCTTTATAGTAAGCTTTATTTTTCTTGTAATCTTTCCCTATTTCACTCTAAACTCTTTTATTTAAGTTGTAATCAAGCTTAGTTACGTGTTCTTGCTTTTCCATTTCTAGAATTGGGTATTTTCTCTTCAAGCTTTGTATTTTGGGTATGAATGAATTTGCTCTTATAGTTTAAACCTTTTCTTGCATCAATACAAGTTTCATGCTTCATTTCATTACCATGTCTCTTTACACTATATTTGTTCTTGCCTATACTATGAATAGCTAGATTTTGACTTGGCTAATCCTAGGGAATTTTTTCTTCGGTATGTAAAATCGACTTCTTTTCATTCTTCCTTGTGGTGTATAGTGTTTGATCTGACTAGGTTGAGTGCAGATGTGGTTGTGGACTCTTGATACAACGTAGACTTGGCACGGGGTGTAAAATCTGGGTAAATTTAATTTTTTGTGAAAAAGGACAAAATGGTAAATTGTCACTACGATACGGGTTGAAAACCCAAATTTTTCTAGCATTTGGATGATGTAAAGGACCTCACTGTTGGATTCATCTCACAAAATCTAGTTATCCTATTAATTTTCATCAAATTTCGAAATGGTCAAATTTTTCATATTTTATGAAGTGATCGGGTGTCGGGTGACCTCTTAAATGAACCCAGGATTAAAATTTTAAAAATTGGATAAAAATTTAAAGCAAGTTGAAATAAAAATATTTTAAACTTGAACCGGGATAAAATTTAATCGATTCAGGTCAAAATGGAACCCGAAAAAGGATAACATGTGGTGAAATGTGGACCAAGCATTTAAAGGATATAAATAGGGGAGAAAATTCCCCATTCTCTCTACTGAGTTACATTAGAGAGGAAGAGAGGGAAAAAAGAGAGTTCAAGACTTCTTTCTACGATCTACAGAGTTCAGTCGGCCATAATCCTTTGGGCCAAATATTAAAGTTGATCTACGTGATGAGGGCTACGCTTACGTACCAAAAAGAATGGATTTCACCGAAATTTTTAAGATATGATTTTGGGAAATCAAGGGTTTGGAGTACTTGGGTTGTATTCTTGAAGGTTCTACCGTTGATGTTACTCTTCAAGAGGTAGGGTTTTTATCTTAACTTGGTTTATTTTCAACCTAGGGTGATTATATGGAATGGTAGGTGGTTAGATGTATTTAACACTTGCCTATGGCTATAAATGGATGAAATGGGTTTTAGAAATGGGTAGAATAAATTCTATCTTGAATTGGGTATGTAGAAATTACTTAATGTGATTTATTGAGTTATGTAATGAAATTGGACATTTTATGTGATTACATGATTTGATGCTTTAAAAAGGTGTTGGATTAAATGCCTATGTGAACTTAAGTGTGTTATTGCATAGATTATGTATAACATGCTTGAGAAAAATGTTGTTGAATGTAAATGTTGATATATGCTTATGATATATTGGCATTGTGATGATATATGAAAAATTATATGCTTTGGATATAATTAACTAGGGAATTTGTTGAAAGGTGGTTGAAATAGTTCATATGGCATTCATTAAATGTGGATATGATATTGATATTGCAATTGTTCATTACATTGCATATGCATGGAGGCATCACAATTGTGGGCATTAAACTTGGGTGTGGGTGTGTGCATGTCTTTAAATCAAACATCACTCTTGGTGGTTGATAAGTGGGTTCAGTATAGTTGGACCAAGGTTCAACAGAGTCGCACGGTTGCATGAAAAACTTGTGTTGTGTATAGCAAAAAAGGCTAGATACTCCCTAGGGTTCAAGACCCGGTTACTGGTTTATACAGTTCTGTCGGTGCAAGTCCAAAAAAGTGTAACGGTGTACAGAACTGGCGGTGAGATTCCAAAATCTGAATACCCAACAACAGACACATGGTTTATTTATTTTTAAAAAGACCATTGGATGTGCAACACCAATGGCAAGGGCTTGGAATGCCATGTTTTATACTCATGACATTGCATGTGTGGGGGACCGATAAAGGCTCATCTCATTTCAAATAGGGGCCGATTAAGTTGCATGAGTGAGTCTCATCTCATTTCAAGGCATGACATGGTAATTCCTATCATTGAATTGCATACCCTTGATTGGAAGGTTTGTTGTTTGTTGCATTATGCATGTGAACATTTCATATGCATCTAGGTTAGGGAGTAGTCTTTTTAGGAGATACCTTACTAAGCGGGGCTCACCCTTTATAGGATAACATTTAAGGTGCAAGGTATACACTGGTGGACAGCTCTCATTCGGGCCCTCAAGGATGAAGAAAAGCCAAGATGTTGCTTTATTTTTGAGTTTTTGTAAAATCATTATGAAAACTTAGTTTTGGCATGTAATTACACGAAAATAATTGTAATCGAACTTGTACAAACTATGTTTAATATGAAAACTTCATTATACATGTGTTGGGTTGGTATGGAATGAATTGGAATGGATTGGAATTGAAAAAGGAATGAATCATAGGAAAATAGGTAAAATCTATCGGTAGAACGTCGAGTACATCTATTGGTAGAACTTTTCCAATGAGAAAAACCTACCGGTAGAACTTCATGTTTTGCGGTAGAACTTTTCTAGTAGGCAAAACCTACTGGTAGGACGATGACAAACCTACCGGTAGGTTTTCCAAAAATCTCAATTTTCAAGAGTGTTTTGTCGTGCTTTTGGGCTTTGTGTCATTTTATTCAAATGATGTAAACGGGCAATAATAGAGTATAAATTGTGATATATTAGACCTTAGATGGGTCACATGGTTGAATGGCATACAGGTGGGCCGTTTGGGAGAGCCCGATACAGGGGATACTCTTCCCAAATTTGTGTTTTGTGATTCCAGTAAAGGGGATGTTGTGTCGTGGTGTCGGATTATACAACATTCACGGGTATTTCTGCGAGTTGATGGTTAGTCAAGAGGTTGATAAATGACCCCTGGTTTTAGGGTCGTCACAGCTTGGTATAAAAGTTTAGGTTTACGATTTACCTAAGGCTTGCAGGGCATGTGTTTAAACCATTGCATCCATTGCGCATTACATGTTATGTGCTTTAAATGCTACATGTTATAGGTTATATGTTATGTGAACAATATGCATGATTGAATGTATATGGAAAAGAGACACTTAGGTTAAAGAACATAACCTCGGGGGTCAGAAAAAAAATGAATGGGTTGGTTCAGGGTGTAGGTATCTACTAGTTAGTGGCATATGCTCTTCTAGTGAGACAAGGAGGGAAATCTCAAAGTTTGAACTTGATCCCTATCTTGGGATACTAAGTTAGTGCTCTATTTCTATTTGACATGTGTGTAGCTAACAAATAATGGAAGAGGACGTAGCCGAGAAGGTGGGTAGAACAACAACCAACCATCACTGGCCTTTGACGAACAAGCCTTTATGGAGGCTATTGGCACGATGACGGCTACCTTTGCACAAGCTAGCGCCAATCTGGGCTAAGGAGGCTCAAGTAACCTTTAAAAGTTCAAGGCATACAAGCCTCTGACTTTTATGGGAGGGATAGATCCAATAGTGGCCAACCATTGGTTCCAGCAAGTTGAGAAGATCCTAGAGGCTATGGAGATTAGCTCCGATGCCACTAACATAAGGCTACCTACATTATAGGTAAAAGGAGAAGCCCATCTATGGTGGGATTGGGCAAAGGCATCGAAGAACTTAGAGGTGATGACATGGGGAGAGTTTTGAGAGCTCTTCATGGACAAGTACTTCCCATTGGTTGTTCGACATGCGAAAGCCTGAGAATTCTTGGATTTGAAGTAGGGGATTATGACAATGATGGAATATGTGGCTAAGTTCACTGAATTAGCTAGTTTCATTAATGATTATGTGGCCACAGACATGGCTAAAGTGAGGAGGTTTGAGGATGGACTGAAGTTGTCCATCTTAGGGAAGATTGTGGGCCACCACCTACAAGATTTAGACTCGATGGTCGAGACGGCTATGGCCATTGAGAAGGAGGTGATGATGCAAGGAGCATCCAGGAGGCGGGTGCAAAGTGACTTGATCCAAAATGTGTACACCTCAAGTGCAGGTGGTCAAGCTGTAGTAATAATTCGGTTAAGTCTGGCATTGAATCCATAGGGAACTATTATTGGTTTTTCGAAGTAAGCAATGATAGAGACTAAGTGACTGAAATTCTTGAAATTTAAAGTTATGGAATTTCCTGCACAGAATATAAGATTCTTTCCAAGGGGCTTTTCTAGAAAAAATATAATAATTTATCATATATAAAAGTCACTCTTTAGCTCGAGGATCTGAACATGTAGTTAATGATCTGGTTGTTAAGTTGTGCTTGGGAGCTCAATTAACCTCTGCATCAACATGAAGTTTATCGAAAGATAAGAATGGATTATTAGAATTAAGAGCATGGTTCCGATGTCTTTGTAGAGGTTTAGAAGAATTGTATGTTCCGAGACTCAACTCGTCTACAAATAAGCAAGTGTTTCTACGAGGCACCCAACCATTGCATTAGTATTTCATTCTTTAATTGAAGCACAACAATGGTGAAGATTGAAATGTAGTCATGAAAATCTAGCTGGGATACCTACCTAGAACCAATGAGTCTTTCTAAGCCAAGAGTTATCTATGTCACATAAAGTACTCACGGTTGTACAAAGTACCTTAACTTTGCTAGATGCATTTAATCATTTAATAAGCAAGTCAAATATAAAACATTAAGCATAAATAAAATGCACAAATATAACTTCCGGATGATTTATACATGTCCATCTCCTCTTACTAAAGAGTGAATGAGAAACTACTCACTTCATGGCTTTGGTAAAGGTAAAAAAGTGAGTGATGCTCATCCTTCCAAGTAGAGGAGTTACAAGGTAAAACATACTACACAAGGAGCCGATTGATTTGCATGAAATATTGCATATCATGTGTGCATTTACGCCCCTTTTATACTCTCTTTTGTGGTGAAAATGAAGGGAATTGCAATGTTTTGAGCTTTTAATGAGGTTTTGGTGTGTTTGTAGGTAAAAGAGCTTAATTGGTGCATGCTAGGCCCCTATCATGGTGCTTAAGGTCAATGGAGTTGAGAGTGAGGTTTGACGATGGCTTGGAAGGTGAAAGAACTAAGAATTGAGCAAAACAAGTTAAAACCTACTAGTAGGTTTGTCATAAAACTACCTGTAGGTTTTGGCTACTAGAGTGGTTTCTACCAAAAAACTACCGAAAGGTTTTGGCTACTTGAGTAAAATGTACCAGTAGGTTTGGCCATCGACCTACTGGTAGGTTTTGTTAAAAAATAGCAGATTTTGCAACTCAAGTTCTGCCACATGGGGGTCCCACCTATGGGTCTCCCACTTGTTCCAAGGTGCTCCTTACACATAGACATGCCTCCTCAACCCTAGCCTTGGACTTTGAAGGCTTATGCATTAATGAGGAGGAGAGAGAAGAGAGGAAGCCTGAGACTTGCTGGGTAGGTTGTCCTAGCCTGTCCCATGCCATCACTTCAGCCTCCTATGGATGGGAGGGTTGTCACACACCTAGGGGGACCTCCATGGATGAATTTGTAGGCTCCATTCACCATTATTAAGATTGTATTGCATTATAGAGAGAGAAGCTCAAGGAAGAAGATGAAGTTCTATGTTTCTGCATTTTCTTCCATCCATTTCACTTGTAGTTTCATGTAAGACTTGTGTATGCTTCATTTAATGCCTTGAATGTCATTTATTTCAAGTACATTGCAATTTTAGTTCTACATTTTGAATTTCGTCATTGTTGTATTAAGTTTTCTTCATTTCAAGTTTTTAAAATGGGTATTGAATGTTTTTCTGAGTAGTTTAAGATTTCTTGTATCAATCCAAGCTCCAATCTTCATTTCTTTACAATGTCTCTTTCCTTTATTTATGTTCTTGCATTAAATATGAGTAGCTAAGCTTCAAGTTAGCTAATACAAGGGAGAGTTCCTCTTGGGTATGCTAAATCAACCCTTTTTCATTCCTCCTCATAGTGTACAATGATTTGATTTGACTAGGTTGAGTGAGGATGTGGTTGTGAGTTCTTGATACACCGTATACTTGTCACGGGGTATACTTGAATCTTCGCCTCCATTTTAGTCTCTTGCTTCCTATGAATCAATCAAACATATAGGCACCATTGGAAGAAGGTCTTGGGTTGATTTGGCATTCTCATTGAAATGACCTCTTTGGATTAGCCAACACTTGTTTCCATTTCATTTTCATCAAGAACACAATTCACCAAAACTCAAACTCAAAGATTACTACCCGGAGACGACCTTGGAATACAAATTCCAAGTAAAACATGACCCTCGCCGTAACTGTTGGGATTGCTACAAAGAATTACTACAATCCATTCCACATCATGGTTTTGAATCGTGGCAATTGGTGAGTTTCTTCTATGAAGGGATCACACTAGGCCATAGACAATTTATTGACATGATGTGTAATGGAGAGTTCTTAAACAAGGACCCCGGTGAGGCCCTAGAATACTTTAGTGCATTGGCACAAAATGCATAATCTTGGGATATCACGGATCCCACCGATGTACCAAGGTCTTCTCCGGGTAGTAATCAAACACATGGGGAGGGATGTATGATTTGAGAGACTGGGAAGATTTGCTTTCTAAAATTACCAAGTTTTCCCGAAAGGTGGAAAGCATAGAAGTCAATAGGAGACACAAGGTGTCTAACATTTCAAAGACCGAAAAGTCTTGCTCAATTTGTGAGAGTGTGGAGCATTCCATATTGGAGTCCCCTAACATTCTGGCACTTGAGGAAGTATACCATGAGCAAGTCAATGCCTTCAACCAAATAAGGCAATCATTCTCTCCGCACTCAAACACTTACAATCTGGGTTCGAGTAATCACCCGAAGTTTAGTTGGAGGAATGAGAATCCCACTCCTCATGGGTCTAATGCATATTCACCTACTATGCCTCCTAAGCAAAGTCAATACCAAGGTCAAGGTCAAGCGTCTAGCTTTCAATACCCCCGGTTCAATCCGCAAGGGTATTCACTGAACCCGCAGCCACCACATTTTTTCCAAAGTCCACCTCTGTAAGGTTATGGTCAACAAGGACCATCCAATCCTCCCACCTACCAACCTCCCTATAAGAGGAACTTGTAGGAAGTGGTTTATAATTTCATCCAAAGCCAAACAACCATCAATAATCAAAATGCCATAGCTTTTAATGATATTAGGACTCAACTCATGAAGCTGACAAATTCCATGGGGACATCACAACAAGAGAATGAGAAAATTCCCCTCTTAACCCCAAGAAAACCCTAGAGGTCAACATGTTATTGAGTCATTAGAGCCTATAAAGGAGAGTTGTGAGCGACTCAAGGTAGTCACCACCCTTCAAAGTGGCAAACAATTTGATAAGACCATTGTGCCAAAAGTCTACACAAGGCCACATTGCCAATAGAGAAAAAAGAGACTAAGGGTGATACCAAGGAGGGTGAGATGAGTGAAAAGAAAAAATTGGGTGATGAAAGTGTGCATGCATCCCCCATTCTTGCCCCTTTTCCTACTCATTTGAAGCCACCCATGAAGGTATCTAACTATTCAGATATAATTGAGATGTTCAAGCAAGTCAAAATCAACATTCCACTCCTCAGTGCCACAATGCAAATCCCATCATGTGCCAAGATCTTGAAGGACTTGTGCACGATGAAGAGGAAACTGAATGTTCACAAGAAGGCATTTCTCACCGAGTAAGTGAGCTCAATCTTGAGGACGAAAACTCCGCCAAAGTTCAAGGACCCAACTACCCTACCATTGCCATCACAATAGGGAAATGTCGGGCGGAACATGCTCTTCTTGATTTGGGGTCAAGTGTCAACGTCCTACCTTACTCGGTGTACCAACAACTCCAACTTGAAGAGTTGAAGCCAACTTCAATCACTCTTCAATTGGCGGACAGAAGTATTCGAACAATGAGGGGAGTAGTGGAGGATATCTTGGTGCAAGTGGATAATTTTTATTTCCCTATCTATTTTATTGTGCTTGAAACTCACCCTGTTGCTAACCCTAGTTTACAAATTCTCGTCATATTAGGTTGATCATTTCTTGCTACTTCTAATGTTGTTATTAATTACAAGAATGGTCTGATAAAGCTTACTTTTGGGAACATGACTCTGGACTTCAATGTGTTCAATTTGACCAAACAATTGGGGGATGATGAGGAAGTGCATGAAGTAAATAGGATCGACACATTGGTGGAGGATCACTTGGAGTTGCTAGGCATGTTGGAAGTGGGGGAGAAAGAAGTTGATGAGTAAAAGGAGCCAGAGAGCTTGAAAGGGGTGGAAAAATGGACCCCTACATTTGAGAAACTTCCACATCTAGACAAAAAGATCTTCCCATTTTCACCCTCATTTTCCAACCTCCCCACGCCAAAGGTCGTCAAAGTTATTTGGTCATTCCTTGGCCATGCCAGCTTTTATCGTATTTTTATTAAAGACTTTAGTGCATTGGCCCGACCTTTGACCAATTTGCTTTCAAATGATGTCCCATATTTTTGGTCGGATGATTGTGGGACATTTTTTAAAAATTAAAAAAAAATTCTCATTTGACCTCCGATCATGCAACCACCTAAGTGGGACTCGCCATTTGAGCTTATGTGTGATGCGAGTGATTATGTGGTCGGCGCAGTGCTCAATCAAAGGGAGGACAAAAGACTTTATGTAATATACTACACTAGCAAAACACTCAATGAAGCTCAAATGAACTATACCACCACAGAAAAGGAGTTGCTAGCGGTAGTATTTGCATTGGATAAATTATGGTCTTACATCATTGGCTCACCTATAGTAGTCTATACCGATCATTCTGCTTTGAAGTATCTATTGTCTAAGCAGGATGCAAAATTGAGACTCATTAGTTGGATACGCCTTCTACAAGAATTCAACTTGGTGATCAAAGACAAGAAAGGAGTGGAGAATGTGGTGGCGGACCATTTATCCCGACTTATGGTGCAAGTGGCCGATGAGCACATTCCTATCCCTAATTTTTTCCCTAATGAACATTTACTTTCTATTCATTTTGTTTGTCTATGGTATGCTGACATATGTAATTATCATGCTACAAGGCAAATACCATCGCATTGGAGTTCAGATGATAGACAAAGGTTTATAGCGGATGTGAAGTACTTTTACTTTGACAACCCGTACCTATTCAAGTACAGTCCTGACCAAGTCATGAGGAGATGCATACCAGAAAATGAACAAGGGGATGTCCTTGCAAATGGGTACCAGAAAATGAACATTCTATTGGCAGCGGACTACATGTCCAAATGGGTGGAGACTATCCCAACCAAGACCAATGACCACGGGCCGTGGTCAAATTCTTGAAAGAGAACATTTTTTTAAGGTTTGGGATGCCTTGCGCTATGATAAATGATGGTGGATCGCATTTCTATAATAGGTAATTTGCATCCTTAATGCATAAGTATGGCATCACACACAAGGTGTCCATCACATATCACCCACAGACCAATGGTCAAGCCGAGTTGGCCAATAGCAAGATCAAAAATATCCTAGAGAAAACGGTGAACCCGAATGGGAAAGATTGGTCATTTAGACTGACCGATGCCCTATAGGCTTACCGCTCTGCCTACAAAACCATCCTAGGTATGTCTCCCTATTGGCTTGTCTATGGCAAGGCTTGCCATTTTCCAATTGAAATGGAACACAAGGCCTATTGGGCCATCAAGACCTTGAACTTCAACATGAGAATGACTAGAGAAAATAGGAAGCTAGAAATGAATGAATTGGAAGAGATTCGAAGAGATACATATGAGAGCTCTAAACTTTCAAAAGAGTGGGTTAAGATCTTTCATGACAAATCCATTGTAAGGAAATCATTTGAGCCCAGACAAAAAGTGCTCTTAGATAACTCTCGTCTCTCAATCTTTCAAGGGACACTCCGATCCTGTTGGGATGGCCCTATCTTGTCAAGGTGCCCTATCCCAATGGAGCTGTGAAAGTCCAAATCCCAAGGATGGCAATACATTCAAGGTCAATGGCCAAAGACTTAAGCCATTCTTTGAGGGGTTTGAAGGTCAAGGGGTGGAAGAAGAATTGATGGATTCAATTTACCCGAAGTTGTTGATGGAATAACTATTTTTATGTTCTTTAGTGTATAGTTGTTTTTACTTACCTTATCTGTTATGTTTACTTATTTTATCTTTGCAGATAGTCTTGTTTTCTTAGTTGTAGATATTGGTGTTCTCTAACCCTACTCATTTTTTTTACAGTCCTTTATTGCATATCATATCTTTTTTTGTTGCATTGAGGACAACGCATGAATCAAGTTGGGGAGTGAGGTGTACCATTTGTATGATACACCAATGTCTATGAAATTTTTGTTGATAATACCAATTTTTGTGGTGAAAATTCACCTTTTACATATCACACAAATTTTTGTTTACATTAGTTGCAAATTATGTGAAAAATTTGAAAATTTTGTAAAGAATATTTGAATGTTGATATATATTCCCCTATTTAGAGTGTTATGGGTTTGTTGATATGTTGATTATTGTGTTGAACCTTGAATACATGAGCACATTATAGAAGGTCATCATCTGCGAGAGTATCACATATGTATTTGCTTTTGAACTCAACCTTAAGTGCACCGTGAATGTGTAATTTTGGCAATTTACGAATTGGATTCATATTTTTGTGCTTGACATGAATAGTGGAGATGAGTAAGGACCCATGAGAGCTTTAGTGTCAATCCTTTTTGGAGGGAGCTTACACTTACTCAAAGAACAATTTTTTAAATTCTAAATTTGTTCAATAATCTCATTATGCATGTTTTGGCTAGATGCATTTGGGTAGTGGATTGACTTTGTCTTGAAATGTAATGTGCTCCCCCATGCCCATCTAGAAATGATCTTAGGCCATCTTTGATTTACTTTGAGCCTTATCCTTTTTCTTGTGAAAGTTTATCCCTAGTGCCATGATTGAATCTTAATTATAAATTCTTTTCCATACCACACAATTGACCAAGCTAGTGCAAATTGAAAAAAATCTACCTCACCTTGGCTATTCCTAGATCTAAATATGAGTGAAAGAAAAAAGAAGGAAGTATGGTGCGGAAACTCAAACAAAAGGGATGAATGATGTTGAAACTCAAAGAGTTGAATAGAAAAAGAATGAAAATCAAAGAAAAGGAGAAAAAAAGGGTGAAAAGAAGAAAAGAATGAAAAACTAAAAGAAAAATGTTAAGGAAAAGAGAGAAAAAATAAATAAAGGGTGTGGTGATGATGTTAGAATGAAAGGCCAATGAAAAGGGAGATATTTGAAATAATAGACATTCACTCGGAACAACCTTCTTTGTTGTCCTCTTTCCTTCATTTCATTTACCTAGATATCACCCCAAGGCTTCATTACAACCTACAAAATTCCTAAATGATCTAGAGAAGCATGGGGCATGCATACGTTTAAAGAAAAGAGAAGTTGGTTTTGCTATCTAATGTCCTGGCATTCCCTTCGTGAGATTATGTCATGGTCGTTTCATTTTCATGTATGAACTTCATTTTTGGATTATATATAAGCATACTTTGTTTTGTGCACAAGATTCTATCTCACATGTACACATGGAGAGCACGCCTAGGTTATTAGAGTGTGATTCATTGTTAGGAGAGACCCTTGGTGAGTTTTGCATCGAAGCTGAATTTGGCTAGCCAATCGAATATGAATTTCGTTGTGTAAATGCTTAAATTACATGTCCATTTCATACACTCATGAGTTTGAAAATGAATGTGTATGTGAATACTCTAGACCAGCATTTAAAGACATGGTGATGCTCATGTATGCTTGGTTCGGGTATTTAAATGATGTGTTAGGTAGCCCTATGATTACAGGATAAGTGAATATTGCTCTAGCTTTTGATATTTGTGGGAATTAAGAATGCCCTTGTTATTTGAATGTGTTTTACATTTTGGGTGTTCATTTTGGTACTTAAATGTAGAAATATATACCTTGTGTTTTGAAAGCATCAAGATTGTAAATCATATTGCAATTTCGATAATGACTTTGGGCATGATGGTTCAACTTGTGGTTTACAAGTGTAGCACATGTTTTGGGTGGAGTGGTCATAAATAGAGTGCTAGAATGTGTAGGAGTTGAAGTTTAAGTGGAGAGCACATGTTTTTGTAAATAAGTGAAAACCTATCAGTAGTTTTGTACATAAAACTACCGGTAGGTTTTGCACATTGGTCCTAAACCTACCGAAAAACTACTGGTAGGTTTGGCATTGACCTACCGTTAGGTTTTGCACAGAATGCCAACATTAAGGATTTTAATTAGATTGTTTTGGGAGAACTGTTTATTGTCTCCCTAAGTTACAAACCCTAAAACACTTCTCTCTCCCTCCAAGCATCTCTAAGCCTAAAAATCCCTCACCCATTGCCTTAATCTCTCATCTCTCACTGTTAGGGTTGTTGATTGAGTGGTTTTTAGTGAATATTTTTGGATTTCCTTATTTAAACCCTAGGTTTGTCGAATTTTACCCTAAGCCCTAACCTCTTTAAATCTATTTAAAAGTTCCCAAATCTTTGCAATGGCTTGCAAAGGGAGGATCATCTGTGATGTTGTGGACTCAATTGAGGGGTTGTTTTTGGTTTTTTTTGTCACTCTTGGTGTGTGGGGCACTATTGCTTTGCATTGCCTGCACCAAGCGCACCTAGCCAAGTTCTCCACAGCCCGAGGGTGCTAGTGCCCGCAAGAGAAGCAGGGAGGGGTCGAGTGTAGACTAGAGTGAGCGAAGGAAGAAGGTGATGAACGATGCTAGATACTAAAGCATCGAGGAAAAGAACGTAACTTGTGAACAGTTTGTGGATCAAATTTCCTGGGGCCCGAACAATGAGGTTTTGAGGATCATTGAGGCCCATGGGATTGGGATCTAGTTTGAGCCCGTGAATGGGTTCAATTTTTCGTTATGTCAGGAGTTGTACCAAATGTTAAAGGTGGTGGATAAGGATGCAGAGATTTTGAGATCTAATGTGAGGGGCAAAACTTTTGATGTGACCCCAACCATGATTACCACCCTAATGAAGTACAAAAGGCCACCTCCCTCCACCCTAGAGTACCCACATAACATTCCTAGGGTTAAGACCATCCCTGAGTATGTGGCTTCGATGTACGAGGACCCGACTCAATTTAGGGGAACGATCCAAGTCGGGGGCCTCAAGCATGCGTACAGGATAATGAAAAAAGTTTTGCATTATAACTTGCTTCCAAGGGGAGTCGAGAAAAGCTTAAATATGGAAAAGCTAGCTCTCTTGGATGCGGTGATGACTGGGAAGGCTTTGGACATAGCGCTCTTAATATGGGAGATGATGAAGGAATTCACCCAGGCTAGAATTTAGAAGGCAAACCTCCCATTTGGAAATCCAGTCACCCGGATGTGCGACCATTTCAAGATGAAGGGTTATGCCTTTGACAAGTTGACTCCTGCCGAGATCAAAGCCATAGGGAAGACGAGCAGTAGCAAGAGGTCTGCCATGAGTCGGGGTGAGAGAGCAAGGGTTTCAGGACTAGAGTTATCTGCTGCAGGACCACCCTCAACAGGGTCGTCCACTTCTGCCTTAGTGCACGTAGTATCTCAGCACCTCAATGTGTTGGAAGAGACAGTGTAGGGGATATCGACGATGATGACCAGGCTATTCTAGCACACGTTTCCTGGTGAGCCGATCCTTGGTGGACCTCCACCTCCAGCTACCAAACTTTCCACCTCTGCCCCCTCAGCTTCCACTACAATTGAGGTGGGAGATTCAAACGATGAAGATAAGGAGGAGGACGAGAGTGAGGACGAGGGCGATGAGGAGGATGTTAATAATGATGAGGTTGAGGATGGTGGGGGTGATGAGTAGCATACCCTAGTTTTTGTCCTTTTTGATTTTGGATTATACATAGCTAGGAGTGGAGTTAGCGGCCTAGTAGAAGAGTCTTTAGGAATTTTAGGTTATTTTGTCTCTTTTAAATTCTAACTCCATCTACTCAACTTTTGAATGAAATTAATGAAATGCCACAGTTGTTGTTCCATCTTGCCAAAGTTCATTTCATTAATTTGTGATTTTTTTATTTTGAATGTTTGGTGAATTACTTGTGTAAATGGATGATTGTAGTTTCATACTCGTTGGTTTGAAAGTAAACTTTGCTAGGGACTAGCAAAGCTCAATTTGGGGGGTGTGATTAGCACAAAATATTACATATCATGTGTGCATTTACACCCCTTTTATACTCTCTTTTGTGGAGAAAATGAGGGGAATTGCAATGTTTCAAGCTTTTAATGAGGTTTCAGTGTGTTTGCAGGTAAAAGAGCTTAATTGGTGCATGCTAGGACCATATCATGGTGCTTAAGGTCAATGGAGTTCAGAGGGAGGCTTAGCGATGGCTTGGAAGGTGAAAGAACCAAGAATTGAGCAAAAAACAGTTAAAACCTACCTATAGGTCTTTGTCATAAAACTACCTATAGGTTTTGTCTACTGG
>CAUOFW020004282.1:0-32112 GCA_963454935.2 Ilex paraguariensis | reverse complement strand
AATGAAAACAACATTGTTAGAACACTAGTTGATATAAATCTTCATTTGTCTAAAAATACTAGTCAAACATATCACAATTGGAATACTCTAGGCATCATTGGTAGTATAATGTATGTCAGAACTGCACTAGACGGACTATAACATAACTCAGTTAGTAAATTGAGTAGATATATGAGTAATTCACGAGTAGGCCATTGATGATAATTATCAGGGTTCTTATATACTTAAGATATACTCTGAATTTTGGATTGCACTATACAAGATATCTAGTTGTACTTGAAAGGTATAGTGATGCAAACTATATATCTGATATGAAGAACACAAAATCCACAAGTGGTTATGTTTTTACACTTAGTGGTACTGCTGTATCTTGGAAATCCTCTAAGCAAAGTGTATTGCCAGATTCACAATGAAATCTGAATTTATGTTTTAGATAAAGCAAGAGAGGAAGTGAGTGGCTTGCCAATTTCTAGAGGATATTCTAATATAGTCTAAACCCGTGCCAGCAATTTGTATACATTACGATAGCCAATCTGTAATTGGTAGGACAAAGAGTGACATGTATAATGGTAAGTCTAGACATAACGTTGTAGACATAATACCGTTAGGAAATTTCTCTAAAATGGGATTATTTCTATTGATTATATAAAATCAAAGGATAATTTTGCGGATCCGCTTACTAAAGGTTTGACGAGAGAGCAAGTAAATTATACATCGAGGAGAATGAGATTAAAGCCTATGACACAAAAGTCACCTTAATGACAACCCAACTTAATTGACTGGAGATCCCAAAATCTAGGTTCAAAGGGACAACTGAATTATGCGTGATTCAAAATAAGCACTAAGGAGATAATCTCTCCTACCTATTCTTAAGATAAACTAGTGCTGCCTGTAGAGTTTATTAGGGGAAGCTATGATTTTATGAGAACCAATTGTGTTAGGAAAGAGACTGTGTGAAGTCTATTCGATCTGATTTATCAAACAGCTGAATAGTTTAAGACATCACACGTTCACTATTTAGCCGGTAAGTCCGATGGACTTTCACTAAGGAAGTTTCAAGGCCAAAACTACCTATCTCGATGCACGATCTTCCAAAGATGTACTCTCTATAGTGTGTCAGCATTATCATTTGCATACTAATAGCCAATTTTTCATTTATGTGGGGGATTGTTGGACCAAAATAGTTTTTTAAATATAAAAATTAATTTTTGGTCGACTTTGAGCCTAAATTCAAGTGGGACCCGTTTGTTATTTTGAATAAATTTTCATAGGTTCATATTCTACTATGTGAGAAAAATAACGTGGTATATTCACTTGCTCAAATCGGGTAAGAAATGAACGAGAAAATAGGTTCAAAAGTGACTCTCTTGAATTGTGAAATAAAGGTTGTGCAATGTGGGATTTGACATCAATCCCACATTGGTTGATTAAGAAATTTTACATAGGCATATATAGGTCAAGTTTGCGTTATGAGATTGGGCCTCAAGGGGTACCACAGTTTTATGAGCGGAACAAGCGCTTACATGCCTTCGATTTGGCTATACACGTGCGCGTGCCGCCCACCCGCCTCGCCTTGCCACGACCACGACCCGACCCGACTGGGCGGGGCTCTTGCTCGGATGTGGTTTAGACCAAACCCTATCTTTTTGGATGAAATTCATTTAATTAATGGGCGAGAATTTTTGAACCGAAATTGAGTTTCGGTATCCATTGGATCGCACTAGGTCGGATAATCCAGTCTGAAATTGAATTGTGACTGCTCAAGAAGAACAGTTATTCAAAATGTCCACCAGCTGGTCGATTTTTCGTTTCTGGGTTGTGTCCTTTAGTGTGGTAGCTGTTCGAACAATCACTAGATTATCTATAAAAACTCAGTTCATGCATTCATTTTATTCATTCAATTTATCAGTCCATGTTCAGGATTAGGGCAACCATTTGTGCATTACATTAAGCATTAAGGCAATGCATTTGGAGAGTACACAACAGAAATTTGGTTCAATAGACGAGTAAGTTGGAGTGCTACTTCTGCTGATGAAAAGATCATTGTATCGTGGGAGGCAGACACTCAATATTCCATAAGTACCGTGTGGGGTGAAATCTGTCTTAAGGACATAGTATCAAACACTAGCCTTGATCTACTTATTATTCTATTCTGCAAACAGATTATTATTTATATTAGTTTGTTTAAACAGTTACGTGTAACTATTTGTTGTTACTATTTCATTACACTGCTGTAATTCTTTGTGTCTCTGTTTCGTAAGCTTGTTGTAACTCTTTCGTTTATTTTTGTGTAACTGTTTCATATTTGATTGTTACATATTTCAAATTCAAAAATTTTAATAAGTAATTTTACAATTTTGAACACCAGATTCAACAGTAGTTACCTCGTAGCATGGGACAAGAGGAATCATTAACACTTTAATAGAGTCTGGCATAATTGATGAAAATTTTAGGGAGTAATATTATTTAGACTTAAAATTTTGATCTAATGATATAATTTTGTAATAATTATTAAATTAATACAAAATTTTAATGTTTAAAAGGGCCTATAATCAAAAGAGTACAGTGGTGGGTTTGACCACATAAAATTGTTGCTTCTATGTTATCGAGCTATCTATCAGATGAAATGCGAGAAAACCACGTGTGACAAATTAAGTCCGATTCAAATTTTCTTTAGTACAATCTTTTATCGATCTTTATAATGCTAGATTATTTATCAAGTGTCAGTAAATGACAAGCTTACATATTTAGCGAGTCGTGTTCAAACTTTGTGCCAACGATCTACTAGTAAAAAATAGTATATTCGAGGGTATAAAAATTTGATTCAACCACGAGTCATATTAATGAATTTTCGTTTTCTTTCATTATTAACGTGTGTTTGTTCATCATCAAAATTTTCTACTGGATTGATATTTGAATTTTGATTTTTTTTTTTACGAAATTATTTGATTTTCACAATTATTTGGTAGGATGAAACAATGGGTAGATACTTTTCATATGGTAAATATGGTTTATCTATTTGTGGTCCCAACCAGTGAATCACCATATTTCTTTCTGGTACTACATAACTTTGGCATCTTCCGGGAGAAAACTAGTAAATATGTAGTACGAAAAATTTCAGGCACACGTTTTTTTATTTATCATATTTTTAAAGACATTTTTTTTTCTATTTTTTGAATTTTTATTAACACCCTAGTCAGATTAAATATGTTAATTATAATTTAATTTTACTAAATTAGTCATGATATATTTTAGAAATTTTTTTTCTATATTCCCTCTAATATAGACATATTTTCAATGAGACCCTCTCTATTTTTAAATTTTTTATGTATTAAAATTTGGGGATAAAAATTTGAGTTGTTTTTGTGTTTTATGAATAAAAAAGAGGAAGGAATGATCACATATTAAAAGGACTAGTTATTGACACGGAATAATAAAAAAAATGGCGAAAAATAAATATATTTGTATTTATATTCAAAATTAAATTACAAAGATAGAGGAGATAGGAGAGAGAAAAAAAATTTAAGCACCGATTGTAGTGGGGCGCGCGGTAGTAGTGGTGGTGGGCAGTAGTGGTGGTGGTGGGCGACAGTGATGGTTGTGGTGAATGACTACGATCGGCTGTGATGGTGGCAGCCGTGAGTGGCAATGATGATGGTCGTGATGGTGGGGTGGTGGGGGTGGTGATGGTAGGGGTGATGGTGGGACAGTGACAAAGATGACAAAGTGGCGGCAGCGGTGGTGGTATTGGGGTGGTGGTAGTGGGGATGGTGGTGGTGAGATAGTGGTGGGGTAGCAACAGTGGTGGTGACGACGGTGGTGGTTATGGGGCGATGGGTGTGGTAATGGTGGTGTGTTGGTGATAGTGGCGGTGGTGTGGTGGCAACAACAGTAATGGTGATGATGATGGTAGCAGTGATAGTACTGGTGGTGGTGGGGCGGTGGGGGTGGTGGTGATAGGGTAGTTTCAAACACTAATTTTTTTTAAAAGTATTTATGAGAAATTATAAGTTTTAGAAGAACTTTTAAAAGGTTACCCCAAACACACCCTTAGGAGCCTATTTTTTCTATTAAATTTAGGGTGTTAATATTAGTTATCGGATTAACTTTAAAATAAAAATTTAAAGAGATCTCAACTACGAAAAGTAAAAGTCATTTTGTTTATCTTTTGAAATTTGAATTGTATTGTATTTTATTATATAGATATAAAGGTAAATAACATACATTTCAAAACACATAATTAACTTTTTTTTTCTACCTTCTAAATTTGGAGTAATAGATTTTATAAGTCTCAAGAAAGGCTAATCCTTACACTTTGTCATCATTTTCATTTTCTTTTATTATCAAATATAATATTTTTTTCTATTTTTCCAACTTATCATCTTTTCACTTTTTCATTTTTCCACTTTTCCATCATAGCAAGAAAGCAAAATGATAGTTGTTGTAGACAATTTTAAATACAATATGTGAATTTGATACTAAATCAATACAGAATTAGAGATTTGATCAATTTACTCTTAACAAGTTGACCTGTTAAATAAATAAGTCGACAAAAACCCAATTGAATACGATATAAACTTGCTAAATATCGTTTAAACATGATTTATACATAACACGAACCAACAAAATGAGAATAGGACTAAATACAACTACAAATAGATCGAAACAAAATAAATATTAACACAGTAGAATTTAAAAACTAAACAAATTCAATATAACACTTGCCCTTGACGATCTTATTAGATTGTTATCCAATCTATAATCAGAATTAGATAAAGCTATTGTAATAAATTTGAATCAATTATGTATCTTGTTATATGCAAAATCTATATAATAGAGTAGAACGATTTTGAATTTAAGAGACAAAGAGTAGCTGAGATCATTTTATGACCAAAAAAGACATCATCCAACGGACGACACTATCCTTAATTGTCTCAAGCTATTGACCTCTCAAATTGTTTCGATCTAACGTACCACATTAACTCTTAAATTATTTTTACCCCTCAAAATTTTTAGTTTCTAAAATTGACACCCCTACATTAAATTTGTCAATCCAATCAAATTCGGCAATTAAATGATCTCTCATTCCTCAACTTTGACTCTCTCTCCCTAAAATACAGATTATAATTCTTATCATTATTTTTCTGATTTTATTTCCTATGTTAAGGGATCACTTTCTATACTGAGTCATTGACTGTCTCTGACACTCTCATCTTTCATGATTCTCTTTTCAAACTAAAACACATGTCTCCCCAAAATTCTATCCTAATGCAGTTGCTCTCTATCTTTGTTGTTCATATCACACACACATCTTTAATATCTATATAATAAAGTAGAACGATTTTAAATTTAAGAGACAAAGAGCGGCTGAAATCGTTTTATGACTAAAAAAGACATTATCCAACGGACGACACTATCCTAAATTGTCTCGAGTTATTGACGTCTCAGATCATTTCGATCCAACGTACCACATTAACTCTTAAATTATTTTTTCCCCTCAAAATTTTTAGTTTCTAAAATTGAAACCCCTACATTAAATTCGTCAATCCAATTAAATCCGGTAATTAAGCGATCTCTCATTCCTCAACTTTGACTCTCTCTCCCTAAAATACAAATTATAACTCTTATAATTATTTCTTTGATTTTATTTTTTATGTTAAGGGATCACTTTCTATACTGAGATATTGACTGTCTTTCACACTCTCATCTTTCATGATTCTCGTTTCAAACTAAGACACATGTCTCCCCAAAATTCTATCCTAATGCAGTTGCTTTCTGTCTTTGTTATTCATATCACACACACATCTACATGTTATATCTAGGAAAAATTTCATCTAAACACCATATAGTTGAGTCCAAATTCAATGACAACCTCTATAAAAATATCTTTTGTCTCTATCAGTAGATAAAATAATGATTTAACTAAATATTTTGTGAAAATACTAAAATTACCCTTTATTATGTAAATAGACTAAAATGTCATCAATTATTTCCCTATTATATATACGCTAGCCAGCCAACAAACGTAATTTCAATAATTATATTATCACAATAAATTTTTTTATTTTAAAACGTTGTATTATAACTTTGTTATAATATTAGGTATCATATTATCACTCATTTGGTTACATAATCAAGTTTTTATAATTTTTATATTTTTTATCATAAAAATTTTTATAGTAAAAAATGATTTTTCTATAATAAAAATTACAATTGATAAAATCAATGTCAAAATTTCATTCATTTCTAATTCCTCTGCTATCATATGTCCTCTACAACGTCGCTAGACCGTTCCTCACACATCATACTTCATATATAAAATTTAAAATTATTTGATATAATTTAATATTAATTGAATAAATTTGATCTTAATTTTGATAAATTTAAATATTAATTTAGTTTTAATTTGATTAAATTAAATATTAATTTACTATTAATTTTATTGAATTTAATGTTAATTGAATAAATTTGAATGTTGTTTTAATAAAATTGAATGTTCATTTGGTGTTAAATTAAAGAAATGACATTAATTTGATAAAGTTAAATTTTAAATTAATGGAATTTAATATACTATTTACTAAATTAAATAGTTTAATTTAATAAAATTGAATGTCAATTTGATAAAAATAAATAATAACTCAATATTAAATTAAAGAAATAATATTAATTTGATGAAATGAAATATTAAATTAATATAACTAAACACTAATTTGATAAAATTAAATATCAATTTTGTGTTGATTTGCTGAGATGAAATGTTTATTTAGTTTAAATTAAATAAAAAAAATTAATTTGATAAAATTGAATATTAAATTGATCAAAATAAAGGCTAATATAATAGAATTAAAAGGGAATGCATTGAAATTTCAGAATCAAGAGAGAGTGTTGTTAAAGTTAGGTCTATTTACGAGGAGTATTATTAAAGTTAAGATTATTTATAAGGGTGTGGATAAAATTTACCTATAAAATACTCGGGGATATTTCTATAAATCAACCATTACCATTAACGGTGTAACCCGAGAATCACTAACATCGAGTGACAACAAAATTTTAAAATCGGAATGAGGTGTCATTGAATTTAGACATAACTACAGGGGATTTAGATGAAATTTTACTTGATATCTATACAAATCTATATAATAAAACACACAGGAAGTTAAATTTTATCCTCTATACTGCTATACATTTGTAACGCCCCAAATACCCCTCGGACGGCATTACATTCTAAAACCTTTCACAATCATGAGAGCACTAAATAAATCCATAAATAAGAAATTTTTATCCATCAACCATTGATATTTTAACAAAATTCGGGCAGAGTCTCCTTTGTACGGGGAGCTCTACCACAAAATTCAACCTGTGCAATTCTACTATAATGACCGCACCGGGTCCAATTAACTACTATATAATCAATCCATCAGATTTACATGTTACCCAAAAAAAATATGCCCACAATGGCATGTACATTCCCAAAGAATTAAACTATGATAAGCAGCGGAATTTCAAAAGATAACTAGACTTTACAATCTTTCCAAAAAAAATAGCCTAGTCTAGAACAAAATAGAAGGGCCGCTCTAGGCGTCCACCTCGGGATCTACGCTCCCGTCGATCGGAGTCTCCCAAAGAACGGGCTCCTCGACTCCTGGCTCCTCCTCAAGGATATAGTCTGAAAAATGTTAACAGTAGGGGATGAACACTAGGCTCTGTAGCAAAATCTTCCCAACTCCAACAAGGTTTATAAAATACAAAACTGGTCGGTCACATTTCATAAATAACATATATGAATTTGAAGTAAAACAGGACATTTTAAATAGATCTCAAGTTTAAGCCATACAGTAGTTAAGGAGAGAAATAAATTAAGTTTAACCATAGCAAACCATTTCCAACATTAAGTCAATTAGGAGGGGCTCCCTCCGATGCATCGTCCCATACCAATGCACCGACCAAGCCATTCCAGCCAATCATCACATTTATGTTGGTTCATCCCCGTACCATGTATGTTGATTGTTTCTCATGAATCTACCCAACGATTATACCTAGTCCACCCTTTTATAATCACAATCACAAGTACTTAGGGAAAGGGGCGTCTACCATCCCAATGGCAGTGACGAGTCCCTCCCCAGGAATGGTATACCAACATATTCTCAATCAATTCACATTTTACCAATTAATCGCAAAATACCCAAATTTCACAAGTAAAGCGTCATAGCAAGATGGAATTAAAATGAGCAAAAGATCAATATAAAGATCATTTTCGTTGAACAATATCGAACACTAAATTTATAAAGTGAGAACCAAGGCAATATATGGAGAAAACTCAATTTTTCTTAAAACCAAGTTTGGAAGATGAAAAAGAGAAATTTAGTGGTTACCAAACCATCCCATTATTCAAACATAGCATTTATTACAAGGAGAATTAAGAATCATACAAATCATATCAAATAAATATGGATGGGAGTGGAAAACATATGTATATACATAAACCCTAGCCTCAATGTAAGAAATTAGGAAGAAATCCCCTACCTCTTGGTTGTAGCTTCAATCTAAGACCCAAGATTCAAAATCTTCCTATTCTCCTTCCTTTTCCTCTTAATTTCGTCCTCCTAGGATTTCTAGAGATTTGGGTGTGAGTGGTTGAGGAATAGAAGCAAAAGAAATGGGTGGAGAAGAGAAAACTTGAGAAATTCGGTTTTGATCTTTATGAGGTGGGAATCTCTCTTGACCTTGGTGTTTTTCTCTCCCTTTTCTCTTATCTTAGGGCTCTAAGGTATTTAGAGTGGGAGGGAAATGAAGAATGGGAGAAATAGGGCTTGGAATGGATGTTTTAAAACCCAAAAATCCCGACTTTTACTGTTCATCGTCTGTTTTGGGGGTTTTTTAGACTTACTGTTTTCCTTATTTTTGATCATGATACACTTTGAATCTGAAAAAGTGCAAAACATGAAAGTTGTAGATCTAGATGTCTTCTGAATTGTGTCAAAATTTCAGCTCAATCGGACCATTGTAGCAAGAGTTATGACGATTCTACGACAACTGGTCCGGAGTAGGCAATGTACCCGGAGCAGCGCCCCAGCGCCCATTTGGGCGCCCCTTTTCACTTCCGATCCTTCCAACTTTAATCCTAACTTATCCTACATACTTTTCTACATCGACCTAATTTGTTCAAGTTCTTTTATGATTTATTTTGTACATTTTCATACCGAAACTAATCTTTTAACTACTCTTTCCTTGAGTTATACTATTTTAACATTTCAAATGAAATAATTACTGAACACCTATGCCTTTTATTTTATTTTATTTTTTTTAACGCATGTGGGGTATTACAACATTTCTCCTCCAAAATCATCACATCACTCATTTCTATCGTATGTTTAACCATTTAATATTTGATTAATTTGTAATTTAACATAATTTTTATTTCAGATATTATCCATACACGATAGTATAGATCTGTTACAAAAATTTATCAAATTTCATATTTTGAGAAATTTTTTTCAATATATTTGAGATAATAATAGGTAAAAATAAATTTTGAATGATTTAATCAAATAAATGAATGACAGAAAAATTATTATTTAAT
Organism: Ilex paraguariensis; assembly: GCA_963454935.2. Lineage (NCBI taxonomy): Eukaryota > Viridiplantae > Streptophyta > Magnoliopsida > Aquifoliales > Aquifoliaceae > Ilex > Ilex paraguariensis. The sequence goes on along the minus strand of CAUOFW020004282.1, from coordinate 22,532 downwards.
ATAGTGATATCGATTTTTTAAGACTCCAATTTTTTGTTCTATCGTGCCTTCAGGCATGAGTAATGACTAGTCATTATATTAAACATAATGTATAAATAAAATAGAAATGATGCACTTACTTGATTGTAAAACAACGACAAAAAGATAACAGAAATAAGAAATAATCCGAATAAAACATAGTATCTTTAAGACATATTTATTTCATTTCGATGCTTAAGATTAATAAACAACTATCTCCCAAGATAGAATAGATTTCGTCTTTGAAGAAACAATACTTCAATCTTTAAGAATCAACGAACACAACTTATGTTTGTACTTGAACCGAACAAAAATGTAATGCAGAAAGAGAGAGAACGGATGTAGCAGTATGCATGAATTTATTGTACAATTTTGTCTGTTTTTTTATTTGAAAATGACTTTAAGGGAGTCATTTTATAGATTTTCTTATGTTTGTTCGGATTGCCTGAAAAGGCATGAGACATCATTGTTTATTGTGTTTGTTCATATTGAAGAGACACACTCTTAAACGAATTTATACTACTAATAAAAGTGGCTTAAGTGAAAAAATTTTGATTTCTTTATTGAAGAAAAACTTTTGATTTTCTTATTTATCTTTCAAAAATTCTATAATGTCTACTTTATCCATTTTTGAGGAATTTTTTATTTTATTTTTTTATTAGTTGCATTAATTCAACTAATAAATTCATAGTTTGACTTTTGATTATCTTATTTCCAAACAATATAAATTCAACAGAAATATGATTTGAACAATGTGACCCGAATTCAATTCAATTGTCCAACAAATTTTATTTTTTACAATGCATATATGAGTCCGTTAAAATAGATATTTGTTCTAATCTGAATAAGCTGATTGGAAAGGATTTTAATATTTAACACATGGATTCTACTCAATTTTGTTAAATAATCACTAAATTACATCATATGTTTGTATATGTTTATAGGTACGTAGTACATCCAAATTCCCTAAAAAATAAATATTTAAATAGATCTAATAATCTATGTACTATTTTTGAATGTCAATAGTTGTCAAAAACACTTAATTTATAATACTATCCTTAAAAAGATAAAAAGACTTAACCTATTGTAGTAACTTATTAATCCAAAAAATAACAATCATCTATCTATTAATCACTTATTAAAGTTAAACATTGTAGTTTTTAAATGCAATTCAATTTTTTTTGATCTTTATATATGCAATTCAGTTCATACAACCCAAAATACGATTAATCTTGAGAGTAACAGTTACTGCACGTCAAAAGTGTCACTTTGTGTAATTGTTCACCAACAATGGAACAAGTGGACAAGTGAGTCCCCATAAAATTCAATAGCCATCTCCATATAAATATAAATAAAATTGGTTTAATTTATCTTTTTTTTTACAAAAAAAATAAAAAATAGTTGGCGTGCAATACACACGTGCACCAACTAGTAGTAATAAAAGGGAAAAACATCTCTGGAGTGTGAACGAACACTTCTCAAGAGTAGACGTCAAATTCAAAAATAATGGATATAAAGTTAAATTATGGTTGGAAGAATAACAACGATCCGATTCTAGACCCGTTTGGTTTGACTCAAAACTCGCAGTGTGACAAATAAACTTTCAACAAAAAAAAATATGGTCCAAGGCTAGGATGTGGCAAGGCAGACAGTGTGTGTGTGTGTGATAACCAATGCTCTGTAGTTGTTTACTCCGCTCATAAAATTATAATGTCCTTGGGGTCTATCTCTAGAAGTCAAGTAGAAGTATATTAACTCACTAAATTTTTGATTTTTTTCCAACGTGGGATAAGTTTTTTATAATATAATGCATCATTCTTAGTTTATTCCATCCATTTTGATAATGCACAAATTGACTTTGCACATTACTTGTCAAGTAATTGAAAATAAATGCAATAATTAAAGTAGAGAGAGAAGACGAGAGTTATAGTGGTTCGATCAATGTGACCTATGTCCACTTCTGAATGGCTAGGGTTGCTGGATACTTTATTAATTCAAGAGTGCTTGGAGAACAGAGAGTACAAGCTTTGAGAGGAAGAGGAGAGTTGTGCTTAGGTGAGAGTGTGTTCTTCCCAAGTGTGAGGTTTATAATTTATAGTTGCCCCCTAACATATTGGAGCTCATGACTTCTTCTCAACATGTGAGGTGGTTGAGATGCTCTCCACAAGACTTGGTCAAAGATGAGGTGAGGGTTGACTATTTCCAAGGTGATGTGGGTGAGGCTTCCGGACGCTCTCTTGATGACGTAGCCAAGCTAATTTGGCTTCTTAATGAGCTTGACTGGACTTGGTCCATATTGGACTTGGTAGGTCTTTATAGGATTGGGCTCTTAGTTAATATTGGACTTCTCACAAGGATCGGGCCATTTGGGCTTGGCCCATCACATTTACGTAGGTTGCTTTGAGATACAATTTCTCATTCAATACTTAATAATTTTGGATATGAGAATATACCACGTTAATCTCATCGTGGAAGAGAACTTATTTAAATTTGGTCCTATCAATTTTGAGGTGCGAATCCCACTTTTATTTAAGGCTCAAAATTGCTCCAAAATACTTTATCAAAACCATTTTTTTCAACCTAGATGTAGTAAGATTGCTACGAGACTGGCTTCATGCAGTCATTCTCATGATATATATACTGTGCTTTCAGCTTTGCATGAGCTCACACAAACGCACACACACACATATGGAGAGAGAGAGAGAGCGCGCAGGGTACATAAATGAAGGGAAGAGGAGGTGGGTTGAGGCATTTAACAGAAACCGGTGGTGAGAGTGACGAAGAATGATGTTTTCTTGTAGAGAGCGAGGTATTTCAATGCTCATCCTTGAATTCTGAATTTAGAGTGAATTCAAGATGAGTTAATGAAGGCAGGTAGCCTTACATAAACCTCTCCACCACTCTCCCCCCTCTCTCTCTCTATACATACATATGTCTGTGTCTGTAATATGTACATACATGTATATGTGCGTATATACCTGTTTCTGTAACTCTGTGTATTTATGGCTTTGGCCCTCCTTTTCCTTGGTTTTTCTCTCTATTCCTAATACAGTAATGTTACACTGACTAAATTTTGGGATCAAATTTAGAGTTCAAATGACATGACAGCTCACATGGACTTCTTTATTTGGTGCTATGTCATTTTGATCTTAATAAAGACTCCAAATAATATGCTGTCATGTTATTTGTGCTCTAAATTTAATCTCAAAATTTGGTCAGCATAGCATTATTGTTTCTACTATGCGTCAATTTCAGTATAACTGAGTAGCTTACAAAAATATCCATAGATTGGCAAAGTGCTTTAGATGCTACTGTTTTAAGTCTAACAGTAAACAAGGGTTGGGTGTTGTGTCAACTAGCTTTCTAACTTATTGAGTGCCTTTCACAATTTATGTGGTTGGTGAGCATGGCCATAGACCAACCCCCATATTGGTTAAAACGCAGTCTCCAATGTATATAATAGCACTTTCCCCATTCAGAGAAACCGACCCCTCATCTTGTAATTTAGCACCCCTTGAATCCTTGCACCAGCACATAACCAAGAGAATGAGATGGCAATTTCCATTTTTTTGGGGGGAGATAAGTAATCTTATTAACCCGACAAAACTAGATATTATATTGAATATGTCTGTTAAATGATTTGAGTAGCTTGAGCTTGGTTGAGACTCATTTAAAACACAAATTGTAGGAACTCTGACTAGATTTCCGAGATTGTTGTGCAAACAAGCTGAATTCGAGTAATATATGAGTCGCTCCGTAGGTATAGGTTTTTGCTTAGAAATGCTGTTAATTTTAATATTGAACATCCCTCGTGTTTGAAAACGTAAACAATATCAAATACACTTCAAATTTCTTTAGAGGATATGCATCTCTCTCTCTCTCCTGAGAAAATATGTAATGGTGATCACATCATTAATGTCACGTAATGTCTCTAACTAATGATAGAATACTAAATGGACTTAGTGGACTTCTATATTTTAGTAACTGCCAATAATCATTTTATCTAATATTGTCATTTTGAAATAGTAGAGTTCACTAATCTTATTTGTTTTTTTATAATTAGTTGGTAACACAATGTTACATTGATGACGAACTAGTAGAGTTCACCAATCTTTCTCTCTCTCTCTCTCTTCTTTAATAGATTTTTGAAAACTTTTAAATATGGTTGATCATGCATCTTGAGACATTTGTTTACGAGGTCATTGCTCTAGGATTGAGTATCAAGTTTTAAGGTTAGATTTTTGAAATTTTTTGCTGAGAAGTCGAACTCAATTTTAGCTCGTGTTTGACTCAAATGCTTGCAAGCTTATGTTGAGTCAAGCTTAAGTAAGAATCTAAGACAGACAATTGAGCGCGGGTAGTTGCAATTAAACCGAGCTTAAGCATGGATCAACAAACACTAATACTATTGGAACATAATTTAGGGACATAATTTGGGAACTTAATGCATTATAACCATTAGATTGATAGTGTTGAGATTCAGTGATAATTTAATGATGAGACCCACTGATAATTTAATGACCACAATCATTAAATTTTCAAGTTATGTTTTTAAATTATGTTCCAATAGTATTGCTCATCAACAAAACACCCAAAGAAATTAAAGAGCACGCCAAGTATGGCCATGCATAGAGGTAAAATGTCTGAATGATATGACCATTTCATTTTATCATAAAAGAATATCAGTGTAATTTCTACATGTACATATAGAGTGAGAGTTCAAAGAGACTTGAATTCTTGTTGACATAGTGGGTGTTATGGGACATTAAAGTTCAGTTGAAGGCATTTGGTTTCTTTAAAAATATTGAGACAAGAAAAGGGGGGGGGGGGGGGAGAGAGAGAGGGAGAGAGAGACATAAATTCATGGGTCATAAAAATGTGGTTGTTTTTAATTTATAGCTGAGGGCCGTTGTGAGCCTTTAAAGTTTTTTTTTTTGTAGTTCAATGCAGGATGATGACCAATTTTTCATTTTTTTTTAAAGTTTAATTACTAGAGGTGTTCAAACTAATTTATGCATACTTCAACTAATCTTCTCTTCGGTTGGCCAAAGGCAGACCGTCCATTTCAACATTAGGGTATTTATGAGGGATAAATCCCTCATAGTTTGAATCTAAGAGAATATTAAGATTCGAATTCAGCACGTTTGAATTTATAGTTTGTCTCTACTATTATTTGAGTTCAAAGCTCATGGGATATGAACTTTTTTTATGAGTGATGTTATTTATAGTTAAAAATCTGACATAATTTGCAAACTTAATGTGATAGAACCTATAATCAATCCAATGGTTATAATGAATTAAATCAACAAATTAAATCAATAAACTAAATGTCAATAAGACTTGTCTCTTGTTTAATGGCAGAGGGTGGTAAGGGCTTTTAAAGTTTGCGAAATATTATTTAGATCTTATTTAAGAATTTAATGATTTACAATTATTAGATTGGTTGTGGACTTCAACTAATATTAGAACTGATAACTAATATAATGTATTGAAGCCGCATCATTAAATTTCTAAATAAAGTCTTCAGATCCATATAACATTACTTTTAAAGTTTTGGTTCTGTGAGTGACACAACTGTGGAAGTTGGAGTTATGATATCCATTAAAGATCGATAGGCATTCATGACCTTCTTCAACTGTGCAGAGACTCCCCATTTAATGACAATTGCATTCTCTCTCTCTCTCTCTCTCTCTCACCGCCTATACAAATGCAATTGTAAGAATGGAAGCTTCTTGTTTTGGCTTGGCTATCCTGACTTGGATAGTCATAGTGATGGAGCTAAATAAGCGAAGCCTTAGTCATCAACTATGTAGGCAAACAATTAGTAGGCTTTAACACTACTAGACATAACTCGCGAACATCACACACATAATTAACGGTTTTAATTTACCCTTAGCAATTTCAACAATTGTATCCATCGAACTTGTCAAACCCACTTGATTTATGGGTTGACACGAACTACATCAAACACAACACAAACTGTATCTGACCAAATATGAATTTTACACAAGACAATCCATGTTTTAAGTATGGAAAATACGATGTAACCTAAATTTGTATCCCAAATGAAGGGGATCATTGAATGAATGAGTCTCATCAACTTTTTTAAATAAAGACTCAGTGATCCAATGGTCCCCTTCATTTGGAATGCACATTTTGGTTACATAACATTGCTATTTAAGCATAAATGAGCCTAGTATGAAGTGAACAAACTGTATCTGACCTAGTAATACCTTGTTTGTTTTTCTTTTTTCGGGTGGTATTATTTTTTGGATTGCAATACCAACTTGCTAGCTACAGTTTATCAAAACATATGTACATGGGCTTATATAATACCACTTAGGAGATAATATTATTTTTTAGATTTTTAGCCACCAATGGTATTAGGGAGATTAATGATTGAATTGTCCTTCGACCCTTAATGTTAGTATGAGATTTTGGACACCAATGGTTTTTTATTTTTTAATTTTATTAATTTTTTTAAAAATAATTTATAATTTTGAATTTTATTAATTTTTAAAAAAAAATTTCTAATTTTGAATTTTTTTTCTTGTATTATGTTTAAGCGTACGTTGTCACTGAGTTTTTTTTTTTTTTTTTTTTAATTTTATTAATTTTTTTAAACAAAATTTCTGATTTTTTATATTTTTTCTTGTATTATATTTAAACATATAGTGTCACCATTTTTTTTAAATTTTTTTTATAAGATTATTTTACATTTTTTTTATATTATGTTTAAGCGTACGGTGTCACTGATTTTTTTTTTAAAAAAATTTTAACAATTTTTTTTTCATACATCTGGAATAGAGTAATGAAATGAATGATGTTAAAGGTAAAATTGTATATAGAATAAATGATTATTTATGGCACCCACTATAATACCTAATGAACTAATAACAAATATTGAAGATGATTAAAATACTTTCTATTATTAATACTAATTTTCATATATATTAAAAATGTAAAAAATACATTTTTCAATATGTTCCATAACATTCCTCAAAACAAACATGCCCTTAGTGTCTATATGAATAGCATAGTGCCTATTCGATCAAGGAGAGTTGGTTAGGACTTAACATCCATGCTTTTAAGAGGAGCTTGAGCTATGTAGACTAGAGTAATTGCAAAGTGAACTTCACTTGAAGAGCACGTCACAGAGTGATGGGCCTATTTAGTTCCACATTTAAAGCTTTGCCCTTTTAGATCCTCCTTGCAGTTATTTGCCCGTCCATATAGCTCCCTCTCTCTCCTATATAACCCCCCACAACATATTCACCATTTCCACGAGATATAGACTCTGAGGAGTGAGAAATACTCTGAGAGAGAGAGAGAGAGAGAGAGAGAGAGGTGATCATTTCTTTGCGTTTGATCATTCATGGTTTCCTTTCACACACCCAGCTTACCAAGTCGAAGAAAGATAATTCAAGGGTTGGAGGATTCAATGAAGAAGAGGAAACGAGAGGAGGGGGATGATTCAAAAGCTGAAGAGGTGTTTGAAAAGCCTCAAAATCCCAAAAGCATGAAATATATATTCAACACTGAGATTAACCTCGAGACTCCATTGCCTTTGGAGTGGCAGCGTTGCCTGGACATCAAGGTATACCTTCAACCACGATACTATGTATATGTATACACGTGTTTATTTGTATAAATATATATTGAAAAATTAATTTTTTGGAATTGTACTTTAAAGTTATTACAAAATAAGAAGGATGCTCTTACTCAATTTACTGAGTTTAAGATAAATTGTGTTGTTTGAAATCAATTCTAATATTCTATGATCGATTCTATTTTTGTAAGTCATAAGTAACATTTTTAAGCCATAAGTAACCATATGATCGATTATATTCTTTGAGTGCAGTCTGGGCTAATATACTACTACAACACAAGAACCTTAAAAAGGACATCAAGGGATCCAAGGGCAAGTCCAGAGCCACCAAGTCCAGGCCACATGAGCTTAGACCTAGAGCTTAACCTACCATGCGGATCAGTTGAAAAGAACCCTATTCCCAACAAAAATTTCAACCGTAATTTTGGTAGCAACAGCCACTCAAACATTTCCGGTGATCAGTTCCTGACCTCCAGCAGAAATAATCAGAACTCCGGCGGGTTTCCATCGTGGTTAACCTTTGATCAAGGGGATCACCAAGAGATGGTGACGGCTGTGTGCAAGAACTGTCACATGTTGGTGATAATGTGCAAGTCCTCTCCTTCATGTCCAAATTGCAAATTTGTTCACCCACCAGACCACAGCCCTCCTAACCTGTTCAAGAAAAGATTAAGTCTCCTACATGAAGGATTGCCTAATGTTTAGGTATTTACCATCACTTTGTTTCTGTACACCTGACGCTGCTTTTCAGATCCCGAAATGATAGGAAACTCGTATGGTAGATGTTGTAATTATTTCAATTTGTGCTCTCTAGAAAATTAGAAGCCTTACTTGGGTAACTTCTGTTCTTCCCCCTTTTCCTGAGAAAAATGAGTGTGTTTGTTCAATGGAGAGAAAGGAAAACAAAGAGACTGATTTATGTAAAAATATATATAATACAAGCAAATATATATCCTATAATGATATGTGTAAATAAGCAGTGTATTTGAATGGGGTGGTGTAAATACTCATGAATTTCTTATTACAATCCACTTTGGTGATGAAGCTGATATCATCCCACCTCTTTCTTCTCCTTACCTTTTTTGGGTTGGGTTGGGATTGAGTGGGGATTGGGGGTTGAGTGGAGAAAATATTTGGTGCTTAGAGGGCACCACTTGGTAGTAATAATGTGGTGCTCACATCCAATGAGATATTGCTAAAACACTTGCTCGTGGGACAAACATATTGATGATTTCAAAAAAAAAAAAAATCTGATAACTTTACAAGAGGTTGCAATTGATGGGAAATGGACAATATTTTATGGATGATGTACACCACATGATACTGTCGTACTTAATGAATACCGAATATTTTTGTGTTTGTTTTGAGAGGGGGGGGGGGGCTTTGTCAACCCCATATGTTGTTTGGTGAACTTTTTTTGAGCTTGTTTCTTATCATTGTGAGGTCACATTGATTCTCAATTGAGAGGGAGACTAATCCAACTGTGCTGAGATAACTTACCACAATGATCCTTTTCTTTTTCTTTCTTTTCTATTTTTTCTAACTTTGCTGCCTATAATCGAGTAGTTTCATCACACAAAGGTTTGATTAATTGTCTGTGACTTAACCAAGTAATGGTCACATCAACACTTCAGCAATGGCCAAGCAATAACTTGTCCTAACCATTGTCGGTTGGTTCTTTTATTTCTCGTGTCACAGCCTTCATGAATGACCCATCAACCAAACTTCAAGAACAGAATTGAAACTTTATCTCTCAGTACTCCCATTTTTGCTGATACTTCTGTTTATCTTCCTGAAAATTGCTGAAAAAATCTCTACGAAACTTTACGTAAATTTTACATCAAATTCTCATAGTTTTGTATCCTAGAAATGCCACACTGCAGTATCAGAATTTTATGATCCACCGATTTATCAATTTTCATGCATGCACTATTTAATGGGTCATTAATGAATCATTGAAGAACTCAACTGCGTATGAACTGTAATAAGTGATAGTGAGGAAGGGAAAAAAAAACGTAATAAATAGGAAATTTCCAATGTCATAATTCATAATTATTATGAACATGCAAGGTCATGACAGGGCGGTCCAACCAATATGGAGGCCCTAGAAGAAAATATTTAGTGGTGGCTCAGTGCTATGAAATATGATAATACTAGTTATTTCTCGTGTTTAAAGGCACAGAATAATAAAACAAAATTCAACAATAAACATATTTGTATTCACATTCAAAAACAAATTACAAAAATAGAGGAAATATATATGAATTTAAGCACCGATTGTAGTAGAGACGAATGGTGATTATGGTGGTGGGTGGGAGTGATAGTAGGGGCGAACGGTGGCTGTGATGGTGGTGGTGGAAAACGGTGATAGTTATGATGGGTGATGATGACCGGTTATAATGGTGATAACCGTGGGTGGCAATGGTAATGGTAGTGGTGGGGGGTGAGGGAGGTGATAATGGTGGTGGGATACTTGGGGTGGTGGTAAGGTGGCAATAACGATGGTTGTGGTGGTAGTGGGGACAGTGGTGGTGGGGCACTGGTGAGGTGATGGGGGTGGTGGTAGTTGTGATGGTCATAAGGGGTGGCGACAGTGACAATAGTGGTGGTGGTTGTTGTGGCAGATGTGGTAATGTGGTGGCGATAGCGACAGCGACAGTGATGGTGTGGCGGCAACGGTAGTGGTGTGGTGGCTGGCGGCAACGAGATGTTGGTGGGGCGATGGTGGTGGTTGTTGTGGAAGAGGTGGTAGCTGGGTTATAATGGTGGTGGTGGTTGTTGTTGTGGCAGATGTGGTGGTGTGGTGGCGACGACACTAGTAGTGGTGGTAATGGTGATGGTGGTGTGTGGGGGTAGTTGTAAACACTATTTTTTTTAAAGTATTTATGAAAAATTATAAGTTTTAGAAACACTTTTAAAAAATTATCTCAAACACATCTTTAAAGACCTATTTCTCCATTAAATTTGGTATGTTAATATTAATAATCGGATTAATTTTAAAGTAAAATTTAAATAGATTTCAACTGCGAAAAATAAAAGTCATTTTGTTTATCTTTTAAAATTTGAATTGTATTATACTTTATTATATAAATAAATACCAAAAAATAAATATTAAACTATTAATGTATTCATTTAAAAATTATTTTCTTGTATTTGAGAGGTAAAACCACTAGTTTTGTATTCAAGTTTTAGTTATAAAAAATTCATTAATTGAACTTAAATTTAGAGATTATAATATAATTAAATCTGCAATTAGTTGAAAATATAGAGAAAAAAATTGAAATTTATTAATAAAACTAAATTATTTTTCAAAAAAAAAAATGACAACAAGAATTTTGAATAGTAAACTTCTCAAATTCAATATATATATTGCCATTCTATGTGTGTTTCTTGTGTATTTAAAAAAATAATTGAGCAAAAAAAAGATTCGAATAAGAAAAGATTTCGAATTTAAGTTAAGAATAAGTTATAATTTATAAAAAAAATTAGGTGATAAATAATTAATCAACTACTTAACTTTGATTGTAATAAATTAAAAGTATTGCGTGAGGAGACAACTTATTTTTTCAGGAGCAATGCTATGTTGATTAAATTGTTGCTCAAATTTTGCATCTCAAATCAATGTAGGTGGTTAGATTAGTGGAGTCCACTAACTCTACCAAATATTCAATGTATGAGATTTTGACACATCACTTGGGATATAAGATTTGGTAAAAAATTTGTGAAACACAATTTTATCATTTTTTTTCAGTATTTACATAAAATAAAGTAAGACTAAAAAAATAAAAATAGTAAAAGAATAATAATTCGATCGTATCGTGTCAAAATGTGTTTAATATATGTCCGTCCTATTTATAATTATGTATAATTTAACAAGTTTGTGTCGCGTTTCGTTAGATTCATGTCAATTTAATGATTTGAGGGGCCAAATAATTTCTTTCATTTATCTTCCAAATCTATTAAGGTTGGACTCAAACTCATTAGCATCATATAAATTTTTTATTGGTTCTTAGATTGAATATAAAATTATAAGACGAGTTAAAATTGGGACCCTAAAATTATTTTAATTGCATCTTAAAAAAAAATTTGGGACCTCAAATATTGCTATTTGTTTGGGAGTCCTAGGAGGCGGCCTCTATTGAACATGGATTTAAAAATTAGACTTAAAAGTTAAATTTAATAATCACAATAATTGAATAGGTAGTGGAACTTAATAAATGTTAGAATCCACAATGAAATCAATGATTGTAATTATTAAGTCTAATTTTAAAATCTAATTTTTAAATTCATGTAGCATTACTTATTATGAAAGACACAAGCAGGGTTTACGTTTAGAACTATAATTTTGGACATTAATTTAGTGACAAGATTTGTTTTTTTTCTAATAAAGGAGAACACTCATAAACTATCTTAACAAGTCTTTACTGGTGGAATTATGGGGTTCTTAATTGTGTCCGTTACTACTCTCGAGAATAAACTTAGTTAGACTAATGTAGCGATCAATCATTGAACCTCAATCTAACTACAAGGCTTGAACGCTAAACTTTCAAGTGAAAATTTTAGTCGATGCCTTACTAAACCACCTCACTCGACCATAGTGCTTGGATTATTTCATTATAACCTCAATCTTACCAATTCACATCACCAAAACAGCCTTTTCGAATGCCGGAGAGATAAGGGTTTTTTTATTTCCTTTTGAAACCATGTCAATGTAAGTTTAAATACATCTTATTATCACCCCCAACGCCGCAATGATGATCTAGTACCTTAAACTCTCGATTGATAAGGACCACAAGGTTACCACTAATATATAACAGTCACGCAATGGTCACCCGAGGTGACCATGGGATTGCCGCAGGCTAAAGCTTCCTATCCTAGGCTTAGCCCATTGGCCACTTCTGGTTCTATTTTTACTTTTACACAACTTAATGGATATTTTTTTATACAAAAATCGAGATATATAATGATGGGACTTTTCTGAAATACTCCATGATGAAGACACGTGTCCTCGGTATTTACCAAAACACTGTTGCTAAGATCAAGCACCATCGGCGCATAACGGTCCTCGCCCCCGAGGTACTCGTCATATAGGATCATGGCATTCAGTACGAGTTACAACCAACACGTAGCCTTGGTCTGATATGGTACCTCAGTCGGTATACCTCCCTCGGTTCCGAGATGGCCTTTCCTCGGTGCCAAGAGGTACCCCGTCCTGGACGCTTCCTCTACTCCAGGATAAACTATTGACGTACAGGTCATTAGCCTAGGCTAGTCTAGGCTATTCATCATGACCTCGTCTTACACAATTAGTGTCAGAACGTACTGGAATGCAGGGGCCACAACCAATGGGGGATGGACGCGTGGCGTATGATATCACATCGAAGACAGAGAAACCGCATGTCGTTGCTGACACGCGACTTGGGAAAGCAAACGATTAATTACACCATTCCCTTGATGAGACCGCATTCAATGCGGTAAGGCTCGGAAATGAAAGACAATAAATGCTCCTAATACAGAGCATTTATTGCATCCTCCCCGAGAGGAGTACATTGTACCGTCGGCATCCCGATGACCCAGCATTGATTGCTCGGGACCCCGAGCAGTTAAGAAGAGAAGACATTCCTCATCAGAATCAGTGCGCACACTGCCTGTACCTAATGATCACCTACTGACTACACTGACAGCAATCATGAGCTTTTGAGGTATAAATACTCCTTGCAAAAGGCAAGACGGGTATGCAAAAAAAACTCTTTACTACAATACACACTCAGTGTTTTCTCCTTCCTCTCTCTCTCTCAAAGACTGACTAGATCGTCGGAGGGGATACGCCGAAAAACACTCCGGCGCCCTTCTAACTTGTTCTTCTTTGTTCCAGGAACCTCTTTCAGCCTTACTGGATCGTTCTTCGCTCCCCCAGGGTCTCCCGTTGCCGTTCCAGGTTACCACCGGACCTCGCAGGCTGTTCCAAGCAGCGTGGTTGGTCACTCAACTGGCTCACTCGAGTTCACCAAGGGAGAGATCTGTTCTCGTTTTTTATATTGTGCAGGATCTTGCACGCACAATCTGGCGCCGTCTGTGGGAAACGACTAGTTTTCCTAGTTTTTTCTCTATAAAGAACAGTGACCATGGTGAACACTCGACAGAAAGGGAAAGGCCCCCACCAAAGGAGTCTCGAGTTACAAGCTCCCTGTCATCACGGAGGAAGGGATCACACCGATATGAATAAAAGTGCCTCTACTCGGTCAAGAGGGGTTACCCCTCAAACCAGTATGGGAATCAGGTCAGGGGGATCAGCCCCCTTGGCTCGTCAGCTGGCGGAGGTGATTGAAGAAAAGTTCGGCAATAGATTACGACAGCTGGAAAAGGACAATGTAAACGTCCTAAGCCGGCTCAACGAGTTTGCCGCCTCTGGCGAAGGATCGAGGGATTCATTCCTTTCTCGTGGGCTTCCCGCCCGGGAGGCGGAAACGAAGGATCTAAGAAACCACCTAAACAACAAAGCAGAAAGCTCTAGGGCCCCAAAGCGACCCAGAGCCGGCGAGCATCATCATGACAACCATTCAAGGAAAGCAAGGCCATTGGCCCTGGACGACCTCCGGCGAGGTTTGTCTAGACGGAGGAAGGGAGATGAATCCGAGGAGGACTCAACCCAATCCACACGACGCCCAGGAAATGAGGGGCTTACCGATGAACTCAAGGACTTCAGAAGGCATCCCGTCAGGGAAGAAATTGATCTCAGAGCCCGGTTAGACTCCAGGAGAAAGGGTAAGGCTGTCCAGGATGAGGCCGAGGACGAAGTCATACAAACACCCTTTACGAGGGAGATCGGTGAGATGGAGGTTTCAAGAAAGTTTGTCGTGCCGCGGTTCAAAACTTATGACGGGCGGTCCGATCCCGAAGCCCATGTCAGGCAATACAAGCAGATGATGTCCCTCTATCATTCGGACCAACGGTTTCTCTGCCGAGTGTTTCCTATGAGCTTGGGGGACTCTGCGATGAAGTGGTTCGAGGCGCTTCCCCCCAACAGTATTGGGTCCTGGAAGGAATTGACTAAGCAGTTCCTGGCTCGATTCATTACGGGGAGTAAGCGCCCCAAAGACATTGGATCATTGCTGACCCTCAGACGGAGGGAATCCGAGACTCTTCGCCAGTACGCCATCCGATACTGGGAAGAGGTTAATGAGGTAGAAGGCTGCTCGGAGGTCATGGCAGCAGCATCTTTCCGGCTCGGCTTGGCAAGGGACACGGACCTGTACCGATCCCTGACCAAGAAGACTCCCTCGGATATGGGGGAACTAATGGCCCGGATAAACAAATACTCGAGGGTTGAGGACGAGATGGGAAGCAGCAAAGGCCGAGCCCTCCAATCTAAGAGAAAAGAGAAGGAGCGGGAAGATATTCCCCGAAAGGGATTGCTACCCCCTCCAGGGGGTCCGTCCAAAGGAATTCACACTGTGTTCAAGGAACCCATCTTCAAGCTGCTCCATAAAATCAAGCACGAGCCGTTCTTCAAATGGCCGCCCAGGATGCAGAGCGACCCCTCCACCCGTGATCAAAAGGTTAGGTGTTCCTATCACCGGGATTTCGGGCATCGCACCGAAAGCTGCAGGGTGTTCAAATCGTTCTTGGAAAGATTGGTCCGAGACGGATATTTGAAAGAGTACATAGAGCCCAGGCCAGAAGAGAGACAAGCCCTTGCCCCGACCGAGGAGCCGGACAACATCATAGATGTCATCCATATATGTCCCCTGGATCGCCCCACGTCCAAGGAACTCGAGTCCGACCTCAAGAGGGTAGCTTTTACGAGGAAGGTAGCCGAGGTTGATGTAGGGCCACCAAGTAAAAGGGCCAGGACGGGTGAGCTTGGCATTACATTCTCCGACGCGGATTTGACAGGCGTAGTGACTCCTCATAACGACGCCCTTGTCTTGACCCTGAGGATAGGAAAATTCGACGTCAAAAGGATTTTGATAGACTCTGGAAGTTCCTCGGAGGTGATGTACTCCGAAACTTTAAAACGGATGGGTCTTGGCCTCAAAGACCTCACCAAAGTCAGGACACCCCTCATCGGATTCAACGGCTCGTTCGCCCTGCCCGTGGGGAAAATCACATTGCCAGTTGTCACAGGTCCCTTTGTCATCGACACCGAGTTTGTCGTGATCGATACGGACTCTCCCTACAACGTGATTATGGGGCGAACATGGCTGCATGCGTTGGGAGCGGTGCACTCCACTTTCCACCAGAAATTAAAATTCGCCACGCCAGAAGGTATCATGGAGATCCGGGGGGACCAAGCGTCCGCGAAAAATTATTTTTATTCAGCCGTTCGAGCCGGGGCGTTCAGCCAGGAGAAGGGGCGAGCACCGGAAGAGATTATGGAAAAATAGCAATTACAGTCCGGGCGTCCAGGAATGGATGACCCCCGGATAGACCCAACTGAGCGGTCGGTAGAAGACCTCCGGAAGGTGCCCTTGGTAGAGGGAGAAGAAGAGAGGTATTTCTTAGTTGGGACCTCGATGCCCACAGCCGAACAGGAGGAGATGATCGAGTTCCTAAGGGAAATACAGACGTGTTCGCGTGGAACGAAATGGAAATGACGGGGGTAGACCCCGAGATAATCACACACAGGCTGCATGTTGACCCGTCGCACAAGCCAGTCAAACAGAGGCCACGACGCATGGCCCCGCATCACACCAGCGCGGTCAACGAGGAAATCGACAAACTCCTGAAGGCCGACGCCATTCGAGAGATACAGTTCCCAGAATGGCTGTCTAATACGGTGTGCGCAAAGAAGAAAGGGGGAAATGGCGTGTCTGCGTAGACTTTACAGATCTAAACAAGGCATGTCCCAAGGACGACTACCCCCTGCCAAAGGTGGACCAGCTGGTAGATGCCACTGCCGGATATGAACGAATGGACTTCCTGGATGCCCGAGCAGGATATCATCAGATCCCTCTCTATCCCCCGGATCAGGAAAAGACGGCGTTTATCACTCCGAAGGGAGTTTACTGTTACAAAGTGATGCCGTTTGGACTAAAGAACGCCGGGGCAACATACCAAAGACTGATGAATCGGATGTTCAAAAAGCAGATCGGCAACACCATGGAGGTCTACATAGACGATATGCTGGTGAAGAGCAAACGGAGTTGTGATCATCTGACAGATTTGGCGGATACCTTCTCCACCCTCAGGGAGTATGGGCTGAAGCTGAATGCGGCAAAGTGCGTTTTCGGAGTGGAATCAGGTAAATTCCTCGGATACCTGGTTAGTCAACGAGGAATCGAAGCCAACCCAGATCAGATTCAAGCGATCCTGGACATCCGGAGCCCCCGCACTGTCCGAGAAGTCCAGAAACTCACAGGGATGCTGGCTGCACTTAACCGTTTCGTCTCACGCTCCTCGGACAAATGCAAACCCTTTTTCGGAGCAATCAAGAGTGCTGGGAAGAATATGTGGAGCCGGGGGTGCGAGGACGCCCTGGCTGGAATCAAGGAATACCTAAGGACTCTTCCAACCTTATCCGTCCCCATCCAGGGGGAGATGTTGTTCTTGTACCTGGCAGTATCTGAGTTTGCGGTAAGCGGGGTACTTATCCGTGAGCATGAGCACCGCCAGAAGCCGATTTATTATATAAGCAAGGCGCTCCTGGACGCAGAGACAAGATATCTACCCCTAGAGAAACTGGCTCTATCCCTGGTCACCACTGCAAGGAAACTGCGGCATTATTTCCAGGCGCACCCAATCACTGTCCTTACCGATCAGCCCTTGAAAGCGATCTTGAGGAAAGCGGAACTCTCCGGAAGGATTTCCAAGTGGGCAGTAGAGTTGGGGGAGCACGACATTCATTTCAAACCCCGAACTGCGATAAAAGGTCAAATATTGGCAGACTTCATAGCTGAGTTTTCGGGGGAGCATCCCGTTCTAGAAGGACCGCCTCCTCCCGACTTAGCGTCTCCAACGAATTGTGAAGGATCGCCATGGCTTTTGTGTGTGGACGGTTCGTCAAATAGTAAGGGGTCCGGAATCGGTATCTTGCTGACCTCTCCAGATGGGATTATTGCGGAGCAGGCCGTTCGGCTGGGATTCAAGGCTTCGAATAATGAAGCTGAATACGAGGCCCTCATCTCAGGACTTCGGTTAGCTGAGGCGACTGGAGTTACCGATTTAATCGTGCATTGTGATTCTATGCTAGTAGTCAATCAAGTTAACGGAGAGTTTGAGACAAGGGACCCTAGGATGAAGGCCTACCATCACCAGGCGACGACTGTAATTCGAAGGTTCGGCCGGATTGAAATCAAACAAGTGTCCCGAGACAAGAACACACATGCCGACGCCCTGGCTTGTCTAGCCTCGGCGGTGGACTCCTCCCAGTCGCGCAGGATCACCATTGAATACCTTCCCGCATCCTGCATAGACCATGCTCCCGAGGCAATGGTCATCCAGGACGCACACAAGCCGCCCAGTTGGATTGATCCCTTTCTCAGGTTCCTAACAACAGGAGATCTCCCGGAGTGTTCAAAGGAAGCAAGGAAGATAAAACTCAAAGCTCCAAGATTTTGGGTCTCTCCGGATCAAAAACTGTATCGGAGGTCTTTCTCGGGGCCTTACTTGCTATGCGTCCAAGAAGACCAAGTACAAGACCTTCTCTATGAGGTACATGAAGGAATATGCGGGGGGCACTCTGGGGGGCGATCAATGGCACACCGCATCATGTCTCAGGGATATTGGTGGCCGCAAATGCAAAGGGATGCGCGCGCATACGTCCAAAAATGCGACCAGTGTCAGAAGTTCTCCCCTGCAATCAGGCAACCCGCGGGGGACTTACACCCCCTGACCAGCCCTTGGCCATTCGCCCAGTGGGGGCTCGATTTAGTTGGACCCCTGCCTAAGGCTCCGGGAAATAGGAAGTTCCTCATTGTGGCCACAGATTATTTCACCAAGTGGGTAGAGGCGGAGCCGTTGACTCATATCCGCGACATAGATGCCAAAAAGTTCGTCTGGGAGAACATAATCATCAGGTTTGGGATTCCCCGGGCACTGGTGTCGGATAACGGGACTCAATTCACCGGCGGGCGTTTCAAGTCTTTCTGTGAGCAACTCGGGATCCGTAATTTCTACTCCACCCCTGCCTATCCTCAAGCCAACGGGCAGGCAGAGGCCTCCAACAAGACAATTATCAATGGGATCAAGAAGAGGTTGGAGAAAGCCAAGGGAAAATGGGCGGAAGAACTATTAAACATTTTGTGGGTGTACAGGACCACCCCTCGGTCCTCGACAGGGGAAACCCCATACTCCCTGGCATACGGAATGGAGGCAATCATACCCCTCGAAGTAGGGCTCCCGACCATAAGGACCCAAGCTTTCGACGAAGGGGGGAATGACCGTCAACTGGGATTGGATTTGGATCTAGTGGAAGAAAGAAGGGAGGCAGCCGCCTTGAGGATAACTAAGTATCAGGAGAAGATTTCCCAACTATACAACAGAAGGGTCAAGGCGCGAGAATTCCGAATAGGCGATCTGGTCCTCAGAAGGGTAACGGCCAATACCCGTGATCCAACAGAGGGAAAAATGGGACCTAACTGGGAAGGGCCTTACAAAGTGATATCAATCGGGGGCGCCGGGTCGTACAGATTAGAAGGCATGGATGGAAAACTTGTAATGCGACCATGGAATGTTATGAATCTAAAGAAATATTACTTTTGAAGTATTCTCTCCCTCAAGTGCTTGCCAACGACAAAGATAAAGGGCAAGGCCCTGGGGACAGAGTTCAAGGGCTCCTGTCCCCGAAGCAAATACAGGAGCAAGCCTCCTGGAAGGGCAAGGCCCTGGGGACAGAGTTCAAGGGCTCCTGTCCCCGAAGCAAATACAGGAGCAAGCCTCCTGGAAGGGCAAGGCCCTGGGGACAGAGTTCAAGGGCTCCTGTCCCCGAAGCATATACAGGAGCAAGCCTCCTGGAAGGGCAAGGCCCTGGGGACAGAGTTCAAGGGCTCCTGTCCCCGAAGCAAATACAGGAGCAAGCCTCCTGGAAGGGCAAGGCCCTGGGGACAGAGTTCAAGGGCTCCTGTCCCCGAAGCATATACAGGAGCAAGCCTCCTGGAAGGGCAAGGCCCTGGGGACAGAGTTCAAGGGCTCCTGTCCCCGAAGCATATACAGGAGCAAGCCTCCTGGAAGGGCAAGGCCCTGGGGACAGAGTTCAAGGACTCCTGTCCCCGAAGCAAACACAAGAGCGTGCCTCTTGAATGGGCAAGCCCCCGAAGACAGTTCAAAAAAAAAAAAAAAAAAAACACTACTGTACGCAAAAAAGGAAAAAGTACTCATGATTTATTTCAAGAAGAGGGGCTTTGCGTCCCCAAAGGCTACAAAAGAAAAAAAGAGTACAATCAAAAAGAAAAAGGGGCTTTCATCTGGCCCCGGGCATCTCCACAACATCAGCCGAGGGCGAGTCAGCATAAAAAGGTTGAGAAGCTTCTGGAGCAGGCAGAAGGAGAGGTACTTCGGCAACAGAGAGACCTTGAGCAACATGAGGATCAGGGGCATGGTCCGGCGGGGCCTCTTCGGACAAGTCCACTATCACTGCCTCGGGCGGATCCGCCGAGACTTGCACCGGCGTTGGGATCTCATCCTCGGCAGCAATCTCTGCTTCGGCCCGTTCCATCTCTGCCGAGGGCACGTACTTGTGCATCTGGAAGAGCGGGGAGTCTGACGGGATTCCAGCAGACTGGAGCGCCTCGTCCCACCCTTTCTTGAAGAACTCCTTGCTGTTTTCCTCAAGAGCAGGGAGCACGTCATCGGCGAACTCTTCCCGGAGTTGCTCCTCCGACTTTCTGTTCAGTGCCTCGGCTCTGATCCTGTCCAGCTCCTGGGTGAGAGCCAGACAGCTTTCCTCTGAGCCAACCGCCCTCTCCTCCGCGGCAGAAAGCCGCCGCGTCTGCTCGGTGATCCTCCCCTCAGCATCGGCAAGGGCAGCACTTAGCTTTTCAGCGCCAACCTTAGCCGACTCGGCATCCTTGAGGAGTTGTTCGATTTGAGCAGCCTGCCCCGCCAGGGTAGAATCCCTGGCAGCTACGTCCTCCATTGCTCGGGCGAGGGCCCCCTCCGCCTCTTCCTTCTGCTCTCGGGCCCGCTGGAGGTCCATCCTAGACCCATGGTACCGCGCAGCTATTATGGAGATCTGTTGGGTAGCCTGCAAAGGAGGGAAAAAGGTGTATCACAAAAATGGAAAGCGAGAGAGAAGAAACCAAAGCAAAAATGAACTTACCACCAGGGAATTCTGGATGATAGAGCGGAACAGCACGTTCGTTGATCGCCCCCTGTGAGCCGCCATGTCAGCCTCGAAATGCAGTGTCTCACTCACTGCATTGGCGACATGAGGGTCCAGCAAAATGGAGTCATCGACCCTGATCACTCGGTTCATGTGATCGGTGGCTCGGGGATTCCACTCCGCGGCTTCCACTGTCGGCGGAGGGGAAGGGGGAGTCTGCTGCTGCCGTTGTTGTTGTTGTTGTCGTTGTGTTGCTGTTGCTGTTGTTGCGGAGGAGCAGGGGGTAACCCACGGCCTCTCCCGCTTTGCTGCTGAGCGGAAGATGCCCTGGATCCCCTGCCGAGGCCATCGTGCCTATGTTTGACCCTTCTCTCCTCCTCTACCTGAGGATCCCGGTCACGCACTTGACCCCGACTGAGAACTCTTGAGGATGGGGTGGAACTGGTCCCTGCAGATGGGGCGCCGCCGGTCGATCCTCGACCCCTCCCGGCAGCAAGAGCTTGCCTCTGCCTCAGGAACCCCAGGTCAATACGAGGCGTGCTGGACATCGCGACCTCGAGGGCGTCCTCGGAGTCTAGAGATTGTAGAACTTGGAAGTCTGGCCACAAGTCTCCTCCCGAAGTCCCACCTCGGCGTCCGAAGGAACAACGTCCTCTCTGACCCCGAGCTCTTCAACTACTCCCTCTACCTCTGCCTCCGAAGCCCGATCAGGGTCTTCCTCCAAGTTTTCCTCGACCTCTGCCTCGCCGCCTGATCGAAGAGTTCAGACCACCGCGAAGGCTCAAAAGGCTGAGGAAGCTGTGAAAATTTCTTATACCCGGGGGTGTAATTCAGCAGGATGTGGGCAGCCCGGCCGAACCCGTTGTCACCAGTAAATCTCCAAACCGTGACTAGGTCGGCAAAGTTCACCAGCGACCGAGGGGGAGGAGCTGTTTCCCGAGCAGGAATATCTGCACAAACAAAAAGTAGTCATGAACATGGAAGTCTGGAGAACAAAATAATAAACCCGAAGGAACCGACGTACTTGTCGTTCTCCATTCCAGAGGGCATAACAAGCCGTTATACTCGGGACCAACACCTCTCTGCCAAGATCCCTTGAAAATAAGAATATCGTCCTTGTACCCCTTGTCCGAGTCGGGAAGATGAGTTACAAGGTACATGGAGGGGTCCCTGGCTTTGAGGTAGAAGTGTTGGTGAGGCATGACTCTCAAGAGGGAATAACAAAAAGGAGATCGTTCAGCCCATATTACCCCGAGGCGCCTATTGAGCTCTAAGACCCCCATAATTATTCTGAAGACATTAAGGCAACACTGCCCGGGGAAGAGGCGGAAGTGAGAGAGGAACTGAAGAAGTAAAGGGGGTAAAGGAAACCTAATTCCTCCCTCTATTATGGCCTTGGTATAAAAGGGCATAGCATCCTCGGCCCCGAGGGTAGGAGAGTGCACCACCGGGTCATAATCCTCTATGTCTACGCACGGGGGAATGCCGTACTTGACCTTAAACCTTTAATCTGCTCACCACCCTTTACTTTATACTTCCCCGACCCCGAAGAACCAGCCTGAGGATTCTCGGGAGCAGGGCGACGACGAGGCATCTCTAAGAAGTGAGAAGAAGTGGAGGGTATTTTTCTTAAAAATCCCTGAG
>CAUOFW020004281.1:495038-587974 GCA_963454935.2 Ilex paraguariensis | reverse complement strand
ATAAATTGAGAGTTATATTGGAACTGTTAAAAAAATTATACTTTTATTTTAAATTTTTATCAAAAATGTTATTTATTTTTAAAAAGATGCTCTTTAAAATAAAAAACACTATTGGATGTGCTCTTATATTTCTTTCTTTCTTTTTTTTTTTTGTGTGGGGATGAAAGGTAAAAAATGAGCAATTAAAATAGAAAAACAGATTGCTCAAAGAGAAGATGGGTTGGATATCCCGGTGCGTTGAACGGGTCTGGATTGCCAAAGTAACCTGGTACGGTTAGCCAATGAGTGTTTTACACGTCATCAAAATCAGGATTAAAAAAGAAGAATGATTTCACGATTTCTACACCAAGTGAAACTGGATTTTTAATTCTAACCGACGGGGTCTAGTGAGACATTAGTCGTTTAGGAGGTGTGTTGGATCGCTATGAGTTGGATTGGATTTGAATCTAATCCAACTCAATATAATCAAATAGTTCGGATTGATTCAATCTTAATGAATAGTATCTCATCTTATCTCATATTTGGATAAAAAAACATTTGTTTTATAGATCCTATTCTTATATATAGATGAAAAATAGTGAAATGATTATTACATTATTGTAAAGAATGTTAATCCNTCGCTATGAGTTGGATTGGATTTGAATCTAATCCAACTCAATATAATCAAATAGTTCGGATTGATTCAATCTTAATGAATAATATCTCATATTTGGATAAAAAAACATTTGTTCTATAGATTCTATTCTTATGTGTAAATGAAAAATAGTGAAATGATTATTACATTATTGTAAAGAATGTTAATCTAATCTTATACCAACTTTAGATTGATATGATGCCAATCTAAAATGAGGATCGAATAGATACTTAGATTTGAACAAAATTTTGATTTACTAAATTACATTTTTTAACAAAACAAAGCCAAAAATTTATTTATAATTTGTTTAATTGCATTTTGTATATCACATAATTCATTCCAAAATCATATGCCTCACGTATCAAAAGCAAATGTACATGACAAACGGATAATTTTGATTTAGTATATTACTTGTAGTTTAATTATTTTAATAGTTTAATATTGTTTAGTCACTTTTTTAACAACACAAGACCAAACAAGACCGATAGTTTCTGGGTCGACAGAGCTGGTGGAAATTGAGGGGGTTTGGGGATGGAAAACATCGAGTTAGGGGGTTGTGTGTGTGTGTGCATTTAACAGAGATAGAGGAGGGGTTTGTGTGTGCGTGGTTTGCTGGTTCTGGAGGTGGCGTAGATGATTTAGTGGTGCCGTTGGCGGTGGCTGTGGCTGTGGCGTTGTCGTGGAGAGACAGAGAGGAAAGGGGTGGGGGCGCTAGTGGTGTTTGGTCGCTGTTGGTGGAGGTGCTGTGTATGTAGCAAGGGAGAGAGGAAAGTGGCGTGAGACTGGAGAGGGAGAAAGGAAAGTGAGCACAGAGGTTTTGATCCAAACCTGGGTTTTGTGGGTCCCGGATACTTTTGNTGCTGTGTATGTAGCAAGGGAGAGAGGAAAGTGGCGTGAGACTGGAGAGGGAGAAAGAGAGGAAAGTGAGCACAGAGGTTTTGATCCAAACCTGGGTTTTGTGGGTCCCGGATATTTTTATCCAATCCAACTTGCTTTATCCTTCTTTATCCATCAANAAGGAAAGTGAGCACAGAGGTTTTGATCCAAACCTGGGTTTTGTGGGTCCCGGATACTTTTATCCAATCCAACTTGCTTTATCCTTCTTTATCCATCAAACCAAACACCCCCTTAGGGTTTCAATCCAAAATAACAAAAACCGAAAAGTAAGATCAGACATTGACACCAACAGCTTGAGGATTGAGTAATTAATCTTCTCCGGCAACGGCGATCTTTCATCGCCGAACATCGACGTCCATATATCCTGGTGAGTTTACTGAAATCGGATTGAGCTCTTATTGTTATCTATATTTTCATAAAAGCTTTCAGATTTAATGATCTCAATCAATGAACCATGAGATAGGGTTATTGAGTTTTTGTTGTTTTTTTGGATAGTTTGTCACAGACAGTACCTACCTCGACAGAATTGAATCTTCGAAAGCTTCGTTACATAACAAAGTTGAATCTTTCAGACGGGTTTATTCTGACTCACCGTCGACAATCAACCTGATTACGTCATCGCCATAGCGAGATTTCAGTTCGGCCCCACTGCTACCATGACTACGCTTGCCAACAGTCCTCAAAGAGTATGTATTTCGCACCTTTTTGCCTTCCACTTTGTTTTTTTTATAGATTTGATTTGCTTTTTGCTGTTATGTGTGTGTGTGTATAAATCTACACTGCCCTGGTGTTGGATTTGATTAATTACTTTGAATTGTTATGAGGGTATTGCTTAATTTTCCAATTTGTGGTTTCTATTTACGTTTTCAACGGAAAAGATCTCGTTTGGTGATTTTTAAACATTGGTTAGCTGAGGCTCACAAATTGCTTAATAGAAGTACTGAGTAAGAGTCTGCTATGAAAGTCATGAAGTAGGTATAGTGAGTCTAATTTCTATGTGCCTTGTTGTGGGTCTTTGTCTGAAAGCATCCCAAGTTTGTTAGGAATTCCAAAGACTACTGGCAATTTCTTCAGTATTTCTTGTTAGCTTTGTTTAGGACATTGTGCAAAAATTTGATCTTTGACCACATTTAAGTCCTTGTTAAACAATTTGGCTAAATGGCTACTTAGGCATAAAGTTCTTTAAAGTATTGCATAAAGAGAATTTAATTATGATTTTATATTTGTTGCGTTCTAGTTGCATTACGTTTAAATTATTTCAGTCAATATTGTTTTCCATTGCAAGCTGCAGCTCTTAATTCTTTACGTTTTCTGAGTTCTTTTGGAAATTTAACCAAAAGTAGATGTATTTAGTGTTTTTGTCTTAAATAAATTCAACTTCTCTTTTTTTTGGTTGTTCCTCTAAAAAAGAGGCTCTTACCTACACAAGAATCTGTACCATTTACTAGAATCTGCATGTAGATATATTTTTCATGATCATTTTGTAGCTATAGCTCCATCTATTAATTTTCTCACTTTTTGTGGTCCTAAAAATGCATCATGATCCCCGTAATTTTAAATAATACACTTCTACTTGGATTACCGTTATTGGATTGGATTCAGTGTAATTTTTAATTTTATTCCTTTTGCATTGTGGAATTTCTTTTTTGCATGTTTTTGTTGTAAGTCGAGCCCAATCTCAAATTCTAATATACATGCAAGCTTTTGTTAGTCTTTACAATTGAAGCTGAACTTTAAAGTTTCCAATCCTTTGGTTCACCAACACTTTTTAGATCTTGCAGGAAATGAAAGATGATGATGATTATGCCGAGTATGTTCCGGTTGCAAAGCGTAGGGCCCTGGAGGCACAAAAGATTCTTCAACGCAAAGGGAAATCTTCAGAATTTGAAGAGGAAACAGAAAAGTTGAAACTGGTCGAAGTCAAACCAAGTTTACTGGTGAAGGCTTCTCAATTGAAGCGTGACCAGCCAGAAATCAGTCCCACAGAACAAGTGGTACAACAAGAGAAGGAGATGATTGAACACCTCTCCGACCGCAAGACCTTAATGTCTGTTCGTGAACTTGCGAAGGGAATCACATACAGTGATCCTTTGCCAACGGGATGGAAACCTCCACTGCACATTAGAAGGATGCCCAAAACAGCTTTTGATGCCATTAGGAAGCAGTGGCATATTATTGTGGATGGTGAAGATATTCCCCCTCCAATAAAATTTTTTAAGGATATGAGATTTCCGGAGCCTGTTTTGAAGAATTTGAAAGCTAAGGGAATCGTGCAACCCACACCCATTCAAGTTCAAGGACTTCCTGTTATTTTATCAGGAAGAGATATGATTGGCATTGCCTTTACTGGTTCTGGTAAGACGTTGGTTTTTGTCTTGCCATTAATCATGGTAGCCTTACAAGAGGAGCTAATTATGCCCATCGTTCCTGGGGAGGGACCATTTGGATTGATCATTTGCCCATCTAGAGAGCTTGCTAGGCAGACCTATGAAGTTGTGGAGCAGTTTTTAATACCTATGAGGGAGCATGGATACCCAGAATTGAGGCCATTGCTTTGTATTGGTGGTGTTGATATGCGGTCACAATTGGAAGTAGTGAAGAAGGGTGTTCATATTGTGGTTGCTACACCTGGGAGGTTGAAGGACATGCTTGCTAAAAAGAAGATGAGTTTGGATAATTGTAGGTAAGGGCTCTTATGCCTTACATACCCATACCATGTTTAAAAATTCAAAACATGCATTTAATCTCTTTTTTTTTGGCATTTCTGTCAGTTATGGAGCCATGCTCCAGTCTTCTTTAAAGTTAATTTTGTACTATTACTTGAAATTCATGTTGCCATAGCTTTTCAATCAATTTATAGGTTTTTGCATGATTTATTTTCATTAAAAATAGTTTGGACTTGTATATACAGTTTTGCTTCTTTTTTTTTTTTATAAAATATGAATTCAAAGTTAGGAAATCAACTGGAAAATTACTTCACAGTTTCACTTTTTGTGATTTGCGCCATATGTTCTAGTGATGTGCTGTGGTTTCTCTATGAGAAAATGTGTAACTGATGTTTAGGTGTGAAATTTTTACTTCTCAAAGTGATGCCTGGCTTTATAATTAGTAATTGCATGTTTGGATAAAAAATTCACACCGTCACAATGTTGGTTATTTACTTGGTTCTGATTTGGACATTTTTATCTTTCCTGTTCCTTTTAACTATTTTATACTCATATCTAATTTGTTTATGTATATAAAGGTGACATGTTCTAATCCAATGGGAGTGATGTTTTTCTTTCTTGCCAATGAGTCTTTTTTTTTTTTTTTGATAAATAAACAAGGGGTGGAGACAAGGAAGAGCGCCCAACGACCATCCCGATAGGTCTCACCAGTGGGATCATAAGGTCCCTGACCGCGCCTGAAACACTTCTCAGGACTAGACGTAGGCTAGCATAGCGGTCAACCACCAAGCCCCAATGGGGACTCTAAGACTCGAACTCCCAACCTTATGGTGAGGAGTAAGGCCGGTTGCACTTAATTGTTCACACACATGCAATTGGAATTTCAGTTACATGTATGTATTGTCAGCTGCCTATATAATTATGTTGCTATTTGTGTTCTACTGACCACGTATATTTCATGTTTGAGTTGCTATGATCTTCTTGGAATAGTGTGTTTAGAATTGTGGACATGTTTCTTATGATAATTGGCTGTTTATTAAGATTATACAATATGATGGCTTATTTGGATATATCTTTTATGGAACATGATTTTCACAGCGTTATTTTTATCTGCAGGTATTTGTGTTTGGATGAGGCAGATAGGCTGGTTGATCTGGGTTTTGAAGATGACATAAGAGAAGTGTTCGATCACTTTAAAGCTCAACGGCAAACCCTTCTTTTTTCTGCTACCATGCCCACAAAGATTCAAAACTTTGCTAGAAGTGCTTTGGTTAAGCCTGTTACTGTTAATGTTGGAAGGGCGGGAGCGGCGAATCTTGACGTGATTCAAGAAGTTGAATATGTGAAGCAGGAGGCGAAGATTGTTTACCTTCTTGAATGCTTGCAAAAGACCCCTCCTCCTGTTCTAATATTTTGTGAGAACAAAGCTGATGTGGATGACATTCATGAATATCTTCTTTTAAAGGGAGTTGAAGCAGTGGCAATTCATGGAGGCAAGGATCAAGAAGAGAGAGAATATGCCATTTCTTCCTTCAAAGCAGGCAAGAAAGATGTACTGGTTGCCACAGATGTTGCATCGAAGGGTTTGGATTTTCCCGACATTCAGCATGTAATAAACTATGATATGCCAGCCGAGATTGAGAACTATGTTCATAGGATTGGACGAACGGGAAGATGTGGGAAGACTGGAATAGCCACAACGTTCATTAACAAGAATCAGAGCGAAACAACACTTCTTGACCTGAAACACCTGCTGCAAGAAGCAAAACAAAGGATACCACCCGTTTTGGCTGAGCTCAGCGATCCAATGGAAGATGTGGAGGCAATTGCAAGTGCCAGTGGTGTGAAAGGATGTGTTTACTGTGGTGGGCTCGGTCATCGTATCCGTGATTGTCCCAAGTTAGAGCATCAAAAAAGTATGCAAATTGCTAGTTCAAGACGAGATTATTTTGGATCTGGGGGTTATAGAGGGGAAATTTGAACTATGCTTCTTCTGTAGTTATTTGAAATTCCCCCAACTATAGTCAATGTACAAGTTGGTTTTTTTGTACGACTGCACAAGGTGATAATGAACAAATATTATGTTTGTTACCATGGAGATTTATTATATGATTTCACCCTATCAATAGATCGGTGGTACAAATTAAACTTTGACATCCACTGTAAAATTTTGAACTCGGCACGTTTATGTAATCAACGTCTACATATAAATCAAATAAATACACTGATTTGTGGCCAAGTGATTTACACTGTTGAATTTGTCAGTGAAACAATGCAATAAAAACATTAACAACGCTGAGCCACACAGATAAACACTCAGGTATGGATAGGTAATGCAAAGACGAAAACGTTCATTAATAAGCTCAATTTTATTAGAATACACTTTGCATACAATTTATTACTGACCCAGTTTTTTTTTCATCAAGAAGAAAAACAATTTATACAAAGGGTCGGCTGAGTGTTCTCTCAACAGTTCAGAAGAGCAGGGACTGCAGGTTTAGTTTAATCAACAGGGACTTCCACCTCCATTTTCAGGCCAGGTTTGTCGAGAATCTGAAACAAACGGTAAATTTTGATGATAAACATAACCAAAAGAAGACAAACATAATGAGAGATATCCCTTTGAGTTTCTAATTAGCTTCTATTACAGAATTTTATTTTTCATACTAGATCTTTAGAGAAAAGGGGGGAAAAGGTGGGGGGGTTGGCTGTGCCTTCCAGTTGATCATATTTCTGACTTGTTTTGGGCTTTGAACTTTGACATTAAAAACTTCGTTTTCTGGCCTGGTCGAGTAGCCTTCTCTGCATTTTTCTCTTCACATTCACCATTATTCTTGTCTCTTTCGTATAGTTTCAAAAGTTGTAACGGGAAAAACAATATGGAAGACAAAGAACCTTAACAAAATCATCCAACAATAAAGAAGATTCCCTCGTATAACCAGCTTCTTGCAAAACTTGGCTCAAGACTTCCTGCAAAACATAAAACAGAGGGAGCAAGGAACTTGGTATTTTCCTGTAACATCTAAAGTAGCAAGATAATGCAACCACGAGTAAACAAAATGTGGAAAGCAATCCAAGCTGTCACATATATTGTCAAAGAAGACAACACAATTATGAAGAAATCCATGACTTTTACATCATTTACTAGTATCAATCAAATTACAAAAAATAGTCGGGTTTCCAGAGTAATAGTTATGAAATCAATTGTTATACACAATTCAAAGGGTCAAGAGAGNCTTTTACATCATTTACTAGTATCAATCAAATTACAAAAAATAGTCGGGTTTCCAGAGCAATAGTTATGAAATCAATTGTTATACACAATTCAAAGGGTCAAGAGAGTATACGCAGAAAAGTTATACAAAGCAAATATGAAGAAAGACCAATACGATTTGTGTGGTACTTATGACAGTAATCTAACACCAAAATCAACAAGTATGCATGTCTAAACGTTAGAGTGCTCCACCAAAAGCATTTTAATCATGCTTTACAAAGCAACATAACATCACACTTAATCCAAATATGTTATGAAAGACCCCCTACATATTCCGCTGGAGAGAGCAATAAATGCAAACTATATATGGACAGATATGCTATGATGAAAAATAAAAATGTGGATTAAATGTAGCCCCGTAATACCTCTCTTTGCTTGTCTGACATGAATGTGCCACTCAAGTCCCGCAGCACATCCAGTATGTCATTGAAAGTCACCTTCCCATTACGATCGGTATCGTACACTTTAAAGATAACTGACACAAAGAAGCATTTGATAAAGTCTAATAAAACACCAAAGAATGGCCAAATGGTCCAGGAGGATAGGAATATCAAATTCAATGCAAATTTATATTCCTTGCAAAATGCTAAAAATCCAATGGAATATCAGATCACAAAAAATAATTAGCAAAAATAAAGTATTAATTGGAAGAAAAGACGTGGATATTCCTTTCAAACTGGGTGAATTTATGCATATTGTAAACTAAGCTAAACCAATCTTTGATTACTGACCAACAAATGCTCTGGAAGGTGTCCAATTGTGAGTATTTTCTGATGATGCGTTTAGTACCAAATTCAAAGAACGAAATTTTAATATTGCCTTTAATGCAATGTTTCACAAAATATTCACAAGTAATGTGGTAGCAATTAGAAGTAAAAATCCGGATTTAAAATTTATGAGTTACGTGGATAAGTTTGCATTGACAATCTAATAAATTTGTGATGTGCAGTTTACTTTCCTCCTCTCAAATGCTAGTACTAACAGCTTCTCGAGTTCTCCAAGTAGCTTTTCAGATATACACCCATAACTCAAAATTTTCCAAAGCTAAGTACTCCACAAAATCCTAGCAATGGTATGCATGCAGTTTTGAAATAAAGCATCATTCCCCTGAATATGCATATACGTTTAGCATTAAACCAATAAACACAAAGCCACCAGAGCTACCTCAAATATGAAATCACAACTTCATCATGATAGTCATCATTAATCCCACCGCCCAAAAAAGATTGTGTGAGAGCTGCATCATCAAACTAAACAACCCCACTGCCATTGAAATCACACCTAAGTTTTTTCCAGTATATAACAGAACAAACATGAGATTCCTATCGATCGAAACAAATTTGTCTACAGGTGTATTTATTCTTATCACTTGAACAAATAGCAACAATACAGATTCAGCAACATGAGCAAGGGCACTTAAAGGATGAAACACTTGAAAGATAAAACAGAGTACAGAAGAGGCTTATTTGTAACACCTACGTTCAATTTTCTGCGGCATACTTGCTTTAGCACTAAAAGCAGACAAGAATGCTACAAACTCCTTGAAGTTCAAACCATCCACCATCTTAAGCAGCCTCTAAAGAAGCACAAAATCCAAAACAGTTCAATGATCAAACATGTTTAAGTTGTAACAGTAAAGAACACACACCCCACAGAGCCACACACACTCAAATAAACCATCAAAACACCACAAGCATACAGTAGGAACACTCAAAAAGACTACCTGAGAAAGCGGGTTCATTGCGAACTCTGGCACTGATAAAAACTCATCGGCTGAAATAAAACCCTTTGCATTCCGATCAAGTTGGCAAAATCTCTGGTATAGTGACACTATTTCTTGCTGGGAAACTAATATTTTAAAAAAAAAAAAAACAAATTCAACATTGGATTAAT
This sequence comes from Ilex paraguariensis, assembly GCA_963454935.2. NCBI lineage: Eukaryota > Viridiplantae > Streptophyta > Magnoliopsida > Aquifoliales > Aquifoliaceae > Ilex > Ilex paraguariensis. The sequence continues at coordinate 578,610 of CAUOFW020004281.1, read as the reverse complement.
CTATAAATAACAAAAAAGAAACAAACCCAAGAATCATATTACCATAAATGCGTAAGGAGACTCACATAAATTGTTGCAGTGCTCTTGGACTTCCTCAATATCATACTGAGTTAACGTTGATGAAGCATTACCCATTACAAATATCTCTGCAGAACAACAAATTTTAGCAAAATAACATATACCCAATAATCAAAATCGATTTTTTAAGCAAAAAATCTTCAGTTGGGTCAAAAAGTAAAAGAATGGAAAACACAAAGAGAGACCTGGAAATCCGAGATGTTGTGTGAAGAGAGAGAGAGAGGGAGAGAGAGAGAGAGATTGGGTGAACGGAGATGAGATAACGAAGAAGCTAGATGAGACTGAACGGAGATGTATAAGACAAATGTGCTTACTTTGTCATCATCGAGTGGATTCGATGAACTGAAAAGCGACGTTGCTTGGCTTGGTTTTAACAAGTTGACGAAGATTTTAATGTTTATCCCCAAAGCAAATTCAGGATACCATACTTCGCCCTTACTCTATTGCTTTACATGACTCCATAATGTCTGTTTATATTAAAAACCGTGTGATAGGCAGCATCGACCAACACAAAAACGTAGGGCATTTTAGGAAAGAAAAGTTTTCAATACTGATTGCAGAAGCGACCCCATAGACTTTCATTTTCGTGTCTCTCTTAAATTGCAATATTCCCATATCCACCACCTCTCATTAATTGTAATTGCTAATCCGATATCCACGATCACTCATTAATTATAAGTAAAAATTGGAGCAGAGTCATCTTATCTTATATGAATTTATAATGACTTGAATTAGTCAAAAAAATTTATTTAGTGATAAGTCTATTTTTTTATCTTACTAATAATTACTTAAATTTATTATTTTTTTAAATTCTAAAAATATTCTTAATAATGTTATTATGTTTAATTATAGAAACCTTAAAAACCTTTAAAGTAATTTTAAATTAATTTTTTAAATTATAAATTATTATCCTTTAATTCACTTTTAAATTAAAATTCAAATATATATTCTTTATCTCTATCTCATTAGAAGAAGATTATCATTCAAGTACTACAAATCTTTCTTCTTAGCTATCAGTTCTTCCTCCATAGCATTAAAATTATTAGGGTTTAGAACATCATCAACAATTACTCTATGTCGTTGATTTTCGTAAAGAAAAAGGTTGAAAAATTTGTTCAATGTGTTATTAGTTTGATACTCAATTTTATTTTTATTTTTTGATAAATAATTCCCAAATTTTATCAATATTTCATGTTACTATATTTTTTTGTTAACTATGTTACTATTTTTTCTAATTGACCATGTTATTATTTTTTATTAAGTATGCTATTATTTTTTTGGATGTTGAAGAATTGGAGGCTTCTTCCTCCGATTATGGGTTTTAATGCTACTATTTTTATTTTTAATTTTGTTTAATGTTCTATATTGCTATTTTTTTTGTTTGACATTTTACTGTTTTTGTTAAACACGTTACTATTTTTTTTATATTTAAATGTTATTATTTTTATTGTATTTAAATGGTATTATTTTTTGTGTTTAAATGATATATATATTTTTTATATATTTGAATGTTACTATTTTTTATTTTTAATGCTATCATATATATATATATATATATATACACATATGGATATATATGAACAAGAAAAAATTTTAATGTTAGTGAAACTTCTAAAATTTATGAGTTTTTAATTTTTAGTTTTACTTTACTTTTAATAGTCTAGTAAAATTGACAAAAAATATATTTTATAACAAATAATTTTTTTTGATGAACTTAAATTCAGATAAGTGCATATAATGAGACCGGTCTCTAAATTTTTTTAATTATAAATGATAATTAAATTCAACAAACACCATGAATCAAATCTATGACTAAGCCCACGACGTTGTAATTATCCGATTGTCTCATGTGAGACATATTATAATGGGTTAGTGAGAATTACGTAGTTAGAATCGTTACGTTTTATTATCCGTAAAATTGTCATAATCTAGGTTGATGAGGATATAAAAACAAGTTTGATGGCATATTTTAATTCCAATAAAGAATGCAGTTTTGTTCAATCATTAGAATATAAAAATAAATCAATAATTTAAATTAGATAATTAATAATATTATTTTTCTCAGGTTTTTATATTCTTATAGAAAATAATTTAGTTGTGACAGACCTTGGATGTCTTTCTTCCCTTTTTTATTTTTATTTTATTTTTTAATGTTTAGCTACTTTAAACCAAAAAAATTATAAAATGCAATAATTATCGTACATCGCACGCGATGGCCGCAGATTATAAAATTATATTGTATGAAATTTTCGAGAATTTGGTCCAGCTTGAGAGCTTTCAGAAGCTGTAAACGATGATCAAATGCTGAGCTAAAAAAAAGAGAAGGATTTTGTGTTTACTAGCTTTTCCTGTTTTGGGCCTTGTAGGTTTGGGCTGTTTGAAATTTTCAAGTAAACTTGGAGTCCAGCCTAATATAGTTAGAAATAGGGTTTTTTTAGTTGTGGGTATAATTTTATAAACTTATTTAAGAAAAAGTGTATGAATAAATTATTTACACTATCAAGTTCAATTTCAATAAACTAATTAGATGCACATGCGTTGTACGTGAATTATTTTAAGTGAAATATCGTAAAATAAAGTCGTGGACTACTTTCTTTGAAATTCATATTTTTAGTAAATTATTTTAATTGAAATTCATGCTTTCAATAAATTACTTTCTCGGAAATTCACGTGTTTAGTGAATATTAATGATCAATCAATCGATAATCACTTTTGATAAGCAAATTCCAAAACAAAAGCAAAAAAAATACAAACTAAATATAATAGTTGGTCATTTCAGGAGTAAATTTGGAAAGGATTTTTTTGCCTAGATACAAATATCACCACTAAAGAATGCAAACAAGACAAGAAAAAGAGAAAATTTTCATTCTTCCTTTAGATAAGATATGATGGTATTAAGATATTGTACTATCTAATGATTGATACTGTAGTGATGTATAAAAATTAGAGTTGTTAAAATATGACACGATTCGTTAACACAATATAAAATTAGAGGGTTTGAATTTTTTTAGTAAACGAGTAGACCCGACGCGATATGATTAATAAATAAATCGGGTATATATAAAACCAATCAGAAAAAAATATACGACACAACTCGTTTATATATCAATTATACACGGTTCATACACTACACGAATTCAATATGATATGATTCATTAGACATAAATTAATAAACGAATTGAGCATGTGTGAAATATTTTTTTGACACGAATCCGTCTCACTCAACACGATTGACAAAACTAATAAAGATGGTGCAAAAAGTGGTGAGTATAACGTTGTCAGCGATTAGTAACAATGTGCACTTACCAATAATACAATTCAATAAGGTCTAACATAATTTAACAAAATTAAAATACCAAAATAAAGTCTAAAATTTTGTGACAGATCTTAAAAAGTTCAATTATTTAAGTAAAATTTATTGACACATGATCTAACTGGATTAGATTAAGTTGAGTTGAGTTAGTAGGGTATATAATCTTCTTAGGAAATACAATGTTGCTCAATTATTGGGACAGTGCAGTAGTGATAGATCTGTGGGCCCCAAGGCATGGCTGGGTGGAGCCAACAACCACTGATTTAAGACTTGTAGCAATTTTCCAAGCCTTCAATAATTCCAAGGAATTATTCATCTTGTAGAGTGATTATTCTGCTAAGAGTATCATACCTTGGTGACATTGATAAATCCAACAACCTATTTATAATATAACATAGCGTAGGTTTTATTAAATTCATCTGACAATTTCAAATAAACTAATCAAACTATCACTAATATGTCCTTGAAAATCATTCACATTATACCGTACTTTCAAACATAAGTTACCTCTAGTTCTTATAGATAAAAACATAGTTCTTATAGATATAAACGCAAGATGGAATCTCATGCTTGGATTGGAGTAAGTTTTGGTAACATCAAAGTTGTGTGTTGTACTGAAAACGATCTTCCCGAGCAAAAAAGAAAACAAGGTTTTTGGAAAATATTACACAAATATGATGTATGCCACGGTTCTAGTTATTCACATTCATCAACTTAATATTAGTTGTTCGAACCATTTTATGTGTATTTTGACTGATCTCCTTGTTGGTCTGATCGAGACAGGTCATCCATAGAAACCATGGCTTAACCTACCAAATGGTCATGAGTCAGCTGATGGGTTGAAAATTCAAAACATCTAAAGAACCACAATGGATGAATAAAACTTTGTAACAAACAAATATCTGACACACAAAGCTTATCTGCTGTTTTGCATAAGGTCAATGGAGTGAAATATGTTGTGGCCAGATCCAATAGAAGAATACAAATATGCTTCCATCAGGTCCTAACCATTGGTCACTCTAAGCCAATCAACAACATTAACAACTTCATAGTCATCCTTCCATAGACAAAGAAACAAAGATTTCCTGGTTCTAAAGGAAGACAAAGAAACAAAGATTTCCTGGTTCTAAAGGAAGATTTCATCCTTACAGTCTGAAACTTAGTAGAAAACCTGAAAACATGGCCGGAGTTTCCATTCTGCCGGCGGAGGTATTACTGTCAAAAAGAGTACAAGAGATGGTTCTCAACGGCGAGGAGCCACCGGCACCATATATTTGTAGAGATGATGAAGCTACTGAAGAGGATTTTTCCCCAGTTTCTCCAATACCTGTCATTGATCTAAGCCTCCTCAGTGAAAAAAATGACGAATTAGAGAAACTTAAATCAGCTCTATCTTCGTGGGGATGTTTTCAGGTCGTCCTAGCTCAAATTTCATACATGTAGTTAGGAATACTAGTGATCAAATGTTTTATGCAGTCCATATAGTTTCTATTTCTCTTTTCTTTGAGAATTAGATGATCTATCTATAAACCGTCCCCAGTGAACAATCGATTCATGTTTGAGCATGATGAATCACTTCGTGCCGACCTGTTGAAAATAAACTTTCTGGCCTCATATAAGAACAGAAAACTGGAGCATTTTCTGCATTGGTGGATTAAAATTTGGTAAACAGTGGTAAAGAACAAGATAAAAATGTGTATCTAGTGCACGAGACTCGCGTCATTGCGGCGTTTACGAGGGTTAAATGTATGCAGCCTTATCTTTGCAAGTAGAGAGGGCGTTTTCGTGACTCGAATCCAATCTCTCTGCTTGCTTGCAAGGGTAAGATGATTAAAAGGATAGAGTATAGGAACTAGACAGCGTTATTAAATAGGCTTGAACTTGATGAACATTCTTCTGTGAACTTGCTTTTCTATCTCAAAGCTTGTGTACTGTTTTCTTTTATAAGAAAAAAGAACTTTTCAGGCTTTACTCAATGACTAATTGTGGCTGTTCAGGCAATAAATCATGGGATTTCAAGTTCATTCCTGAATAAGATTCGCCAGGTAACAAGGGAATTCTTTGAACAGCCAATGGAAGAGAAGAAGAAGATCGCCAAAACTGTTGTGGATTTTGAAGGGTATGGGGCTGATCCTGTCCCTGAAGAAGGCCAGTCACTTGACTGGTCTGATCGTCTCTTTCTTGATGTGTATCCTGAAGATCTAAGAAAGTTCAAATTCTGGCCGGAAAACCCAAAACCTTTCAGGTGTGTCCTCTGTCATTCCAACTCCCTCCCTTCCTCCTCCTTCCAAACCAACAATAAAAAACAGATTCTGCAACAGTGATGTTAACTGAGCTTGAACATGTAAGAGCCCTATTCCCCAAACACAAAATCTCTTCAGTACATCTAATACACTGAGATGACAATGTGTAGGAGTGGTTTGTTTTGTGCAGGAACGTTTTAGAAGAGTACACAGAGAAGATTAAGAAGGTAACAGAGCTCACTTCCAAAGCCATGGCAAGGTCTCTGAATCTGGAAGAGAATTGCTTTTTGAATCAGTTTGGTGAAAGAGGACCCTTGCAAGCAAGGTTTAACTACTACTCACTTTGTCAAAGGCCTGATCGTGTTCTTGGCTTAAAACCCCATGCAGATGGATCAGGATATACCATTATCTACCAAGATGAACTAGGCCTTCAAGTCTTGAAAGATGACAAATGGCTCACAGTTCCCAACCTTTCTCAAGCTCTCCTAGTTCTTATGGGTGATCAAATGGAGGTAAATGTGTTCTTCATCTGCTGCTTCATTTCCCAGAAAATTCACATTTTAGCACTAAAAGCAAACTCTCCAGTGAAGTTCCATTCCGTCAACTCGATACATCGAAGGTTGAGACTTGATCAAATATGAAAGATTAGCCAGACTCTACCTGAACCAATCCAATCCGACTCAAGTAGCTAGCTTGTTTTAAACCCCGCTTAATGCAACAGTATTTCGAATGATGAATTGCAATATGCACAAGTATACTAGATGCATATGAATGATTTACTCTTCATTATTTTTTTTTTATTGATATTAAACAGATAATGACCAATGGAATATTCAAGAGTCCAGTGCACCGAGTACTGAGTAACGCGGAGAAGGACAGGATCTCTGTGGCTGTCTTCTATACACCCGAGGGAGGAAGAGAGATTGGACCAGAAGATGGGTTGGTCAGTGAGGAAAAGCCACAGATATTCAAGAAGGTGAAAGGTTATGCAGATATTCACTTCGAATATTATCAGAGAGGGATGAGAGCACTCCACATAGCACAAGTTTGAGCTCTCTTACTCTCCTCTCTCTAGTGGTCTTCCGAAAGTTCAGTGGACACCTACGTAAAACTAAAACAGAGTTTCTAGCACAAGTTTGAGATCTCTTAACCTCCTTTGTAATGGTCTTGAATATAGTTCAATGGCTGTAAAACTTGGAAGGACATTCTGCTCCATTCTCTTTATGGTGTCTTCAGCTGTGGTTTGTTTGTTTTAGTACTCAAACATAATAATTCTCTAATCAGTAGTCTTTGTAGCCTTGCCCTTTGTCCTACTGGTTGAAGCATTTTAACCATTGTTTCAATTCAAAAGCCCCAGAACAGATTTGTCCTACTAGTTGCAACATTTTAACCATTGTTACAAAAGCCCCAGAACTAATGGCATCTACTACCCACAGAGACTTTTTTTTTAGGTTTAATAATCAGACATGTTTGGACCAACTAGTACACCTCGACTACTCCCTACCCTGATCCGATCAAAGATAAATTATCCATGCCGAGACTAAAATATTTATGAGAAATCAATCCCTTATAAATTAGCCCAAAAGAGTTTGCCAAAATTCGAATTCATGACGTTTGAATTTACAAATCATATCTGTTACTACTTGAATTACCTTAGAATTGAGACATTTTATCAGCAGTGACCCAATGATAAGGCCCTCTTTGATCACCCCACTAACTAATATTCAAAAAATTCGCATGTTTATAGGTTGCCCTTTCAGTCATCTTTTTGCAACTCGAACTTGTGATATTATAGCCACTGTAGGACTGGTTTGGTTGAACCTTTAGCAAGATCGTAACACAGCAGCTTGTGAAGAATTATCTGATTCTAACCAACACAAACGGTTTCAAGATTAGACAAATAATAAAGAGAAAATTTCTCAAAAGATAAGAATGCAAGCAAAAGCACAGAAGCCAATTAATAGAGTAACAAGAGAAAACAAAAAAATTAAGCACCCCATTTTGTCCATGATACCCTTGATCTAATCGAAAAGCTAACATTACAAAGTAAATAAGGCAACTAGCTGTTCTAAAAAGTATAAAAAGCCTAACATGTATGTTCGAGACACTCTCATTTGTTACGAATTTTCATCATCATTCTTACCCTAACAAGTATCCTCATCAGCTCATCATAAAAAATGACATTCACTAAGAATGCGGAGGATGGTCAAGACATGGTGCCACAAACATAATTAGGGGCCGAGAGACCTACAACAAAAAGGTATCAAACTCCACCTTCTCCATGTGTTTCTTTCTCGTCAACTTGTGTCAGAAGATCTTAAAAAGCAAGCCACCATGGGTGGCAAAGAAGGGAGCAAAAACAAGTGATTCAACTGCCATGAGCTTGATAAGAATGTTGAGCGATGGTCCTGAAGTGTCCTTGAGGGGGTCTCCAATAGTGTCTCCAATGACAGCTGCCTTGTGTGGTTCAGATCCCTTTGGCCCAAGGGTCCTAGCATGCTCAGATGCACCAGCCTGATAAAACATCAACATCAGAAAATCTTGATATTTAAAACAGAAAAAAGCAACCATCTAGACAACATTTGATTACCTCAATGTACTTCTTAGCATTGTCCCATGCACCACCAGTATTGGATGCAGATATTGCTATCTGTTAGCAAATATGGCAGGTAAGAACAAAATTTAATGACAAACATAAAAGAAGATGTTGACACGTACTTCCAAGAATTTATGATTAATATTATGATTAAATCTCCTTGCTTCGTGAAAATTATAGATAAAAAGTAAAACATAATATTTGCTTGCAGCTATTATTTGTTTTCAACCTTACCTGAACACCAGAAACAAGAGAGCCAGCAAGAACGCCAGACAGTGTCTCCACCCCAAATAATGTTCCGACAATGAGAGGTGTAAGCATAACGAGGGCACCAGGTGGAATCATCTCCTTGATTGATGCATCAGTGGAGATCTTGACACAAGTGGCATAGTCAGGCTTGGCATGGCCCTCCATGAGACCAGGGATGGTGTTAAACTGCCTGCGAACTTCCTCAACCATCTTCAAAGCAGCACTCCCCACACTCTTCATGGTCATGGCAGAGAACCAGTAGGGAAGCATGGCACCAACAATCAAACCAACAAAGACCTTTGGATCCAACACATCAACGGTTGAAATTCCTGCACGACTCACAAAGGCACCAAATAACGCCAATGAAACCAGTGCAGCAGATCCAATGGCAAATCCCTACAAAGAAAGGTACAATAGAAACTCAATTTCAGTGGCGGCCAGCGTATGTTGACAAAATGAAATAAAAAATACAACTTTTAAGTTCATATGGCAGCTAACTGCCAAAAAAAAGCAGCAGCACAATTTAGTACGAGTTCAATCAAATTATATAGTCAGAAAAGGTGTCTTTTTAGGCATGCAGTGTTACTGCCTAAATTTCTTAGANGTACGAGTTCAATCAAATTATATAGTCAGAAAAGGTGTCTTTTTAGGCATGCAGTGTTACTGCCTAAATTTCTTAGAATTGTGGTTGAAAAGCATAGTCCCGACAACACAATGGATATCCAGAGCAAAAAATTAACAACTGCTAAAGCAGTATGGTAGCAACTTCATATGAGCACAGCATAAATGTACACCTCCTATAAAGGGTTTCATGTTCGTATGCATGATTAATAGGTATATGCATGCAAAAATCAACCACATTAACAAACAAAGCACAACATATTATCATAACACCTTGCCAATAGCGGCTGTGGTGTTTCCAGCGGCATCAAGGGCATCAGTTCTCTCACGGATTCTGTGGCTCATACCAGCCATCTCAGCAATGCCTCCAGCGTTGTCACTGATGGGACCATAAGCATCAATTGCCAATCCAGTAGCAATGGTGCTCAGCATTCCAAGGGCAGCCATAGCAATACCATACATACCAGCGAAACTGAAACTAACAAAAATACTTATTGCAATGGCAAAAATAGGAATGATGACAGATTTGTATCCCAGGGCAAGGCCAAAGATAACATTAGTGGCAGCGCCAGTCCTGCAGGAATCAGCGACATCTTGCACGGGGCTGCATAGGGCAAGGGGAAATTTTGAAACAAATGAAACATAAGGGTTAGTCAGGAAAGATACCATCATAGCAAAACAAAACAGGAATCTAGAGAAGTTAACACAAGTACCTATAAGCATTGCTGGTGAAATACTCGGTCACAAATCCAATAATAAGTCCAGCCCAAAGACCAACACCCACACACAAGAACAACTGCCTGCAAAACCAAATTGATTATGCAATTGTTTATCTACACTTTTTAACAACAGAAAAAGTACAAATGCATGCACTGCAAAGCAATGAGACTAGCTGCATTATACGCATGCAATTGCCAAAAGTAACAGAAAAGAAGAAAAACTTATGGAAATTAGAAGCTAAAGACAAGTGAGCATGATATTCAGACCTTGGATTGTTTGGAGATGGTTCAAACTGGGCCAACGGACCATTAGCTAAAGTTATAATGTTTATGGTATTCCAAAATTAAAAGAAGGATTAGTCTGGATTTGTGAAAACCGTCCCAATTAGAATGGATTCTAGAAAATATGTCCAGTTTTGGCCGGTTTAAACAGTTCTTTGATGGGTCAATTACTTGAACAATCCTATTTAAAACTGGCCCAGTTCAGCAACCGGTTGGAAAGTTCTCGGGGTTAACCCAGTGGGCTAGACCGGATTTTAAAACACGGGTAAAGAAAGCAAAAAACTTATACCTGGGACGAACCAAACACAATATATGAAACAAATTAAGAAAATAGCCAGTTTATTTTACTGAGCATTCCATGTGCAAACCTCTCTTCTGCAAATCCTTGAAAACACCTCTAACTGAATCACTTTAGAGTTTACACTAGTTATTAATTCAATTCACTCGGCTCATATAGCAGATGATTCTGTATAATTGTGTCATGAAAGCAATAGTAAAAGCCCAGAACTAGATCATTCAACACCTTAGAGTCTTAGACCACTAACAATCCACACAATGTCCATAAGCAATCAGAACAGGGGATTGTGTCCAAATACAAATAATTTGAATGCGATGAATTCTAAGTTGGATGCTCCTGGAAGGGACATTTGCTGCCGTAAAGTCCTAATAAACCTAGGAATTCACATACATAATGTTATAATAAATCACATTTGCGTTCACTTGACTGCATGTTCTTATAAAACATGCAATTATATTAATCAATCAAAACATAAAACATAGACAACTGCCGAATAACTTATCCATTACAAAATTTGTCAACTACAAGACTGCTTGAAAAGCCAAACTACAGCCTACTAAGGTCCATATTACGAGTAAATATTGGGTATAACGGTTACACCACGTCAACATTGTCACATGGTGTAACTGTCCAATTTAAATAAATAAGTGGACAAGGTGACCCCACATTTTTACATGTTACTATCTTACATGGAGAGAGAGTTATTTAAATGAGTGGGGTCTATTTTTTTTATTTGGTGAGTTGTTATTGGATAATTACACCACATGACAATGCTGACGTGGTCTAACTGAGTAATCATTGCACCCAACATTTACTCCTATATTACATAGCACAAATTAGATTAAGTTCCTTCACTGTCTGACTAACATAACATAAATTATCAACATCGATGCCCCTCTACAACCTAGATTCATATATTCTTTGAACTTTTGAGGATGGAAAAAAATGCAAAGCTTACCAGTTCTTCACAACTTTCTGATCTCCAAAATTGTAGATAGTGAAAGATGGGGGCAAGGCAATCCAGCTAACAATTGCAACACCCACAGTCATAAGAACAGTGGAGATAATGAGCTGTTTTTTCAACGCTGGTTCAATTTCCTTGACAGATTTGATTTCAAAAAAGTCAGTTGCAAAGAGGGTGGTTATCACACATACAAGGATTCCAACTGAACTAATGAGCAAGGGATAACACATTGCAGTAAAGTCAAGATCTATTCCAAAAGAGGAGATGGAAGCAATAACAAGTGCAGCACAGGATGATTCGGCAAAAGAGCCAAAAAGATCAGACCCCATTCCAGCAATATCCCCAACATTATCACCAACATTATCAGCAATCACCTGCCAAAGTAAGGATAGAAGCAAACTACTATAAGCTTCCAAGGAGAAAATGCTACATATTTGGACTTTAGAAAAGCAATGTGGCTTACAGCTGGATTTCTTGGGTCATCTTCTGGAATGTTCCTTTCCACTTTTCCTACAAGGTCAGCGCCAACATCAGCAGCCTTTGTATAGATACCTCCACCGACTCTTCCAAACAAAGCCATGGATGATCCACCAAGGCCATAGCCAGTGATCGACTCAAAGAGTCCTTCCCAGTCATCGCCATAATACAGCTTGATAAGATTGATGGCAATGTAAAGCACCAAAAGACCATTTGCAGCAAGGAGAAAACCCATTACTGCACCAGATCTGAATGCAGTGATGAAAGCCTTCCCAACACCTTTTCTGGCTTCTAAGGTTGTCCTTGCATTTGCATAGGTAGCAATCTTCATCCCAAGAAAGCCAGACAGGACTGAGGTGATAGCACCAAGCAAGAAGGATACAGTGCTGAAAAAGGCAGTGGCAAGTGCCGGCTTGCACATTCTTGTCTTGTTGTAGGTGCAGGGATGGCTCCTTGTGCTGAAGTTGTCAACAGAGCCGAGGAAGAGGAAGATTAGAATTGCAAATGCAACCATGAAAGCACCCACATACTTATATTCAGTAAACAAAAAGGATGTAGCACCTGTTACATAACATCAATTTAAATATTAGCACAAAGTAATACAGCTAAATAAGACAAAAAATTATGTAAAGCATAATAAACTATGCACAAACAACAAAACAAATCAAGTGCGAAGAAAACATACATAGCAATACGATATGATTTATAAATTAGTACTACGGCTCACAATACACACCACTTATCATGCAATACATCTAATTAATCAACAAGCAAATCATTAAGAATGTGGAGGAGAGCTATCACAATGGCAGCAAAAGAATTCAAAATATGCAGTGAATTGTGCCTCTCTAAACCCTGCATGCCTGCACCTTTCAAGCTGACAGATGGTGGCTCAGGGTCAGCAGATTTCTAGCAATTGTTTTATTTGAAACACAAAATTATTACATTTTTCAGAGAGTTCAATCTTGCAAAGCATAGGAAAACTAGGGGTAACCTGATAAAAAAACACAGATGGGGTCATCGAGTTCCAAAATGACAGGTGCCGAAGTGGTTGGAGCAGAAAATTACATCTAAACAAACTGAATGACCTCCTTTTTACATTGCAAAATATAGTTTTTTTTTTAATTTAATAAAGAAGGAAACAAAAACCTCAATCACATAAACCTAACAGAAATAATTAGAAACCTACAAAAGAATGCAAACCAACAATATCAGTCACTACAATGCATCCCTCAGATCTTATTTTTTATTCGCATGCAGTTGCACACTTCAACGTAAGCCAAAGGAGACCAATAAAAAACATGACTTCAACAGCAATGCAAGTTTATATTAATTATCACTTCATCGTATCCCTTTCTTGACAAGTAATTATCATTATAATTGTCCCCTCTAGAAAGCACGGACACCCTTAGGAAAGTGGTGTATCTATGCCTAACAATAACACTTTCTCACATTCTCGCAGACACTTGTCTGATAATGCTTGAACCGTTTCCATAAATTTAAAGATAAAATTTTAATTTCAGACATGTGAGTAATATTCTTTTGGTGGTGTCCAACACTTCTTTATAGGTTGTGTCTAGCACTGAACTTTTATTTTCAGGTAATTGTCTGGGACTGAAAATTAAGCATGAGTCATAAAGCTTAAAATTAGACAAAAATTATCTTTTATGATGAAAGGATCTATAATTGTTAAGACTAGTCATGTCAAACTTTTACGTAAAATTTACTAATAAGCAAAAGAATGCTTCAAAATTTTAGTAAATAAGAAGACTTTAGAAGAAGAAAGCAATCACTATCATTATGTATGCATTCTACATGTCCACATATAAACAATAATGACTATATCAACATAGATGGGTAAATCCTACAATTCAATATGACAAACAAATATTCATAGTGTGTCCGTGTCTGCATGTCCCATGTCCATATTGTGCTTCCTAAGTCTCCCTTACATCTTATAATTCATAGTTTTCTATTCATATGATTCTGCATGCATTATGCCCCTTCTCCCTAGTCCCTACCACCTCTTCCCTCTCACCAAAAATTGAGATTGGGGTAGTTTATAAAGGTATGCAAGACCAAGAAGTGGGCGCTACATTTCTAACAAAAAAAGTGAATCAACCACCTGGAAGAAAAAAGGCGGGGAAGAATATTCCAGCATATCTTACAGGAAACCAACAAAAAAAGTGTCCAAACTTTGGTCCCAAAAAGGAAGTGCTGAGGTCCATCACATCATTATCAACAGGAGTAGTGGCACTCAAGATATAATATCAGCCAACAACTAAACTGTCACGTGCACCATGTCTTTTCTATTACACTCTTCATTCAGCGGTGTCAACCGCAGAAAACAGTGACACTATACCAACAAACAAACCCTGAGCATTTTAGTTTAAATAATAAATAATAAAAAAAAAATTACTTTCGCTGCTTGCATTGACAGCTACATCAGTTAGCAATAATGTCCTCAATTTACTAAACAAAGAACCAAACAATAGTAAAAACAAAAAGATGATTATACATTTGAAAACCAAAAGCCCTTACTCTCTCCACGTGCAGTGTAGACAGGACTCATTAATCGTCAATCACTCCCACAAAAGCAAGGAGATTAATAAAAACAATATAAAGGGTAAATGACACTTTAACCCGTCATCTATGACATTTTTTCATATTGCTCCCTCAACTATTATGTTTTTGACCTTGCACCTGATTAGTTTCATATTGCCCAATTGTTAACGTCAACTAAAAATTTGATAGAATGTTCCATTTTGCCCTTGATTTATATAATTTTCTCATCCATTAAAGTGTCTTGACACGTCAGATGTTTACATTTACAATAATGTGAAATAATTCAAATAGTTGGGGGCAATATGAACAATTTAATAGTTTAAGAGATAAAATGAAATCAAGTCCATAATTAAAGGGGTCAAAATGTCATTTCCCTTGATACAAATCTTGCCTATAATGATAACTTTTTGACAATAATCTATATAATAAAATATGAGTGTATTTGAATTTTATTCCAGTCATATTTTCTCCCTCAAAACCATTACCAATCACTTATCTCACTTATCATCTCTTTGTTTGACTCAAATATCAAATTGCATCACTTACTTTTATAATATATTTAATAATTTATATATTTCTTTCCTAAAAATATCACATCACTCATTTATATCATATATTTAATCATTTAATATTTAATTAATTTATAGTTAATATATTTTTAAAAAAATTAATATAATGGAATCAATTTTTTGGCGTAGCGGGTTATGACTATTTACTAATAAAATAAAGAACGTTAAAAAAATAAAGTACTTTGAACAAAAGGACCGTTAAAAAATAAAAGTGTCATTAAACAAAACTTGTTTACTGCGTCCTGTAAAACCCTAAATCTCCAAATTTTGCCGCCAACAACATAAGGGGAATGAAAGAAAATATCAAATTAAAACGTCCGATTTTTCATTAATACGAAATATAAAACCAAAAAATAAAAATAAACTCTGAATCAAGCATAGAAACAACAAACGGGCTTAGTTCAGTGCAATGGTTTTCTCAATAAGAAAAATAAGCCAAAGATTTGGTATTTTTTTAATTAGATTCGTATTACACCTTTAATCAAATTAAATATCATAACACTCTGATTCTTTTTGGTTTTAATTTCAACTTTTTCCCAGAACCACACAACAGACAAATACAAGACCTACAGGAACCTATAGATACACAAACAGAAACTCAATAACGCCCAAAGAAAAGGGTCTGGTGCTAATCTCTGGAATGACAGGTCTCACCTTCAGAAATAGCATTCTGAATCTCGGCGCACTTGACGACAACGTTGTGGTCATTGATACCTTCCTCCTCTTCAATCAAGTAATCGTTGTACCCATTCTTGTTGTTGTTCAGAGCCGAACAATCTCGCTCGGGCGAGAACTTCACGCGGGAGACAATGAACCATTGGACCAGTGAGAACACTATTCCGATCAAAGCACAAACCGGAATAATGATTTCCGTCGCCAGATCTGATAGCAACGCCGACCCCATTACGGTTAGTGGATCTCCGGAACCCTAGAGTTTTTCGCCGACCAAGTTCAGAAGAGAAGGGCGAGAGAAAGACAGAGCTTTCGGAAGGGTTTGGACGCTGGTGGAGTGCATATATAACAGGGAGAGAGAAAATACGAGGATAAGTGGGATACTTTGGGTGTGTGACGGTCCATATTGTTATGGTGAACCCTTATATTCGGTGCATCTAATAGCTACATACTTTTGAATAGTAACAATTCAGGATGGTTATGACGGTGGTGATTAAGGATGACGCGTTGATCGGTGGGAAGGTGGGGCATATTAAGAAAAATAAGTGAGGTTTTGGGTAAAGAATGGATAAGGCGGGAATATATTAAGATAAAGACTGGTGCGTGTGTTTAATGCATCAATGTCGGAATCAACTTTGATTTTTTACTCATTCCTTGTTTTGATTCTATGATTCTTCATATTCATCAAACGTGTCATAGTGGGGGATGCATCATACGCCGTTTCATTGTTGCGATTATATATAACTAGTAATAATCTCGTGTATTAATATATTTTATAATATTATTTTAAATAATAATGTATTTATTTTTAATTATAAAATATAAATTAAATTAAATAAAGATAAAATAAAAACGAGGTAAGAGAGGGATGTAGAGTTTTGAAAGTTATTATTATCATTAAAGAATGAGTGAATGAGCATCAAAGGTTGACGGAGTAGAAAGCAATGATGGAGTTGTAAACACCTGAGAATTGCTCGGTGTGCGTTTTTTGGGTGAGGACGTGGGAGGGAGCTATTTTTGGAAGGGTATGAGTAATTGCTGACGTCTTCGTGCGTTGAATGGCGTGCACAGGACAATCCCCAACCCCCAACCCCACATGATAATCTTTGTATTTTTTGTTTTATCTGTAATTCTAACTCTTATTGGTTATTATATTTTCAAATACTCTTCTTGATCGTTGTATTAAAAGAAATTAGTTAATGCCACAATTGTTTTTTCTATACGACTTCTATTGGTCATTTTATGGAGCAATGTTATTGAGATTTAATTAATTGACATAATTTATTGTAATTTTTGAATTTATTGTAAATTTCATTAAATATTAGAAATTGATTTTGATCAAATAATTTTTATAAAGTCACATCATTATGTCAGTAAATTAAGTTAAATTTTTAAGTTTAAATAGTATTACTCAATTTTATGACACCAATTTTTTTTAATATTAATTTTTTTTTAAAAAATTTAAATTGCATATTAATTACACTTTGTTCACAAATTATGTTTTATGTATTAATTTAACGAGTAATTAATTATGTATAATTTCTTCAACTATAGTGATTAATTTATGTCTGATTATAGTAAAATTTATCAAAAGAAATATATAATACGATTCGTTTATATATTATTTATATACGACACAAAGTCAATATAACACAATTCGTTAAGACAAAAATTAATAAACGAATCGGGTATGATTGAAATATTATTTGACACAAATGTGTCTCACTGACACGATTGACGAACAAATTAATAATGTCTTGAATTCAAAATTATATATTATTTTTTATCTTAAAACTAAAATTGCAGGATTTTAAAAAGTCTTCTACAATAAACACTCATCGCTCATATTTAATACATAATTATACAATGTTTTGATTGTTATTCTTCTGGTTTTAATAATAATAGTTATATTGACAATTTATTTTAATTGACAGAGTTCGAAAAAAATAATCGATAAAACTGAACATCTTATAATAAACAAAAAAAAAAAAAAAAAATTGATACCGAAGTTTTGTAAGGTTGTTAGAAATTATTTTTGTCTGCTTTGTCTTAAAGGATGAAGTTAAGAAGGCGGTGGTGGGTCCACGAGACCCCGACTGAAGGTTGGATTTGAGTCATGAACATAGGATTGCGACCCACACGCAACACTTTCATTCTGATCCTATTCAATAATTTAAAAAAAAATAATTTTTCAATATTGTATTTTTTTATTTAATAAAAATATAACACATATAAAATTTTATTATTTTTTAATTAAAGATTACATATCATATCAACCAAAATCAATGGGTGTAGAACAATTTTGATACGTATTCTAATCATTTTATTTAATGAAAAATCATCTATTATAAACTTAAATGAAACCCATCTTTATAATTCAGGAAAATTTAATTAAAAATTCCACTATTATTGGGTGAAAGTGAAAGCGTAATGGCTGTTTGTACCTTTGTCATCTGGTGGGCCGAATGTTGCCAAGCTGGCCAATGGGAAGGACCATGGGCCGCAGCTATCGGCCTCACGGATTGGGCAACTCAATAGATAGCCCCAAGGCTTGGCCTTTTTGTCTAAGAACATTCATAAAAAAATGCAGAGATTTTATGGGTCTAAATTCTGGACAGTAGACCAATTGGAGAATTTACGCATGAATGTGCCCATCACATGGCACTAGAGGTCTCTAGTTTTTTTTTTTTCAATCATAAAAGTTATTCGGATCAATTTACGTGTATTTTGACTTATTCTTTTCTTAGTTCGATTAAAGGTAGACTATTCAGGCTAGGATTAGGGTATTTATGACGTATAAATCTCTCATGACCTACTCTCAAATAATTGTCAAGATATGAACTTAAAATATCTGAATTTATAGTTCGTCCCATTACCACTCATAAAAATTCACTAGAGACATAGTTGTCAAAGCATAAGCTTTGTGTATTCTAAATAAATACGGAGGGAGAACCTCTGCATTATTTATTGATTTAAGCAGTAAACTTCATGAAAAGACAATTATTAGTATTATCATCGACGCTCCTAGTTATGAATTTTAGATTTGAGTTTAAAATAGAGGAGATATGAAAATCAATTATGAGAATTTATTTTACCATGAAAAATGTCAAGATTTATGAAAATCGCTCTCCTAATGAATTATGAATCTCTTTATATCATTAAAACTAACCAATAAAGATATTTTAATAATAAAAAAAAAAAGAAACTCAAAATGTACTTAACTACCAAATAAGGTTACTAATTTAAAATTTAATAACAAAAATATTTAAGACTAGGAGTCTTCCAAATAGAACTGATCCCTAATTTTCGCTATTTTTTATTTTTTTTGTTAGTGTAACATTATTATTCTTTCTTTTTCTCGGCTTGGCCTTGCCTAGCAAGGCTGTCTCTTCTATAATATCTTATTAGAAAGAGTGACCAAGACCCCTAACACTTAAGGATTGTCTCTTCTATAATATCTTATTAGAAAGAGTGACCAAGACCCCTAACACATAAGGATAGTCAGTGAGCAACCCACCACTACCACCACCACCACCGCCACCACTACCACTCACAACCAATAAAAAAAAATACTCAAATAAAAAGTTTAAATAAAGTGGACTAATTCGGCCACCGTACTACCACAGAAAATATTTGGGAAGTGCTCAAGCTATATATATAGGCCATAATAATATATAAGAAAAATATTATTTATTTCCTTTTCCTAAAAGGTCAATCTTGCTTTCTTCCTTGGTAGGTTTGAGAAAACAAAGACAGTGTCCGTCCGTCCTTAATTTAAGCGATTTATAAAGCCCTTAGTTGGTCACAAAAAGCAAAAGTTGTCAACTGAGGAACATGAAACCTTAGCTGGGTCATAAAAGTAATTATTCTGCTTATTTAATAATCACCTTGTTGAAGTGGGTTGTTTTGGGGGGAGATGAACAATGATATTAGTTAGTTAGTTAATCCTAGCTAGACCTTGATATCATTTGGGAATTTAGTCTGCTTGGTAATGATACTGTCCTCCACAAAAAAAGATTTTTATGATTTTAGTGTTCCCTTGGCATCTACTACCAATCATACTTTCTCAAGAGTATACTTTTATACCCACCCATGACATCTTAGAATTGGCTTTTGACTAGTTTGTAAATTTTTTTTTTAATAATACTAATTGGATCTAATATGTTCCACATAAGAGTATACTTACTTATGCTGCTTAAGTTTTAGCCCAAATTTTATGCCTCAAATGTATCTGCACCGCACATATTTTGTTGTGGGGTCCACAAAATTAGCTTTTTTCAATTTGGTGTGCGATGCAGATGCATTTAGTGTACAAGATTTGGGCAACACAACATTTTTCGTTTGCAGTATTTGTTAACTTAATTCATCACAGTTATTAGATTAATAACGGATCCCAACAAATGTCTGAGCTCATTGTCAATTCGGTGATTATGAATTATTCTATCAATAATCAATTTTTTTTATTAAAAAAATGGATAATGTGATTGACCCTTTAAAACTTTTTTGATGTAGTACAAACACATGGAATCTCTCTCTCTCTCCCTCCCTGGATGGGCAACATGGTGAAACCCAAGGTAATCGATAGATGACTTGTTCATACAACATTAAATTTTTTTTTTTTTTTTTTTTTTTTAAGGTATGAAGGATTTTGGGGGGAGGGGGAGATTGTCACTATAATTTGCTAAGTAATAGATAAGAGTGCAAAAAAGAACAAAATTAGAGCTAGTGTCACATTATCTTGTACAATAATAGTATCAGAATATGATAATTGAACTTAAAACGTCGAATTAATGTTATGTTCGTTGGCATAATTAAATGAAAAAGTGAGTGATGATTATAATAATACTATTAAATTTTGTCTATTAGCACATAATTAGTTGAAAATATTATGTTAAATTATTAGCACTATTTCTGCAAGCTACTTTTGGAGCAAATGATTTGGATCATGTCATACACTAGTTGCTAAGTTAAAGTACAAAAATAGTCCTAATGAAATTGTTACGCTAAGGTCTAAGTTCATAAAGTTTTCAACATAGACTTAAAAATAATTGCATGGAGAACGATAATTTAAAATTACTAAATGAAATAATAACCATGTTTAGTCACTTCTCGTGACAATTTTGTAAACCTTTTTCTTGTTGAACTATATTTAAAAAATTTAAAGATTAAAATTATATAGTTAAAAGAATGAAGATTAAAGTGAGAAACATCGCATATTTTAATTAAATATGCTTTGGCCTTATTGATTTTTTTGTGATAAATGAAACAAGGAAAAACAAAAAAATTGTATCGAATATTCTTTTTTTTTTGCAATTATTCAAGATTGTTTATTTTATTATTTTATTTTAGTTTATCATTTATACAATTAATTATTAAGAAAAAATAAAAAATAAGATAACCTCAAAGGTAAGTCAAGTAATAATAGAGACGAACTGTAAAATTAGACGTGCGGCGTTCGAATTTTGACAACCTTTAAAAAATCTCATAAATACCCTAATCTTGACCGTTGAATGGAAAAAAAAAAGATCAAAGGGCTAAAATTATTTGTAGAAATATTATGGAAAAAAACTTTTTAGTGTGATGTTGCTATCCCTCCTTAAAGGGAGAAAGTCTAGAAAACAAAAACAAACCATCCAAGCAAAGCAAGTAAGTGGAAGAAAGAAAGAAAGAGTAAAGCAAAGAAACAAATAACAAACAAACAAACAAACAAACAAACCAAAAGGCCAAAAGAAAGAGAACTGAAACAAGGCTGGCAGATACTTTTTTCTGTTGTCAAAGTTCATTTCCCCCACGCAAACTAAGGGGAAAAGAAAGTGCTGCTTTGAAAAACAAACAAACAAATTTCACCCCTACCACAACACTGACACTACCAAAGAAAGAAGAAAAGAAATCAAAACAATAGTAACTCTCTCTCTCTCACACACACACACACAGGTCTGACCCCGTCTGTCTCTCTGCTTCTGCTTCTGCTTCGTCTTCCTCGTTTCCCGTTTCCCGTTTCAGTGCCCCGCTGACCCCGCATGACTCATCATTCATTGCCCCAGAGGCACAGCTCATTGCCATTTATTACACACACACTCCTTTTTCAAAATTCAAACTTTTCAACTCTACAACGACCCACCCACAACCCCGGAGATTAATGGGAAAAAAAAAAAAATTCAACTCTTTTTGCTATTTCCAATCCATGTTTAGGCCCACTTCATGGTTACAGATTTCAGTCTATAATTTCAATCAAGGCTATGTTTATGTCTATCTGGTTTTTATTCTGTTCCTTTGGTTATACTCATCTAGAAAACGACCCATTAGAAAAACTGAAACTATCATCTAAGATATAATATTACTTTCACAGTTTAGAACCATAGATTTTTACCTAAACTAGGACTACAACAACCACAAGAATTTTGCAAATTATGTGTTACTTTCCATGAAAACCTTTGTTTTTTGGTAATAAATTAAGGCTAATCTGAAAGCAATAATAGTGATAGATAATGAAGTAGAGTGGAAAAAGCAACTTATTCAGATTTGTTTTAGTACTCTTCTATTTCTTCCTTGGAGTATCTGACATTTACAACACTACTCTATGTTCCATAAAGCACCTTGAGCGGGAACCAGAGAACTCTCTCTCAGAGTCTCTCTCTCTCCCTTCTTTATATACCCTTTTCCTCTATAAACAGAAGAAAAACTTAACATTTCATGCCTCTCTTCCCGCTTTCTTTTTCAGACTGTGTTCATCTCTTACACTTCCGGCTATTTTCATGGCTTCTTCTAACCCTAACGACAAAAACAACATCTCAGCATATGGGTCATCATCATCAGTGGCGGTAGGGTACGACTCGAGCACAACACCCAACACCACCTTTGTCCAAGCGGACCCATCAACCTTCCGAGCTGTAGTCCAGAGACTCACTGGTGTAACCCAAGACCCGTCAACCCAAAAGCTTCCAGTCACCGTTCCGGCACGCCAATCCGGAAAACCCAACACCGGCGAGATGGGTCCTAGGAGACCAGCCTTTAAGCTTCATGAACGCAGGCAGAGTGCAAGCAAGCTCGAGATCAAGCTCAACAATGGTGGTGGTGTTTCAGTTGGGTCTGGTGGGTCAACCCCAAGTTCAGCTAGGCAAAGGAGCTTTGTAGGGTTTGGTGGAGAGATGGTTATGGTTTCACCTGTGTCACCTTTTGATCTGTTGGCACGTGGGAGTCCAAGAACGCCAAGGTCACCTATGGAGGAAGAAGAAAGAGCCATTGCAGAGAAAGGTTTTTACTTGCACCCGAGTCCGCTCAGTACACCCAGAGGGTCTGACCCACCAGAGCTCTTACCCTTGTTTCCTCTTCACTCACCCAGAGACGGTTCATCTTCATCTTCTTAGTTCTTGTCTTCCTCCACTACCAATAAATTTTATTAAAACGTTTGTATCTATATATTCTTAAGAAATTTATTCTGGAGTTATGTTGATGTCTATTTTTGGGGGAAAAACATGTTGATGTCTTGATGGAACATGATGATCTTCTTGGTGCGTCTGAAAGATTTTTCATTTGATGGCTTCCAAATTATGAGCTGATTACGTTATTTTTTGTCTAATAATCACTTCAAAATGGGTTATATGCATTTATTTAATTGGAGTCAGAGGAGAAAACATAAAGGTTTTGTGCTTGGATGTGTTTTTCTGTGTCCAAAATGTGTTTGTTTGTGCGGGAAGAAGAGGGAAAAAGAAGAATGTCAAAGGGGTTGCGCCGACTATTCCAAGATTATTCACAAGAAATAAGGGTGATTAATCTTTAGAAAGGATAAAAAGTATCGAGAGTTCTTACTTATTATAAGACATATTTGATCAATTGAGCCATTGGGTTGTTATAATTCTGAAATATCGTTTGATTATTGGGTGATTTGAACACTATAATTATAAATGAAGGATTGGAAAATTAAGGCAACTACAAGAGGCGGCTAGTAGTGGGTGGACTTGCCGTGATAATAATGTTGTTCTATTATAACTTCTTAAGCGCTAAGGTTTTGTGTCAGAAAAGTCATTTCTTCATATGTTAAAATAAGATTACTTACATTTTCTTTTTATGTGATCGAAACTTTGTGTATTATGTCATCTCTTTGTTTTTCACAACAAGAGGTTGTTAGTTTTATCTTTGTTTTTCACAACAAGAGGTTGTTAGTTTTAGGGTGTTCATCCTATTTGACGGGTAAAAAATATATTTCCTGTCTTTCTACTCGATACTTTACGGAAGAGTTTTTTCTTGACCTACCCTACTCGATAGGTATGGTATTCCTATCCGATTAATCGGATAGGAAATTGTGTAAACATTTTTATAACAATTAATTTTTGGATCATTTTAACAATTTAACTAAATAACATACACAATTTATTTAATTTTGTGTATCATCACTACTCTTGGTTCCAAGGCCATTCCAACAAAATACTACCCACCATACCAATACCATCCAAAAAAAAAAATATTTGAGAGAGAGAGGTGGTGTTTGTCCTTTTAAAAGAAAGACATATGCAAACAATATCCAACCATAGGCCATATTTAGGTTTACTCGTAAGTATACACAAACAAAATGACAATAGCCAGATCTGTAACACAGGAACAAAGACCAGGCCATCACGATCTGCAACATAGGATAAAAATCCATGGATCTGCAACATAGGATTTGCAACTTAGATCAGACACGATCAAATTGCGCATTGATTTGCAACTCATGACCAAATCGTGCACAGCGGCACCGATCTGTTATTGTAGATGAAGGTCTGCGATCAGACCTTCCAAGCCAGACCACACGAGAGAGAGAGAGAGAGAGAGAGAAGAAGGAGTTATGGAGTGATCGAGTGAGGTGTGAGGTACAGACACTCTTGGGACTCTGTAGATTAGGGTTGTTTTAGTATATATATATATATATATATATATATATATATATATATAAATTATTGTGGTAAGGTAGGATAGGAATGCGGAAATGGATGACTATTCCGCATTCCTATCCGAAAATTGTCAAAAGACCAAAAACTCTTCCGCATTCCTATCCGATATTTGCGGCTAGCCGTTCAGTAGGGTAGGGTAGGGTCGGATATGGTATGAACTTGCGATCGATCGAAAATTTGAACACCCCTAGCTAATTTGATGTACCTTGTAAGTAACTTGACTATTTGTATGTGACAGCAAAGAGCTTGAATTCTACAATGTTACATTTATAATCTATAATATAAAAAAGGTAGACTTTAATAAGTTTATCCGATAATTTTAAATAAATTCATATAACGATTACTAACATCCTTTTTAAAACTATTTATATTTTGCCGTACATTCAGACACCAATTAGCCCTAATTAATTAATAATATCAAATGTAAAAAATGGTTTAGAGCATGAGCAATGCTACTTGAAATTAATTTATTAATCTAATTACTTATAACTATTAGATTGACAATAGGTTACAATATTTTTTTGGGATCCACTATCAATCTAATAATTGTGAGTAAAATCAAGTTTAAATAGTATTATTGTTGTAGTATTAATGCATGAGAAGCTCTATAGATTTTTTTTTTTCCTGGTAAAAAAAAAGGTGAGAGCAAAAGAGAGTCCTCAAAAACCATACAAATAAACTCTCACTAGTGAGATAAGGAGGTCATTCACCCGAAAATGAACCTAGTTATGGGCCGGGTGTACAACTTTCTTGCACTATCTTTATGCAACACATTAAACTTAGACCATTAAATTAGTAGATGTCAAAGATTTTATCAAATTTCTAATTGCTCTGATTATGTCACATTAGGTGGTGTAAAAAAAGGGATGTATAGTGTAAAAGAAGTGGTGCATAAAGGTAGTTTAAGTAGTATCATCAATGAGTTGTAAATTTAAAAATTAATCGAAGAGAGTATAAATTGATTCGAACACTCTGTCCGTTAAAAACAAAAAAGAAAAAAAAGAGGGTAGTATCTACATCATTAATGGTAAAACTTAATGGCAATAAGGGCAAAGTGAGAGAGTCCTGTTTTTTTCAGACCAACTTCTATTTTCAGACCTTCTGTAATTAATAATGTTCTGCCACTGCCAGGTCAATAGACATCATATTGTAGTGATTTACATTAAGTTTGGTAGTCCAATTTGTAGTGGCCCACTTTCTCTAATGGTGATGGACACTTCAATTTCAAAGTCACAGGTACTTCACATGAGAACTATACGGATAAGATTTTTCTGCATCTATAATTGTTTTTTTTTTTTTTTTTATATTTGAGTCAATTTACATATATTTTGATTAATTTCCTCTTCAATTCGGATAAAGACAGATTATTTACGTTAAAATTAGGGTATTCACGAGAAATAAATCACTTATGAACCTAGTCTCAAAAAATTACTAAAATTCAAGTTGAAGACGTCTGAGTTTACAGTTCTACGTATTATTGTTAGTGGTGTGGGGATAATTTTAAAAATATATTGTATTTACTTTCTATGGATAATTGTTCATTTGATTCTTATAGTACGTGTGGTTAATTACAAGTATTTAAGATTAAATTAAAGAAGTAGTTAAGTCGCCATATCTTTCTTAAAAAGGTTTCTTGTCATTAAAGACAATTAGACAATGACCGCCTTACAAACTTACCCATTCTAAGTTTCAATTTTTCCCTTGGTAATCATCTAAAGAATTAATCAAATATTTAGTAATATTAGACTAATTAAAAAAAATTAAAAGTAGGGATCACATGATGTGATATTATCATAATAATATTATTATTCCTAATTTTACACATTTAAAATTAAAATAATAATATCACATCATTTAATCTCTTATTTCGATTGATTGCATCGATTTGTTAAGGAGATTACAAGTATCATTGGTTCTTATCTAATGGGTACATCCCATTTAAGTCTCACTATACTCTCTTTCCTGGTGACTTAGGTGATTATTGAAATAATAATCTTGATTATCCAAACCTCATCAAAATTCAAAAGGTGCAGGTGGAGGAGGCATCTCATTCAAGAATCTACACACTGCCAAAGTTCTTCTAAAGCTTAGCTTAGGAATTTGTTGGAAGTTGCAACAATGGTACTGTTTGACTTTCTGGGCATATGAAATGGCACTGGACCACCCATAGAATTCTATGCTTCTGAAAATAAAGATGAGATTGATGTTAGCGGTTGACTTAATGGTCACCGCCCCTTTTGTTGAATATTATCATCATATATTTGAAAATAATTGTTCTTTTTCTCTTATAATAGTGCATGACAAAATAAAATAAAGATGACAAGAAGTGTCTTAAACTCGTGAAAATAAATGACACAAGAAAAGAAATAGTTAGGCCTTTAATTCTATTCTGCTAAGATTGCGACAGGAAGTTCCCAAGAACCTTATCTAAGGACAAATATACTTTCCCTTCCCTTTTCTGTTATATTTTAGGGTCGGAAGCAGAATTTTATTTTTATTTTAAAAAGAGTTGCATAACGTTATAATGCAATTTTTTTTATTTAAAACAATAATTTAACGAGTTATCATTATTATTAAATTTTTAGTGGGTTAGTCTAATTTATGGCTTGAAGACTGAATTCATAATTTGGTAAATTCATTTACATTTCGCATGCTTTTAACATGTTGTATTTTGTATCATTAATTTAAGACAAGTTTGTGTCATATTTAAATTGTATAAATTATATTTTTCTAAATTAATTGACTCAACTCACACATGACCCATCTATAAGGTGAATCCAATTGGATGAATCCAATTATGGCCATAACTCATGAAAGCTAAATTCATGCCCAAATATGAACACGAGGTTGGCATAAATTCCAAGCATAGAATTCCAAGATAGATGATATGCTTGGAAGACAAAAGCTTCTTTATGTGGAAATTATTCTCTAAGCTATTATTATCAAAAGTGCCCCCTAATTCTCTTTTATTGCGTATTTGTTTTAACTTTCTCAGTCATGCTTTCGGAGCAATACAAGTCACATTTTCTCATATTAATTTTTTTTTTATTTTTGGGTAGTTTATAATTTATACCCTTAACGTATAGTATGTACGTAATTTTTATCTGGTTCTTAAAGTTTTAATTGATACAATTACATCATTAAAGTTTTAACCGAGTTTCAATCTAACCATTTCATCCAGATTTGTTAATTTGCTTCAATAGAAAGACGTTATAAGACGTGCCCATAAGGGTATATTTATACAACAAAAAAATCTCTCTCAAATATATAGATATTTCTCTTTGTTTCAAAATATCTCTCAAATTTTCACTATATATCTTTTTTTGGGGGGGAGTTTTATCTTCTTTTTTTTCTTCTCAGATTAAGATAAAATAAAGTAAGATTTTTCCTAACCTACACTAACAAATTTTTCACCAAACAAATATACTATTTTACCCAAATCATGCATTGGGCACGGGAAATCATTCCCTCATAATAAATTGGTATTTTTGATGTAAACAGTAAATTGAAACTCAATTAAAACTTGATTGCTGCAATAAAACTCCGAAAAATCAAATAAAAATTAGGTGCATACTTTAAAGTTACAAATTATAATTTGTCCTTGACTTTTTTTGGTCTTTTGAGTTTGTGATAAGCTCAACACCAAACAACCATTCTTGTGGCGTGTTAGTTCCGAATTAATCCCTAAAGTTAAAGGAATCTTTGAAATGCATACATATGATAATAGAAGCCACGATCTGTCCACATGAGTTTGGACTATTTAGTCGAGTTCATATCGGTCCCTCAAGTAAGAGGAGCTGGGCAGGTTCACCAGTTTCTCACAATGTCATATCTAAACTTGTTAATTCCGTGTCAACAAAGTAATCTTTCTATTTTTATCATTCTATGTGAATCACAATAGCACTAACAGAGGATAAATAGCTAGTCATTAGAAAAGAATAACATCAAAGGTTTCAACCATAAAGCAAATAAAATTGAAAAGGTGACAAAAACCTATTAGATTTTTCATTATTCAACAAAATTTCTGGGTAAGAGAAAAACAAACCTCTAAATACATTGTTAAACATCCCACAAGGGCTTCTTAATCAACAAAAATTGAACCAATCATCGGTGAACTTCATGATTGCATTTAGCAAATACAACGAGCCTTTGAACCTCTACTACATTGCTTCTCAGACATGTCTACAATGTTAAAATTGTGATGTGAAGAGATCTCTACCACACTTATACTGGGATATGTAAAGGAGAAGACCTGCCCTATGGCTTCTTTTCATCTCTCCTCTTTATCTTCAACGGACTGACTCACAGATCGATTGCTGGTTGTACAGCCCGCTTACCCTGTTTGTGAATTGCTGTCGGCTTCTTCTCCTCTTTGTAACGACCACAAATCCTTCTCCATCACCATGCTTATTCTTATTTACATCTGGTGATTTTGGCTCTTCGTTATTATGAGCTTGTGAAACCAGGGTTGTCTTTCCTTCATTCCCATAAAGAATTTTTGTTATTGCACTGTCATTAGCAAATGCTTCAGCAGAACTTTCTGGAAACTCAGCTGCCTTCTTGCTAACTGGATTGTCATCTGCAGGATCAGAATCATGCTGAACTGACTTTACAATGAAGCTAAGTAGCATCTGCCTTGCTAGCTCTGCTTTCTCTGCATCTGAAGAGCTTTTTCTGAATTTGTTATCCTTGGCCACATTTGCGTCCTTGTCCTTGTCCTTGTCCTTGTCCTCGCGCTTCTCTTCTGTGGAGAATCCCTTATTACTATCTGCCAAACAACTTGGATCAGTTGAAACTTTTGAATCTTCACTTGTATGATTTGTTTGCCAAGATTTTCTGGGAATAAATTCAGGTGCATCTGGATTCATGATTCTTGCACAACCAAGTCCAGTCCTTTCAGGGATGGGCCTTTGGTATTTCAAAAACCCATGTTTCATGCGGAAAGAATGGCTTAGTTTGTAATATAGAGGTGATCTAGGCCCACAAGGAACTCTGGCAGCAACTGATGGGAATCCCACTGCCTCTGCGAGCATGCCTTGGTTGGCTATTACATCGTAGACACCAGTGACAGCAACTGAGTTTAATGGGTGAGTCAAAGGGAAGGCACCTGGATTGAATGGTGGAGCTGCAGCCGAAAGCTTGCTCCCATTCATTTCTATCGGTTTATCCTGATTACCTGAACACGGAACATCCACAAGTTCTGAAGCAGATTTTTTGAACTCAGGCTCAATTTCATGAATTTCACAATCCTTGACTCCTTTTGTATCTTCATCATCTGGTATTGCTTCATCTACGGCGATTGTGTCACTTCCATCCTCCTTTGATGGCTCAGGTAAACTATTGCAGATTTGGGTATCAGTTTTTTCCTCTTTTAATTCTTCAACTTTCTCCAGTAAGGGCTTTAGAACCGTACCTGGTGGTGCCACAGCTACTTCTTTGTATGACAAAGTTTTTGAAGCAATGGCTGTGAGATTGGCAGTAATGGGAGAAACTTTGGGGATTGCTACTGGAGAAGCTTGACAAATTGAAGTTTTTGCTGACAGTATACTCAAATCCTCACCAGTACTCAAACTAAGAACCTTTGACTGCTTCTTTGGAGACAATTCAGTTGAAATTGTCTTGGATGTAGCTTTCTGTCGCTGTGAAACGGATTCCTTCCTGTATCTGCCATCTCTAAAACTATAGTCAGAATTATTTATGTTTAGCTTAGCAAGATCTGGTCGCCTGCAACCTTTCCTGCCAGCAATATTTCCTGATCGTGCTCTTGAATTGGCTTCTTGCCACCCTTCATCTGAGCTTGATTCTGTGCCAGTTTCTGCAACTGTAAGATCAAGTCTAGTGATATCGCTGTCCTTGGGTTCTCGGGGAAGAACCATATCTTCCTTATCCTCCTCTGTGTTGCTTTTTGCTATCACCACTGAGGTTTCTGTTCCATTGCGAGTCACGGTGTCACCATTTTGTCCATCATGCTGCACTTGATGAAATTTATCACTAATCATCAACACCTAACAGATCATGGAGGAAAGAGAAGAAGTTAATTATGTATTCGGCTTGAGAAAGTAGACTTCATATATGCGATTTTGTTTGGATTATGTTTCACGGGTGATTTACTATGATCATAGCTTGGAAAATTTATACTGGAAACATCAAATTTTCCCATGAAATTTAGGCTAGACTTGGTAGACCAAACATTTCTATTCCTTTCATTGACATAATTTGTGGAACAAATAAAAAAGGCCATATTCTCTCAGGTTTCCTGCAGATTTTGAGCAATAAAAAATTAAGTCAAAATTCTCCAATGCTCATAAAGAAATTTGCATCTGAAATTATACTAGATTTGGTTTCCGAAGTGCACCAAAATTTTATCTGAACCTTCCTTCAACTAGATTTGCTCTCCCATGCCAAGTTTGAATTTGAATTTACCAACCAGTAGGGAACTACTGGGTAAATTCTTAACGCTGATGGGGTTATTTATACTAAAAATTGAAACAGCAGCAGGATCAATAGCTATGGTCACTTTAGGGTCAGATGATTCAAATTTTGACCAAAAGGGAAAAAATATACTCTTTCTCGGTTCCCTAGACAAGTAANAACAGCAGCAGGATCAATAGCTATGGTCACTTTAGGGTCAGATGATTCAAATTTTGACCAAAAGGGAAAAAATATACTCTTTCTCGGTTCCCTAGACTACATAAGTATCGAAATACCTTTGCACGCCGTTTCCTCTGTGCATCTCCTGCTTTTGATTCCTGATCAGGACTGATGTAATCAAGGAGATCTGATACACTGCAATCAAAGGTCAAAGGTTTTGGTGTGTAAAGATATGATCACACAGTTTAAAACCTGTAATTTGGGAATACCGTTTCAATACCTAAGGTGACCTTTGCTGGCAATGGACGCATCGGGCTTTGGAGTTCCACTTCGTGCCGCTTCTTGCAGCTCTAAGGCTTTTGATTCAAAATATTCTAGCCAGGCAGCAGCATCCTGCATGTACATCAATATATCAGTTCTACAACTTCTCAAATATTATGATAATTGATTGAGTGATGACAAGCTTCTCACAATAAGTTGCAATTACACCAACTACTTATTGGAGTATTTAATTTTTTTAACATGCAATCAGTCTGGAAACTTTTAGAGCAGTCAAGTAGTAGAAGTCTCATAATTGCAAGATGAGAAAGAAATCGAAATTAAAAAATTATAGGGAAATATCACCAGTATTTGTGCTAATATTTTTACAGGGATGAAATCTTCCCAATACAATAGAGGCAGGGGCATTCAAATGAAGCAGCTGTCTGTATTTGTCAACCTCTATGTATAAATTAATGCAACAAGGTAAAATATTATGTTTTCCCTCTTGGAACACAGAGGAAGTAACAAAGAATCCAAAGTAACCACTACAGCCTGATATGTCGAAAGTACTGATGATGGTATGTGTCATGAAACTTGTAGTCACCTGAGTACGAAGATCCTCTGAACCCAATTTGGCTTGAAGAATCTGTAGTGTAGTTTGTTCATGTTGCACACTGAGGGAATATGCTTCCATCATGGAAAGAGCTATTGCTATAGCATGATAGCTAGCGGCAGTCTGTTAGATGAAAAGATAATAACGTTAGCTCCTAGGACATTAAAATATGCAAGCAACCGTGTAACAATATATACACATTTAAAAATTGGATGTGGCGGGAATAAGAATGCTAAAATGGATGCGAGGTAAAACTAAAAATGATAGAACTAGGAATGAGACCATCCATGAAAAAGGTAGAGGTTGCACACAGGAAATAAATTAATGGAGAATTGACTTAAATAGTTTGGATACATCTATAGACACTATCGCACAAATAAGAAAGAGTGATATGATCTTGATTGACCGTAATCGAAGGGGTAAAGGAAGACCAAAACTAACTTTAAACAAATAAAAAAAAAGATATGATAACTTATGATCCAACAAAAAGTATGACTCTTGATATAGCACAAATGCACAATGGCGAAAAAAAATTCATGCAGCCGACCCCAAAAATGTTGGAACGAGACATAGTTGAGTTAAGTACAAGCATGTGCAGGTATGTTTTGTGTGTGTGCACACGAGCGTATATGTGTGTGTGTGTGTGTGAGAGAGAGAGAGAGAGAGAGAGAGACAGAAACCTGTATGTGATCTGCTCCTAACAATCTTTGGTTGCATTTAAGGGCTTCATGCAGGTATCTGAGAGCAACATGTGCATTTCCCATGCCCTCTTCCATCATAGCCACATTTATATAAGTTGCAGCTGTGTTTGGGTGAGACATCCCACATGTAAAACGAAGAAGGAACAAAGCACGGTGGACATATCTGCCAAAGATTACATATTATCTCCAGTTCAGAAAGCCAGTGAGTGGACAGAAAGAAAATAAAGCAATGTAAAAGTGAAGAACAAAATGTCAAAACATGGTCATATTACACTCACTTCAGTGCCAATTCAATTTGTTGGAGCCGATAGTAAAACACTGAAAGATCCCCATAGCTTTTCATTGTATCTGGATGGTCCAGCCCAAGCTCCCGTTCATTGATATCCAAAGCCTTTTGTTGATATATGGCTGCCTAAACAAGGAAGAAGATTAAAAGTCAGAAAATAAAGTAACTTGACTGCTCTTACGCAGAAGTATCAAAACTTTCAGATGCCATCCTTGGTTTGAGATACCATCATCCAAGAAAAGGAGGTAACTCAGCATTATTGCGAACAAAATGTTAGGGCTGATTTAAATTGTCCTCATATGTCCAATAGCTTATACAGAATATGGATAGAGTTTCTCCATACAGAAAAAGTTAATAATAAAAACAAATCTGATTTTCATTTTAAGTTATTACAGAAAGTTTAAGCTGCATTAGGTCTTTAACATATATCCAGTATTTCATACGATATATACACGGCTTTGAGGTAGCCATGGGGCTTATTTTATGAGATTTTTCACTTTAAGATTTTTACTTGGTAATCTCCATGTAGCAATATATGACATCTTGAGTTTTATGTAGCTATAGGATGTTCTCTACCCTTTATCACAATAAGTTCACTTGAACATATTGTTTCCCCTAGTAAACAGGTAATCTCTTCTTCAAATGAAAGAATACGTGATTTTGTTTTACAAAAACGATCAGAGTCATTTGTGACAATTAACCACACTAAAATAGGTACAAGAAAAAGTCAAAAAGATTGATTACCTGATTAAAATCTCCAGTGTGGTAAAGAACCACTGCTAGAAGACTGTATGCGCCTGCAGTTGTTCGATGATAGGGACCACATATAGCTATCATCTTTGCTAGAGCCTTCATTTAAGTTAGACATGAACTGGATAAGCTTTTGTCCTATTTGGAAATAATATTGCCACCCATAATGGAATGCCTATTACCTGTGTCCCATAATTAACAGCATCGTCTAGCTTCCCTTTGTCTAGCGCAATCTTGGACGATTCTAGTAGAGTTCGCCCATCCGCAGAAGAGCATACTACATGCTGTTGAGCATCATCAGATATCAAGGTCATTGAAAATCCATTAATCAACGAATTATCTAGATGGATGTAAAATGCAATATATGACAGAGAGAGAGTCATACTTTGCACATGGGAATCAAGCTGATAACATCAGATTTCTTAAAGGGGTTTGGGCTTTCCATATCATAGTCTCTTGTAACAAGCTCCAATCCAACCTGGATAAGAAGAAATTATAAAAAAGTACTTTTCGGATAAAAAAAAGATCAAAGAAATCAATGTAGATGATACCTTGTGGCAAAGTCCTCGGAGAATCGATAACTTCCTCAAGTGTTGGAATTCGTCTTTTATCCTCCAACCAAATCTTTTCACAAGAAATGCCCCTAACCATTGCAACTTGATGATGTGATCATCGCTCGAGTTTTGGTCATTATCTTCCATTGAGCAGGCACCAAGCAAGAAATTCAGAGATGACGCTACTGCTGCAGACAAGTCTGCCACATTGTCAACAGAAGCAATAACAGCTTTAAATACATGCTTGAAAGCTCGAGTGACCATCTCATGAATACAGAGTGATTGTATATGAGGAAGATTCTCCGCAAGTTCAACCTGGTGCGTAAAATAAGATCAAATTTAGTATGCCGTTAATATTGCATTCAAGTGAAAAATAAGACACCTTTCTTCTACAGAACTTTGTTTCAACTGATGCTTATGCAGATATTTTACTGTTTGATGCACCATGCATTACTTCAAAAAGAATATGATTGGCACAAAGCCAAATGGCATTTGACTTGCACAAGAGGCATCATCATAACTGAGAGTTCAGGCATTGCATGCATTGAAAGCCATACATTGTTGGGTCCGTTCTCTAACAGCATAAGCTCTTGGTAAGCTAGCATGGTACAAAGTGTATGTCAATAAGATCTTGGGTTCAAATCTCTTACTGTGCATAAGGCTCCCTCATTGTGTTCATGCATAATGGTGCACCCAACACTGACTCTTCCTGTCAATTCCAAGTGTGTGAGAGGATCACTCAAGATGTGCGAGTTCAGAGCTTGATATACATTGTTGGATTCATTTTTTCATAATTTAAACTTTCGGAGTGATTGCTACTTTGACAAAGCGCGCAAAAGATTTTCTCACCAGAGAGAGAGAGAGATTCTCACCACACGACCCAAAGAGTGCATTTGTAGTCCTCTTAGATGCATGAAATCAGTCAGAGTGCGTCCATCAACCGGTGAAAGTTCAAGCGATCCAAAGTCAGTTACCTAAAGTTATGAGTGGAGTTTGCAAGATGCATAAGACAATGGTAGACTTTCAACTGATTCAAATTTAATGCATATACCAAGTATTACCAGCTTAGGTAAAGCAATATCATCATAATACTTGTGTGCCATCTTGATTAGCTCATCCACCGACTGTTACAGGAATCAAGTTTAAGCAGTTAACTTAGAGGAAGAGTGATAATGTAAGCAATAAAAAATAAGAGATAATTTGCTAATCAGCCAATGACTATTATAATGAATATCCAGCGCAAAGCAATACCCTTTTCTCCTTCAGTCTTTTTTTTTTCTTTCACTTTCTTTTTGGGCTTGTCAAACTAATAATATGGCAATTGCCTTAGCATTATATGCCCAATGATTGTGAACAGTACCTTTAAATGAAGACTCGTCCCAGTTTCTTTCAAACGTAAGAATGCCTCTTCAGGAATTAATTTCTTCAACTCCACCTCATTGGTAGACTCACCATTGTTTAGGTCTCCCAAGCTGCTGGTTCTTGAATCAGTTTCCTCATTAACTTCCAGACTACAGGCATTATTTGNTGTGAACAGTACCTTTAAATGAAGACTCGTCCCAGTTTCTTTCAAACGTAAGAATGCTTCTTCAGGAATTAATTTCTTCAACTCCACCTCATTGGTAGACTCACCATTGTTTACGTCTCCCAAGCTGCTGGTTCTTGAATCAGTTTCCTCATTAACTTCCAGACTACAGGCATTATTTAGTTTCTTTTCCCTCTTCTTCAGCATTTTAAATTGCTTTCCTAGTCCTTTAACCAATTGGTTTGCCTTATTGTCCTCATCTTTGGGGGTTTCAGAACAGTTATCTGCAGGTGTTTCCTGCTTTTGTAGATGCTGCATCCAACAAGAACCAAGTTCCCATCTGATAGACCTTTCGGAAACCACCTCCATCTCTAATTTACTCAGCCTTTCTCGAACTATTCTACGAACCAGACTTCTTGAAATTTCAATATCACCTAAATCAGACTGAGGTGACAGGCATCCTCCGGACAATTCAGCACTAGATGAGCCATGAAGCAAAACCCTTAAGCTGTAAGAAGGTTTAATATGTAATGAGTCCATCGCATACAAGTATATAATATTGGCGTATAACAACACTAAATAGTCTCCAAGATTGAAGAACTCTTTGATAAGAATAATAACAATCAAGGAACTTGCATATTTCAGAGTTATTTGCTCCGAGAGAATTGGGATGTTTGCTTTTCCTTTGCGTGTGAGTATATGCTGGTGAAAAGGAATTAAAAGCATGAATAATTGCGGAGCCTTTAACTGGCATTTCCCTCAAGTGGGATAAAAATAAAAAGGATGACATGGGATAAAAATAGAAAGTCTGCCTCTAAAGTACATTTCATAAATTTAAAACAATTCCAAACATGCTCTACAAGGTGTGGATAATCCCACATAAATTCAGATTTCACTTTTTTGGTCCATTTTTTACTCATCAAATATTGGAGTACAACTGGACTAAGCATTCTTTTTGTAAATTTGGCCATATAGGCATTCCCAGTCTGGGATGCTACCTATAATGGCCCTTTGTATGATGGTAAGGAGCACTATTGCTGTCATATTAAGTTTAATTATGGGGTGGGAGACTTAATACAAAAAACTTCTTGTTGTTTTTTATTTAAGAAGATGACAATGCCATTTTACATCCTTGACTGTATTTTATGTTTTGTGTGCAAACATAAGTGGAGTTTTTTTTTTGATAAGAAACAAACTTTTCATCAGTGAGAACCAAAAAAAAAAAAGTGCAAGCAAGGGTGAACAAGTAGTCCAACCCTCATAAATCCATAAAAAGAGCAAAAAACAAAAACAAAACAGCCATCAAAAGAAAAATTATCCCCCACACAATGTGGAGTATTGAATCAAACCTGTTAACATTAAGTGCATTGCTGCCTCCATTTGGTTGATCGTCAAGATCAACATCTTGAATCCTGCATTGTCCCTTCTTAACTTCACCAACGACCTTTACTATTCCAGTGTATCCACAGTGTCTCACCACAACAACACCCAATGAGGAAGTGTCCTGAGAAAGTTAACTATGCTTCAGCTCTCCCGGTCAGAGCAAAATGGAAAAAGAGAGAAAATTGCAAATTTTGATTCTTGAGAACCTTTTAACTAATTTATAACAGAAAACTTCAGAACTTTCAAAACTTGTATTTCTAGTTTCCCAAGCTTATAATTTAATCCACTTATACCTAATCTTTCAACCAAAGCAACAAAACATTGACTAGGAGAACTAGGAACTTGGAGAACNAGAGCAAAATGGAAAAAGAGAGAAAATTGCAAATTTTGATTCTTGAGAACCTTTTAATTAATTTATAACAGAAAACTTCAGAACTTTCAAAACTTGTATTTCTAGTTTCCCAAGCTCATAATTTAATCCACTTATACCTAATCTTTCAACCAAAGCAACAAAACATTGACTAGGAGAACTAGGAACTTGGAGAATTTATTGCATATATAAGCATTGTCAACATCGATGGTGGACAAAATTTGATAACCCATTTGGGATGCCATAGTTAGAATAGTACGAAACAATTATGTTCTCTGAAAGTATGTAAAATCAAAAGCTGTGGGTACAAACTGCATTGGCTCATTAGTCACTTCAGGTTAAAAAGAGATTAGCATTATAAAAAAAACTAAAGATTACTCCCAAGGCCCTCTGTATCAAATATATGCTTCTGTAAAAGTTATATCCTAATGTTTCAGAAATACATCTCCATCAAACTAATGCAATCAAAAAAGGAGGCAGCTATATTCCGTCTCACGTTGTATCTGCAAGTTTTAGCTCGTTATTAGTTATGTTTCTTTTATACTATCAATACAAGTCAAAATGTGAGCCGTGAAGCTACAGGGAACAATTACTTACATGTACAACCACACTCTCATCTGCAGTTACCCCTTTAAGTAGATTCCTTTGAGTAACTTCCTTAGCAGACATACCAGATGATTCACTTTCAATAATTTTAACTTCAGACTTCAAGCTTGCATCCATGGAATCTCGTTTTACTGTTATAGTCAAGTCCCCCACACAATCCTCGNTTGAGTAACTTCCTTAGCAGACATACCAGATGATTCACTTTCAATAATTTTAACTTCGGACTTAAAGCTTGCATCCATGGAATCTCGTTTTACTGTTATAGTCAAGTCCCCCACACAATCCTCATTCAAGATTGAGACCGGAGATAAATTTGATTGATCTTTTGCCTTCATAGAAGAATCTATTACCCTGCGTATGGCTGACACAGCTTTAAAAATTGAGACATCAACAAACAGGCTATGAAGCAAGAAAGCCTTCCTGTCTCGAACCACCCTCTCCTCCTCTGTTTTGCAGGGGAGGTTTGCCAATACTGCAAAATCCGTGGCCCATGGTCTAAGATCGTATTCACTGTATCTTCCCTGTCCTCCACCATTTCCAGCCCAGTTCTCATCTTCTGTTGGCAGAGGCAGGAAGTTTGATGCAGAATCAGCAACTGATGGAGGGACAAGCCATGTATTGGCACGAAAACCATATGGAAGATTACCAAACTGGAAAAAAAACATCACAGAAAGAGCTTATTTACTTCTACTGCTGATATTGTTGCATTTGCAGTGGAAACTTCTTTAAGTAAATAAAATGTCACCTTATTGTGTTCTACAAAAGCTTTCATCAAGGATTCATATGCCTGCACACAAATTCAGATTTATTACTAAGCAATTTGCAAGTTAAGTTGATATGTTTCTGAAACTAAATTGCAAGAAACGATAGCTTGGACCAAAAGGGTTCAGTGAAGGCAACATCTAATCATGCATTTGGATGTAAAATAATAAATCAAACACGAAAAAAAAAAATGGCTGGGTATTTTCGCTCTGGTCTTCTTGCTTTTTGCTCTAAATCAAATCCGAGTAAAGTCTGAGAAGCATTGTACGAATTGAATGCCATAAAACGATAAGAAAGCATGTGAGGATGAGGTCTTGCTAACCATAACTTGTTGGGTAAGAGATTAAGCACTTACATTGACAAAAGCTTGGCTGAGCTGTTGCAAAAGATCCACCAAGGAGTAGCTTTGTAGAAACTGCTTTCCCAAAGTGTAGAACCCTTTCACCGAAGCAATTACTTGTATTGACTTCCCATTGCAGATTTTAATCTGCATATGGTAATCACAGTGTTTGCCTCATTAAATTAGAATGATACACAAAACATTAACACTACAAAAAGAAAGAATGAAAGGGACAACAACAATTCAGAATTTAAAAGAAATTCAATATGTACAGAGCGTGCACCTGCATTTGGAAGTAATCGCCATCTCGCGACTCTTCCACATCCTTAGGATCCACTCTTCTCAAATCTGCAAGCCCAACTCACGCACACAGAGAGATTATGAAAAATCCTATTTGCAAAATAATTCAAGCATAAAAGTAAACGTGAAGAAGAGAGAAGACAAACCCACTTAGTATAGGAGGACATAGGTGAGAGAAAGAGAAGAATTCATAAAAATCGGAGAGTTTCGGTAATGGGTGTATTGCCACCATGTCATAGCTCTCAGAAATCGCCGAGACCGACGGCTCTGATGGTCGGGCTTCTCCATATGAGGGTGAAGATTGTGGGCCCGAGGTGGTGCAATGGTGGGTCCCACTTTTCTTGGCTTTACCTCCTGCTCCGCTGCCGCCGCTGGCGGCCGTGGTGGTGACCTTCCCGGACTTGGGCTTGGCGAAGCGTGTCGTACAGGCCACGATGTCCAGTAGCCTCCGCACGTGCTCCAACGCCTGGGACTCATCCGTATAGTCCTCTGAAACGTCAGTGGCATTGATGTAATTAACGTCGAGCTTTTTCACCCAAAAAATAAATTCTAAGGAATCTACTGATTTTAATTNTCCGTATAGTCCTCTGAAACGTCAGTGGCATTGATGTAATTAACGTCGAGCTTTTTCACCCAAAAAATAAATTCTAAGGAATCTACTGATTTTAATTCTTAGACTACTTATTATATTCTTATAAAAAATAAAAAATACTTTTTCAAAAAACAAAAAACAAAAAAAACAAAAAAAGAAATCAATCAAATGGTACGACATTAACATTTAATCTTAAAAAATGAAAGATATGACGTTGACATGGTCATTCTTTTGATTTCACTTCTATTAGTTTAAAATTTAAATTTTATTAACCATCTGTTTTTGGTTAAGGGATAAAATTTGTTGCCTGACGAGTAGAGACGCGTTTATGTCACTCTCAATTATGTGAGAGTTCGAGTATAATAAAAGGTAAAAT
The DNA here is from genome assembly GCA_963454935.2 of Ilex paraguariensis. NCBI lineage: Eukaryota > Viridiplantae > Streptophyta > Magnoliopsida > Aquifoliales > Aquifoliaceae > Ilex > Ilex paraguariensis. The sequence goes on along the minus strand of CAUOFW020004281.1, from coordinate 538,024 downwards.
TTGGGTGTANATGAGTAAAGACGCGTTTATGTCACTTTCAATTATGCGAGAATTCGAGTATAATAAAAAGTAAAATTTAGGTGTATAAACTGATTCTTCAATCCATATACCAATTAATTCAAAATTTACGTTTCAATAAGGATTCAAACTCATATTAAAAACTTAGATATAATTCATCAAAGCAACTAAAATCTATCCTACTAATTAACTAACCCCGTTTTTGGTTGCCCAAGAGATTTAAACCCTTTTTACATCAAAAAAACAAAACTTTCAAAAATAAGGGGTAGGATTGGATCAAAATACTCATTTTTTCTTATGTGTCAAAATACATCATTTGCATATTCTTCTCCAAGTATATATTATAATATTCATAGTTGTTTTACACGACATTAGGGCAAAAAAGACATTGACTAAGACAGCTCGTGCAGCATTGGAACCTCCACAATACACCCGGAAATCGAAATACACACGAGACCCTGAAGTTTGTGCACAAATTTACTTACCACCCCCTCCTCCCAAAAAAAAAAAAAACAAAAATTGTACAATATTTGTGCAAGTATAATTCACTATTGATTATGGAGTATTGTGATCCAGCATCTATTGCTTCAATTAATTATAATTTTTTTTTAGAAGTTATAACTTTTCCTACAAATATGGCATTTAAGATCGATTATACTCTTTTGCAATTATAACTTTTGACCTTAAAGTCTTCCCCTTTGTATAAAACAAAACCTACCTTCAACCATTCTCAGCAAGCAGGGTTTCAGAGCAACAACCTCCAATCCATCATTCAATCTGTGTCCTTTAACCTGTTCACAACCTTCAACTTTAATAATCTCAACCACTTTGAACAACCACACTGAAAGATAACACAACCACTCCCTTCCCTCCCACCCCCAAAAAAAAAAAAAAAGAAAAAAGAAAAAAAAACCCAAGTAATTAAGAATGCATAGAGGTGAATTTTGGATTTATATGCATAATTAAACTCACCTCATGGGATAAAGAATAGTTTGTAAAGTGGCATGTTTCAACATTGACAGCTAGCAGCTTTTTCACATCAAGTACCTTATCAGTTGAGATGCCCTTCATTTCCACATATTTACATTAATCACCCAATCACTTATCAAAAATTAATTTACATATCAAAAAAAGTCAGATTTGTTTTCACCAGTAAATCAATTCAGTACCTTGAGTATAACTTGAGTTTCAAGGGGGGTGATTACAGTAATGTCAAGAACACAGGGTGCCGCTGCAGAAGAAAAGAAAAAGGAAAACATTGAGTTAATTAGTTGATTTTGAGCAGAAAATGAATTTAAGAAATAAGATTAATCTGGGCATGAAATTTAAACCTTTCTCTTCTTTCTTCTTCTTCTCTGTCTTAGCTTTATTTCCCTTGCCCCTACCTGACCTTGGGGCCATTTCTTCTCCTTGTCTTTGCCTTTGAAAGAGTTACAGATATAGTAGCAAATTCAAAAACTCAGTCAGATGACTCAGATATAACTAACAAATCATAGAAACAACAACAAATACGATTGATATCTCTGATAAACAATGGGTTATACAATGATAAATATCCAGAGAGAGAGAGAGAGGTGAAAAATGTGAAGGAGAGAAATAGAGTTAGCTCTAGGAGAGAGAAACTATTGAAAGGAAATCTTGTGAAAGGTAAGAAGAAGATAGGATAAGGGTTTTGGGTTTACCTTCTTGTGGATTGCTAAGAAATCCTGACCTCTCTTTGCTTGCCTGATCTCTCTCTGTTTCCTCTCTCTCTCTCGATACTTGTGAGGTCCCATATTAAGAGGAAAATCAGCCCATGCATGAAGACAAAAACCAAGCTGGAGGTTAAGTGTGTGACCACTGTGTGGTGCCACGCGTCATTTTATGATAGGTTGTATGTTTGGCTGAGCCTTTTGTCTTTTCACGTGTTGGGACCTCAGTCTCTCCAACAAGTGGTGGGAGATTTTGAGACTTTATGTTTGTTGGCAATTTCTATGAACAATGGGTTTTTAATAATTGAATCCATTTGTCACATTTTTCATGATTATTAGTCCCTGTCTTGAGCATTATAGCAATTAGAAGTGAGGAGACTTACTCTTTTCTTTCTTTTTTTTTTTTTTTTACAATAAGAAGTATTTGAAAATTAAGGTGCACTTCGACTAATTATTTCTTTGATCTAGTCAAAGGTAAGTCATTCACATCAGCACTAGAGTATTTATGAATAATAAATCTTACATAATCAAATCCCAAAAAATTATCAAAATTCAAATTCAAGACATTAAAATTTACTATAATTCGTTTATAACTGTTACCACTCGAATTACCCTTTTGAGTTAATTGAAGGAGCTTTTCGTACACACAAACCCACACATATAAACAGCAATTCGGTGTACGAAATTAATGTTTTCATATATTGCGGAGTTTTAGACAAGTCAAAGTATATACTAATTTTCGCTACAAAATAGTAATTACCTATAAAGGCATTACCAACAAGATGACTTCGATACTCCAATGTCTCAAAAGTGGTATCTTATGGTTCTGTCAAGGCCAAGTCCCCCCACCAACTGTAAGGTTTATGGCATTAAAAACGTGCACTTAGTACAATCATATAATTGCTAAAAAAAAGCTTGCGAAAAATTAATAATATCAATCACCGCCAATTCGACATAAATCAGTGTAAGTGATTGGATCAGTAGAGTCTATTAACTCTACCAAACATTCAATGTATAACATTTTTAACACATTATCTGGGATATAAGATTTAGTAAATAAATTTGTGTAGCGCAATTTTATCCTTCTTTTTAATACATCTAATACCAATTTTTTCATCCCGGGTGATATGATATCATTTTCACTATTAAATAAGTGAGTCTCATTAACATTTACTGATGAGGATTATATTATATCATTTAAGATGAAAATTTTGATAAACATAACATTACTTTCCCAAAAAAAAGGATGTCCCAAAATAACCAGTATGTGTTAATCAACCAAGTCTATTGTTGAGCAATTTAAAAAATAAAAGTGCTAGATTAATGAAATTTGAACTGTGCGACATAAGAAGTTCCGTGTACAAATATTTTTGTCATTATGGAATTTGACAATATAGTTAATATGACGTATATGATTGAACACTTAAAAGGTTTAATTCACAATTGAACAATTTTACTATCGACGCACCAATATGAAAAATAAGGTAACAGTTTTGGGGTTATGTGCAGTCACAATCTACCGATAGCAATTTTTACCATCAACTTAGACTTAAATAGTAGTAGTTTGTTTTGATTCTTCCATTAGATTCCTCTACAGTCAAAGTGTAAGAACTTTCAAAGGCACAGAGTTTTCTCAAAAAACAGGTGTAAGAGCTTTCAATTAAGTTTTGACTGTCTTACCAGCAAGAAGTTAAAAGTCCTGGGTCATGACAGACAGACAAGGAATCTGCAAACCTTTGATGTTCTTGTTGTTTCTAACCAAACACCGTCTCACGAGGGAAATGCCCACTTATCAATAGACCACATATTAAATTTCACTTTACACCCCCTGAATATATGCATAATTTTAAAGATACTCCTGGTGTTTTTTGAAATATCACTGATGAGTCCTGTCAGTAATTGTCCACTAGCCACAAAAAAGGCAATTAATTAAAAAAACCATAAAAAAAAGGAGTCATCTTTTGCAACTTGCTTGGGAATCAAGACTAAATCTTTTTAGATTCTTATTAGCATACAGACGTAAAATATGATTACAATTTTTTATAATACTATATGTTTGATAGGATATAGTATAGACGGAGGGTGTGTTTGGATGTTCGAAAAAGATTGAATAGGATATCAAATTTATATTCATTTGTACTCATGTCTAACCCACCACTCACTTGCATTGGTTTGGATATATGTCCTATTCAATGCTTGGTAAGTAATTTTTCATTTTGTGGGACATACATATATGAATGATATCAAAAACATTATTTAGGTTAACTTAACCATTTTACCCCTAAACATTTTTTTGGAAAAAACCACTCCAATAAGCATCAATTTACATCCACAACCATCCATGTCCCAACCACATAAAATTCTTCCAGAACCATCCATTTTCACCTCCCCAAAGCCTCTTTCTCTCTACGAGAGTTGGGTATAAACTCTCGCTCTCTCTCTCTCTCTCTCTCTCTCACACACACACACACATATATATACACACACACACAAATCAACTTATATATAAACTCAAACTCACACACACACACACACAGATATATATATAAACTCACACATACTGATTTTTTTGTAAATTAGCCCATCCCCAACCACAATAAAAAAACTCAATTCAAAAACTCTTGATTTTCATCATGCTAGTATAACAGTCAAACAGGGAGAAAGAGAGAGAGAGAGAGAGAGAGACCAAGATGCCTTGAAGCAGCTTGTTGTTCGCTTTTGTCGTCGCCTTCACAGAGTGACCAAATCCAAAATTGACTTGAAACGAGTGAAACCAGAAATGAGAGGGTAAATATGTCATTACCCATAAAAAACTTATCAATTGGGATTTAAACCCATGGGGGGAGGTGGGTTAACTTTAACCCATGTAAGAGGGTTAATATTTACTATAGCAGTCAGGTCGTGCTTGGACCCCGGATAAATACCCTACCACATTTTTGTCTTTCCAAATAAAGTATTTGTGGGTCGCACTGCATTGTTAGTCTCTCCTTATTGTGTTAACTCATCTTATCTCACTATCCAAACACACCATTAGTAGTATAGACTTAGAAGGATAAAAAATATTTTTTAATTAGTTCATTTTTTTTTTTTGAGAAGGGGAAGGGAGAAAAAGACTTACCTTTGACATCAAGAAGACAAAATTTTCACAAAATAAGAAATACTATTAGATTAAAGACCTATTGATTTTTAATTAGTTCAATTGATATATCAAATATTTGAGTATGAGAATATTCGTTTTTTCAAAGTGGTTGGTAGGTTTTTAACCACTTATCTTTCATATCTTATCGTAGACAATATCGATTATGCACCGAATGCAAATAAAATTAACAATCACTTATTTTTCAATTCTCGTTATGAATATGATATCTTTATCCAAGGTTGCAAGGAGGCGGAGACGAATCATCTCACAAAAGCAAGAGATTATGACCGCCAAACTTTAATTGTGTAAGAGCCATGAATATGGCTACGGTATCCACCCACATCGGAAGAGTATTAAATTTGATTATAATCGTCAATTTTAATTTGAATGCTTTGGAGGGGAACCTGAGCTACTTGGGTTTCCTAATAAAACAAGTACCATAGATGTCCGCTAATAACAAATGCCAAAAAACAATGAGGTGGCCAAAAACAAGGACTACCAACTCTTCAAGTTGGTTCACATCGAGATTAGCAAGGTGATGTGCACAGCTGTTCCCATCTGTGAGGGTGTAGGCCAAAACCATATCATTCATCCTAACAGCAACTCCAAAGAGAGTTGTTATTTTAGGGTGATAAATTATTTATTTGTAATCTTTTATAATATTTTGGTATTTTTGAATTATAAATTTATTCCAATAACAAGTGCTAAAATGGGGTGTCATTTTTATTTTTTTATTTATTAATTTATATGAATCGTTGATTTTATATTCATTTAACGGATTTATATTTATCAACTCATTTGTAATATTTCTCTTTCTTTTTCCACAGTTGCCAAAAATGTCATTTCAAGAGCTTTGATGCTATTTTTTAACTCTTGATGTTATCTCTCTTGGAATAAAATTTTTTGAATTTGAGGTGACGTCACGGAATTTCCACCCTCAATACCACTTTTCCTTAGAGTTGCTCTAATGATATATCTGTAGTTATCCACGAGAACTTTAGTTGGAGGGCTAGCTGCCTAGTTTCCAGCAAGAAGATTGAAGACTTCCAATGAATCAATCTTCCGGATGTAGTTTCTTTCAAAGTGCAGAGTCTGTTTGAGGCCTACAAAAACAGCCCAAAGTTCAGCTTTGAGATGTTGGGTTTCTTTTGTGGAGTCTAATTTGTGTATGATTCAGATGATGATCCAACCCGACCCGAAAAATGTTGCGTGTTTTTTAAAGAAAATTTTTTGAAAAATTTTTAGACCTGTTTTGTAATCCTGTGCGCAGAACATATATAAATTGTTATTTGGTGATTAGGGTTTTTGGATTGATATTATACGGCCGTCGTCCTCTCTATATTCTTTTTTAAAAATAGTGAAATCCCTGCAGTGTCGTGAACGTAGACAAATTATCGAATCACTTAAATTTTGTGTTGTGTGATTGTTTGAATTGCATTCTTATCGTTCTTTTTCATTAATTTCACTTTATTGTCATCGTTTAATTTCACGAGACTGGTAGCATTGTTGACTCTTCTGAAAAACCTTCGGATCCAAACTCTTCGGTCAATCAATATACAACTTTTAATCATTAATAGAAGAATAATAAAATAATAATGTAGATCCGTTAGATGAATAACTGCGTCACGACACCGTTATATTAATAAAGGCATGTGGTGCACCCGATGTCGAACTCCACAAATAATTAACATTGCTAACGTAAACGTGAATTAAGTGAGATGGTACAAGTTTTTACTAATATTTCTGTTTGGGTTGAATAAGATTTTAGTTATGTTGTTGCCGAGATCACTACAAGAAATGTTTTTTTTTTTTGGTTTAATAATATGTCGGCTTGGGGACCAAGGATAGCCCCATGATTACAATTTTGCACGTATCATATTTTCGTAAGATGAAAAATGAAGATATAATACTAAATAATTTTGTTTTTTTTTTAATTTTCATAACCAAGCCCAAGAGTCACGTACAAAATATAGTGATTGTCAATTGTTAATATGGAAAAAGAGAGCGTTAATGCAGATCTGTCGATTAACTGCAACACGACACCATTACATTAATAAAGCACGTGGTGCACAAGGTCGAACTCCCACAAATAATTAAGGGAAAATCTTACTTTGCACCCTTAAAATATTTATTTATTGTTTTACGTTTGCATCTTCAAAGAGAGATTCCTGACATTATACCTTCAATATCTAATAGTGTTATATAGTGACATTTTTGTTACATTATGTTGCTTAATCCGTCAAAATACTCCATTAACATTGACGAAATGAGTAACAGACACTAATAGAAAAATTATATTTCAACACTTTTAATAACGGTGTAATGTGATAAATCTAATTTTTAAAGATACAAAGTGAATATTCTTAAATCTTTTAGGGTTCAAAATATAATTTGTTGAATAATTAATATGTTAATGTAATCGTGAATTAATTGAGATCAATTTTACAAATGTTTCTTTTTGGGTTTGATAAGATTTTAGTTATGCTGTGGCCGAGAATGAGATCACTACAAGAAGTGCTTTTTTCTTTTGGTTTAATAATATGATGATTTGGGGGAATTATTGTGTACTAGAAGCTCCCATTACAAACGAACGAAGGGTAGCCCCATGATTAATGTTCTTGTTCTTCCTAAACCTTGCATTGACAGGATAAAACCCGTGTACTATCTAATATAGTTTGTTTGATATGGTATTAAAAGTCATTGGGTGATCTCCCGCCGGTGATTCCTTAAGAAATGGCGACCTAGAACGTCTAGATCAGGCCTTTCCTTATATTTGAGTATAAAATATTAGTCTAGTATCCACCAGTCACATAACGACTATTATGTATCTTTTAATTTCACTCAAGTGTAGATGACCCATGATTAATGCATGTAACTCGAAGGATAGTTCAAGTGATAACAGAGACGAACTGTAAATTGAGACGTCTTAAGTTTAAATCTTGACAATCTCTAGAAATTAGGTTATAAGAGATTTATTTTTTATGAAATAACCTAGTCATGATGTGGATAGTTTGCCTTTAATTGGACTAGGGAGTAGATTAGTCGAGGTGCACGTAAAATAATTCGGACACTCTCGACTGTTGAACAAAAAATAAATTTTTTGGGAACCACTATAACCGTATATTCTGGACAAGTTATCATTGAATGAAATTGAAGAAAAACGTATTAGAATCAATTTCATTCTGAAATTCTTTTGTTTTCTTCTTTGTCTCTGATGGTAAATTGGCTCATCCACTTTTTGGGAATATTTTCATTCGTTTTTGTTTGGCCATTGTTTACCACTTCGAATGAACTAGTGAAAAATCTAGAGGAGCGCATAAGAGAAGAACATGAAGGAAGACTTGATTTGAAGGAAATTGAAGAAAAATATATTGCAATAGTTTTTGACTTGAAATTGTTTCGTTTTCTTGAGGCTTTGATGATAAATTGGCTTGTTGGATTGAAAATTTTTTCCCTTTTGCGAAAATTTTAGGGTTAATTGTAAGTTACACCCCGAAAGATAGTCTAAATCTTAATTTACACTCTCAAAGATTAAAAATTTTAATTTACACCTTCAAAGATATAAATTTGTATCAATGTGCACCCCCCAAAAATAAAAAAATCTCAATTTACACTCTCAAAGATAAAAATTTATATCAATGTGCACCTCCAAAGATAAAAAATCTTAATTTACACTCCAAAAAATAGAAATTTGTATCAATGTGCATTTAAATCTAAATTGATAAATTATATCTAGATCTCCTCATACTAGTCACTTAATCATTTGAACCCCTTTACGTTTAAAATATTATTCCCACATTTCATGGCGTTTGTGTACGTGTAACACGTAACCCTTTTTCGTTGATGTATGTTAATATAACCGTTAAAAAATATAATTTTATCCTAATAAAAAATTATAATTCATATTACCCTTTATTTTGTGGGTCCAATATACTCTAAAGTTCAAAATCAAGCTTATCATTTGAATGTCCAAAAAAATATAGATTTTATATAATATTTTTTATATCCAATGTAATATATCACTCAATGTGCAACCCTTTATTCTATTAAACATTTAAATGGTTAGTTTAATTTTGAATTTTAGAGTATATTGGACCCATAAAATAAAAAGTAATATGAAATAATAATTTTTTTATTAGGATAAAATCATATTTTTTAACGGATATATTAACAGATATCAACGAAAAGGGGTTACGTGTTACACGTGCACAAATGTCATGAGATGTAGAAGTAATATTCTAAATGTGAAGATGTTCAAATGATTAAATGACCAGTATAAAGTGATTTAGGTATAATTTATCAATTTAGTTTTAAGTGCACATTAATACAAATTTTTATTTTTGAGAGTGTAAATTGAATTTTTTTTATCTTTGGAGGTGTATATTGATATAAATTTATATATTTGAGGGTGCAAATTGAGATTCAGATGATCTTTCAGAGTACAATTTACAATTAACCCAAAACTTTAAATATTTGATGAGGAAGGTTTTTCTCTACCATGAGAGTTCAAAATTATTCTGAAATTAGAAAACTTTAGGCCACTTAATCAATGATCGGGCATAGTTGTAAAGGAGAAACTATCAACAAGTATTTGGGTTTGAAATTATTTGAGAAATTAGGTCGCTCACCGATTTATATCTTAATATAAATTTATACGTACATAAAAATTTAAGTTTATAGGTGGTGAGTCCATCAACAATATTAAAATATTTTAACTTATTTTTCTTTTTAAAGTAGAATTCTTACACATACAATACCCAATAATCTCTCCTCTCATGTGTAAACCACACCGACTTAAACTCTCTCTTGAGTTTGCTCCACCATTCTCTAAAAGCACCTTGTCCAACCACTCTCTATATGTGTCTGCCCTTTGAAGAATTAAATTTTTACCATTCTTTATAGTCATTGCATTACCACTCCCTAAAGTTCTTACGCCCACTCCCACACCATACTATTTTCATGAGTTGCGTTTCAATGCAAGAACTCATCCNTTTAATTTTACTCAAGTGTAGATGACCCATGATTAATGCATGTAACTCGAAGGATAGTTCAAGTGATAACAGAGACGAACTGTAAATTGAGACGTCTTAAGTTTAAATCTTGACAATCTCTAGAAATTAGGTTATAAGAGATTTATTTTTTATGAAATAACCTAGTCATGATGTGGATAGTTTGCCTTTAATTGGACTAGGGAGTAGATTAGTCGAGGTGCACGTAAAATAATTCGGACACTCTCGACTGTTGAACAAAAAATAAATTTTTTGGGAACCACTATAACCGTATATTCTGGACAAGTTATCATTGAATGAAATTGAAGAAAAACGTATTAGAATCAATTTCATTCTGAAATTCTTTTGTTTTCTTCTTTGTCTCTGATGGTAAATTGGCTCATCCACTTTTTGGGAATATTTTCATTCGTTTTTGTTTGGCCATTGTTTACCACTTCGAATGAACTAGTGAAAAATCTAGAGGAGCGCATAAGAGAAGAACATGAAGGAAGACTTGATTTGAAGGAAATTGAAGAAAAATATATTGCAATAGTTTTTGACTTGAAATTGTTTCGTTTTCTTGAGGCTTTGATGATAAATTGGCTTGTTGGATTGAAATTTTTTTCCCTTTTGCGAAAATTTTAGGGTTAATTGTAAGTTACACCCCGAAAGATAGTCTAAATCTTAATTTACACTCTCAAAGATTAAAAATTTTAATTTACACCTTCAAAGATATAAATTTGTATCAATGTGCACCCCCCAAAAATAAAAAAATCTCAATTTACACTCTCAAAGATAAAAATTTATATCAATGTGCACCTCCAAAGATAAAAAATCTTAATTTACACTCCAAAAAATAGAAATTTGTATCAATGTGCATTTAAATCTAAATTGATAAATTATATCTAGATCTCCTCATACTAGTCACTTAATCATTTGAACCCCTTTACGTTTAAAATATTATTCCCACATTTCATGGCGTTTGTGTACGTGTAACACGTAACCCTTTTTCGTTGATGTATGTTAATATAACCGTTAAAAAATATAATTTTATCCTAATAAAAAATTATAATTCATATTACCCTTTATTTTGTGGGTCCAATATACTCTAAAGTTCAAAATCAAGCTTATCATTTGAATGTCCAAAAAAATATAGATTTTATATAATATTTTTTATATCCAATGTAATATATCACTCAATGTGCAACCCTTTATTCTATTAAACATTTAAATGGTTAGTTTAATTTTGAATTTTAGAGTATATTGGACCCATAAAATAAAAAGTAATATGAAATAATAATTTTTTTATTAGGATAAAATCATATTTTTTAACGGATATATTAACAGATATCAACGAAAAGGGGTTACGTGTTACACGTGCACAAATGTCATGAGATGTAGAAGTAATATTCTAAATGTGAAGATGTTCAAATGATTAAATGACCAGTATAAAGTGATTTAGGTATAATTTATCAATTTAGTTTTAAGTGCACATTAATACAAATTTTTATTTTTGAGAGTGTAAATTGAATTTTTTTTATCTTTGGAGGTGTATATTGATATAAATTTATATATTTGAGGGTGCAAATTGAGATTCAGATGATCTTTCAGAGTACAATTTACAATTAACCCAAAACTTTAAATATTTGATGAGGAAGGTTTTTCTCTACCATGAGAGTTCAAAATTATTCTGAAATTAGAAAACTTTAGGCCACTTAATCAATGATCGGGCATAGTTGTAAAGGAGAAACTATCAACAAGTATTTGGGTTTGAAATTATTTGAGAAATTAGGTCGCTCACCGATTTATATCTTAATATAAATTTATACGTACATAAAAATTTAAGTTTATAGGTGGTGAGTCCATCAACAATATTAAAATATTTTAACTTATTTTTCTTTTTAAAGTAGAATTCTTACACATACAATACCCAATAATCTCTCCTCTCATGTGTAAACCACACCGACTTAAACTCTCTCTTGAGTTTGCTCCACCATTCTCTAAAAGCACCTTGTCCAACCACTCTCTATATGTGTCTGCCCTTTGAAGAATTAAATTTTTACCATTCTTTATAGTCATTGCATTACCACTCCCTAAAGTTCTTACGCCCACTCCCACACCATACTATTTTCATGAGTTGCGTTTCAATGCAAGAACTCATCCATTTTCTTAAAAGTCACTATCAATACTAGCAAGCTATACTGCTTGTTCGGGAGTTCACTCAAGATCATAAATTATCAATTTTAATATTATTTTTTGGAGATTAGGGAGTCTAGTAATTCAAAACTTAATATACACGTCTAAAACTCATACCCACCTAAAAGTTTGAACTTCTAGGTGGTAAACCCACCAATAGTATATTAATATATTTTAACTTATTTTTTTTATTCAATTTAAGTTTTTCATGCAAAATACTTAACAAAAATTTATCATAGAGAGGGTGGGGTAAGAGATTCAAAAACAAGTACAAAAAGTACATGTAGTGTACAATATTTTAGTGGGACTAACCAGATTTGGGAGAAATAAATAATAATAAGATTTTAAATATTTTTATGAGATTGATTTTTGAGCTCAAAGATCCATTACGTCACTATCTCTCACATAATTGTGGAAACATTACCAAAAAGTCCTACTTTTTGGTACAAAAATTGTTGAGTCATATCAATTTTTTAATATGAAAAGTCCTATTTTTTCAACAAATTTTCAAAAAGTCTTATTTCTATTATCATTTTCCTTTTGTCCATTAATTTTTAATTACGAAAATGACATTGTATCAAAACTCATTAAATATAACACGACATATAAATTACTAACACGGCTTGATATCCAAAAATTATTTAAAAATAAAATAATTTTTTTAAAAAATATAATTTATTGTACAAGTTTAACCAAAAAAAATTAAAATTATATAAGTTGTAAAGTATCATATAAAATTAAATTTATCATTAAATTATAAACAAAAATGAAGTGATGAAGAAATTATGAACAAAAGTGTAACTGATAGTTTAATGATAAAAGGTAAAATTAGAATAAAAATATATTTTTTATTATCAAAAATAAGATGTAATTTAAAATAAATTATCAAAAATAATATTTAATTTTCCTGATAAAAATTTCCTAGGAATCAATGGTTTTTTTTTTCTACGAAAAACAAGACTTATTCGGTATTTTATTTTTTCAATAATTATTTGCTTCAATTGAAAATTGAAACCAGGGTTATTTTAGGAAATTCGGCGTTTTACTTCTTTCCCTCCCTCCCCGCGTCCCTCGCTCATTCTCTCTCTCTCTCTCTCTCTCTCTCTCTCTCTCCCAGCGAATCTGTATAAGGCAGTCGACAATGTGCAACCCTAACCTTTGAGATCAACAGGTCTCTCTCTCTCTCTCATTTTTATTCGAATAATGCTGAAACTTGTGATATATTCTTGAGCTATAGTATGCTCTACCGAAATTGTCACTGTATGAAATGGAACCGTTAGCCCTAGTTTACTGTTTGGATGTGTGGAATATGGAGATTAAACCATAAAAGGGACTTGTTTTGTCTTCTGATTCCTTGATAGAGATCACTGGTCATGAATCTAGCACTTGTCTAATTTTAATTCAGTTATTGCATCTTTTATTATTACCAAAGCTAGTCACTGTTAAAAATTCTGTAATTATGTGAAGTTTTGCTACATAATGCTTCTTCCTGTCATGTGATGTATAGTTTAGAAGTGTATCAGTTCTCAAATCCATTTGTTTATGGTCAATAAGATGTACAATTTTGTTGAGGTGTTGGTCCTTCTATTAAGTAATTCACATATGAGCAAGAGACCCCATAATTGATTCTTGGTCTTAGAATATTTTCGTGCCAATCCGAAAGAATACTCTTGCAAAAAGCTAGTTTTGGGTTCATTGTTTATGAAATTCGTACTAGTATTTCATAAATTGGTCTACCATTGGTTGCTACTCATCCCTCCCGTACAGCTCTACTTCATTAGTCTATGTTATTGTTTATTGTTTATAGCTTCTGATGCAGAGAGTATCTGATGTTCTAAGTTTCTCCAAGAATATCACGGAATTACAAGAGAAGCAAGTACTTGTTCTTGATTTCAATAAAATTTCAAGGGATTCCATTTGTAATTCCAAATTCCAATCAACCTTGACTGCAAAAAGATGAAGTTCAAGGCATTTCTCACGGACAATGGTGCGATGCTTTTAGAGAAGAGGTTTTTACCAGCCCTAGACAAAATGGGAAAAATATGCCACATCTACTTGACTCGAGACCATGCATTCTTCCTCCACAACCTCCTCAATGGTGATGGAATCCAGTCCATTGCACAGTTCCGCAAAGAGGCCCTTTTTGATGATTATCGCATCTCCAGCCAAAATGATGACCGCATTGCTTTTGCTATTGACCTATCCCTTCTCCACCGTGCACTTCGTAGCATCATCACCATATACAGTGAGTTCAGTGGCAGCCACAGTGATGGTGCNCCTAACCTTTGAGATCAACAGGTCAGAGAGAGAGAGAGAGTAAAAATAAGCTTATTACGACTTTGAACACTATATAAGATGAGCTATAGTATGCTCTACCGAAATTGTCACTGTATGAAATGGAACCGTTAGCCCTAGTTTACTGTTTGGATGTGTGGAATATGGAGATTAAACCATAAAAGGGACTTGTTTTGTCTTCTGATTCCTTGATAGAGATCACTGGTCATGAATCTAGCACTTGTCTAATTTTAATTCAGTTATTGCATCTTTTATTATTACCAAAGCTAGTCACTGTTAAAAATTCTGTAATTATGTGAAGTTTTGCTACATAATGCTTCTTCCTGTCATGTGATGTATAGTTTAGAAGTGTATCAGTTCTCAAATCCATTTGTTTATGGTCAATAAGATGTACAATTTTGTTGAGGTGTTGGTCCTTCTATTAAGTAATTCACATATGAGCAAGAGACCCCATAATTGATTCTTGGTCTTAGAATATTTTCGTGCCAATCCGAAAGAATACTCTTGCAAAAAGCTAGTTTTGGGTTCATTGTTTATGAAATTCGTACTAGTATTTCATAAATTGGTCTACCATTGGTTGCTACTCATCCCTCCCGTACAGCTCTACTTCATTAGTCTATGTTATTGTTTATTGTTTATAGCTTCTGATGCAGAGAGTATCTGATGTTCTAAGTTTCTCCAAGAATATCACGGAATTACAAGAGAAGCAAGTACTTNATTCGTACTAGTATCTCATAAATTGGTCTACCATTGGTTGCTACTCATCCCTCCCGTACAGCTCTACTTCATTAGTCTATGTTATTGTTTATTGTTTATAGCTTCTGATGCAGAGAGTATCTGATGTTCTAAGTTTCTCCAAGAATATCACGGAATTACAAGAGAAGCAAGTACTTATTCTTGATTTCAATAAAATTTCAAGGGATTCCATTTGTAATTCCAAATTCCAATCANTGTTCTAAGTTTCTCCAAGAATATCACGGAATTACAAGAGAAGCAAGTACTTGTTCTTGATTTCAATAAAATTTCAAGGGATTCCATTTGTAATTCCAAATTCCAATCAACCTTGACTGCAAAAAGATGAAGTTCAAGGCATTTCTCACGGACAATGGTGCGATGCTTTTAGAGAAGAGGTTTTTACCAGCCTTAGACAAAATGGGAAAAATATGCCACATCTNCAACCTTGACTGCAAAAAGATGAAGTTCAAGGCATTTCTCACGGACAATGGTGCGATGCTTTTAGAGAAGAGGTTTTTACCAGCCCTAGACAAAATGGGAAAAATATGCCACATCTACTTGACTCGAGACCATGCATTCTTCCTCCACAACCTCCTCAATGGTGATGGAATCCAGTCCATTGCACAGTTCCGCAAAGAGGCCCTTTTTGATGATTATCGCATCTCCAGCCAAAATGATGACCGCATTGCTTTTGCTATTGACCTATCCCTTCTCCACCGTGCACTTCGTAGCATCATCACCATATACAGTGAGTTCAGTGGCGGCCACAGTGATGGTGCTGGCGCTCCCACCTCCAGCCGCCTCCAAATTAAGCTGGTAAAGAAACTTCCTCCTCATTCACAGCAACCAACACCATTTCTCACATTTGAGACCAAGGGTTACAAATCTGCCATCATTCAGGATGTCCCTATATCTAAACCTTTGTCTAGATCTGATGTCCTTGAACTTCAAGCGGCCCTTGATATGGCTCAAGAATTGCCTCAGACGCTTGTTCAAGTTTCGGATATGAGTAAATTACAAAACTTTGTCAATCGAATGAAGCATGTTGGAGATCTAATTAATGTTTCTATAAGCAAATTTGGGGACCTGCATTTACAAATTTCAACTACTTTGATCACACTTGGCGCTGAGTTCCGCAAGTTGTTGGTTTTAGGAGAGCAGGCGGAGATTCCAGTTGAGGATAGAAATTTAAGTGCTCAGACTCGAACTCAAAGGGCAATTCAAAGCGGAAATGCAATGACTGTGCAAGTGAGCGTGAAGCATTTCTTTAATAGTCTCCAATGTCATTTGGCGAAGCCAGATTGTGCTTTCTACGGGATTGCTCCACAGGGTGCTTGCTTGACTGTGATATTCCAGTTCTTTATTCCTGGCACACGTCAAACAGATAAGTCAATCAGTCTACATTGCCAGCTTCCAGTACTTGACCCTGGTTCCAGTTAAAGACCAGATTACATTTCGTGACCATTTGAGCTAAGTTTTTGGCTTGTGAGCATGTTGGTCAGTTCAACAAAAAAAAAAAAAAAAACCAAATTGGTCCTTTTGATCCTTTCTTAGCAGTAGAGTTCACATTGTGATAGCTGTGTGTTGAAATTTGTACAAGCAGCGTTGTCCTTAATTGCATTTGTCTTACTGTTTTGAACTTTTATCCCCATCTCTCTCTTTCTCTCTCTTTTCCCGGGTTACATCTTCCCATTGTCGATCATCAGATTGTAAAATTATGATCAAAGTGTTTGTTGTTTAGATTTTAAAGTGCATTTTGATAGTGTAGAACTTAGTGAGACCACAATTTGTACAGGATAAATTTGATGATCTGGACAGTTTAGGTCTTATTTCCCGTGTTTGTTGGTAACAGAATGTGTATGCTATTCCACAGTCAATATTTTGAACCATGTTTTGGATTTTTTCATGGTGACAGTTGTTTTCAAATTGCAAGTGCAAGAAACAGTAGTCATAAGGCAGTAGCAAAAAAAAATGCTGCTGCAAGCTAAAGATGAACATCGGAGCTTCACAGAAAGCGCCACACATGATGCTAAAGAATGTCATCGGATGCCAGTGTATAAACAAGTTTGCTGTGAGTCGTATGATCAGACTTTCATTTCAAGGTTTGTAGATCAACAAGCAAGTAAGCAACAAGACATGCATTTTCCATGAGAGATCACGCAGTTAAGCATCTCAGTGGCACTGCAAAGAACAAACTGCCTGGATATGTTGAAGAATATGGTGACCTGCATTGCTTATGAGAAGATAAAGAGTATCGCCTATAGAGACAGATAGGTCTCAAGACCATGTAGAAAAGTGTAACTAATTAGTGCCTTTCTGCAATATTATCTAGATTCCCCTGTTTGAATTCTCACCAATAATCTTTACAAGAGCATGATCCGTCCCTGAAATGGTGAAATCTAGTTCAATCTCTTACAGTCACTTCTCTGTCATAAACTCTTGATATTAACTTAGCTACATTGTGACAATCTACACACATCCGATGATTCTTCACTATTCTAATCGTTACTCCAGGTCCTGAACTGATCAACCCAAAGGCAATAGCCAACTTCCGAACTGATCAGCCCAAAGGCAATAGCCAACTTCTCAACATGCTGGTTAACTGCATTCTCTTTTTCCTCTTCTCCTACATCAAGGAACACCTCAGGTGAAAACCCTGCAAATTTCAAATCCTGTGTCATTGTTTCCAACTTTGAGTAGATTTCTTGAGATTGAAGATGAGATTGATCCCCAGCTACGAATTCATGAACTATACCATTCATCTCTATCATACTACAACCTGGGGTTTTCTTGATTCGCCTTTCCATCATTATTTTTCTTACTTCCCGTAAATTTTCCCATCTCTTGCAAGCTGCAAATATATTACATAAGAGAACATAAACAGCCCCATTTTGAGGCTCTAAGCGAAGAAGTTGTGTGGCAGCCATCTCGGCCATTTGTACATCTTTATGTACTCTACAAGCACCAAGCAGAGCTCTCCATACAACTGAATTTGGGCTCATAGGCATATTCTTTATAACCTCATAAGCTTCTGTCAGACGCCCGGCTCTACCAAGAAGATCAACCAAGCACCCATAATGCTCTACATTGGGCTCAATTCCATGCAGAGTGATCATGCTGGCAAAGAACATTCTTCCTGCATCTACCATACCAGCGTGAGTACATGCACATAGAACACCAATATAAGTTACGTCATCAGGAGTTACTGAAGCTCTCAGCATCTGAGAGAACATATCAAGAGCTTCTTTTCCATTTCCATTAATGGCAAGACCAACAATCATGGCAGTCCATGTGAATTTGTCCTTCCGAGGCATTTTTTCAAATAACCCTAACGCATTTTCTACACTTCCACATTTAAAATACATGTTTATTAAAGCATTGCCCAAACAAATGTCGTTTTTCACCTTGTTCTTGTCAATGTATGCTTTAATCCATTCCCCTAATCCAAGTGCCCCCAAATGTGCACAAGCAGTAAGAATGCTAACCATGGTGAACTCATTAGGTTTTATCTTTGCATTTTGCATTTGACGGAAAAGCATTAAAACCTCTTTGAATTGATTCTGTCGGAGGTACCCATCAATCATTGCCGTCCATGCAACAGAGTCCCTCTTAGGCATTTGATCAAAATATTGTCGAGCTAGGTCAACCTGTCCAAAGTTCACAAATCCTGTTACAATAGTAGTCCATGATATCACATCTCTTTTCTTCATACTGTCAAAAACGCCAAGGGCAACATCCATCTCCCCACAAGCTGAATACATATCTAGTAAAGCATTTTCCAATATCACATTGGGCTCAACCATGCAATCTTTAACATACTGATGAATTCGCTTTCCAGCATCTAGATCTTTCAATTCTGAGCAGGCCGACAGCACCGACACGAGAGTAACTGAAGTGGGCATTATTCTCTTCTCCTCCATTGCATCAAAAAGTCTCCTTGATTCTTCAAATTGCTTACTTCTGTTGTACCCAGATATCATTGTATTCCACATGATCACATCAACTTTTGAACTCGTATCAAAAACCCCACGAGCTATATCAATCCGCCCACACAAACAATGCATATGTATCAATGCATGCTGAACAAACTCATTAGAATCAAACCCAAGCTTATATATATGAGCATGTATTGCTTTTCCGCACTCTAATGCAGTATTGCTCGTAAATCCCTTGAGCAAAAATGGGAATGTGTAATTGTCAGGCTTTACATTTTTTTTTAACATCTCTGTGTACCGAGACACCGCGGTTTCAGGGCAGTCTATCCTAGAATAGCCCTTGATGATTGTATTCCACATGAAAACATTCGGTTCAGGAATTCTGTCAAACACAAGACGGGCGTAGTTCATATCGCCTGATTCGTTAGTACAACAGAAGGCCACGATTTTAGCATTCACGATGGGGCAAAGGAGCCCTTTTTGAATTGCTTGTGAGTGGATTCCTTTAAGATGGTCCATGGATTTACAGTTTTTGAAAAGTGCGAGTAGTGGGTTGGTTTCCGGGGAGAAGTGAAGATGGGTGAGTCTAGAGAGGTGGGTTGGAGACAAAGAAGACGTGATCATTTTCTTCTTGACAGGTGAAGAAGCATTGTTGGAGAAAATCAAGGGTAAGTATAGAAAGTGGGTTTTAAGATGAGTTGAGAGGCATGTAATAGAAATCATAGATGAGGACTTCCTCAAAACATTTCAAGCTTTTTTGGTGAGGTTCTTCTAAAAGGACGAAAGAGAGGGACAGGTGATCAGAGGAGCTACATGATCTTCATTTTTAAACTCATGCCAAGACTTTCAATGATCTTGATAATACCAAATATTGATGGCATTAAGGTTTCTAAGCCTGTCTTCTTGTGGAGTTTCCCCATATCTTCTGAGCAGAGAAATCCATTTTGCCAGCCAGCACCATATTTATCTAATATCCAAAGACATCACATACAGGAACTGTACAAATATCACATGCTGTTGAATCTAAAACACAAAGACACTTCCAAGGGGTTTAGTGAGGGGAACCAAGCGGCCAAAGATTGTGTGTGCACATGCCCTTGCAAAATTGAAATGCACCATGTGAGAGAGGGCTGCCTGTGACCAAAAGCGAGGATTCATTTGTCACCTTGTCCAAAGGGATCTCAGGCATTCAACTGAAAAGACTCCCAGTAGATACCCGCCCCCTTCCGTCTTTTCACTACCTCGTGGATAGACAGAAGGGAAGTTACAAAACGAAGCAACCAAGGCATGCGAAGTAGACAACATGCAGCAAGCAACAACTTCTCAATTCCCTAACCAAGTGTACGACATAGAAGGAAGCCATACGAACATTTGGTACACTTCCTTAGTAGCTAAGATCAAATGAAGTGATATATACAGACAAGACCCAGAAGACAAAAGGGAAAGGAAACAAAAATCTGTCTTTGTTGACTCCATGAACCCCTTGAAACTCTCCGACTCAGACTCAAACCTGGGAAAACAGGTTTCAATGGGAAGCACAAACCGAGGAATTTGTTAAAAAGGGGAAATAATATTTAGGTCCTGCCTGTCTGTGTGCCCTCTTAATTGCAGATGATCATTACTTCCACATAGAAAAGGCATAGAAGCATAATTTCAGAAGGTAAATTTAATCAATTTCTGACCAGTAAAGCATGAAAAGTAAGAAGAGACCTGCAAAATGAATATTTTTATCTGAAAGCTAAAGTAACTTTTTTTTTCAAGAATTCCATGAAAAAACCTATATAAGAACCAGAAAGCTAAGATTCCATTTTAACAATTGTGGTTGGTTCCGACGAAAAATGTGAATGTCTGTCCTGGAGCCAATCCTTCGCACATATAATGGCCTCGAGGGTCACAGGTCTTAATGAACTCCGATAGCTATCCACCTTCTTACTTACAATGTCGAACACCGAATCAGGAGCAACAGTGGAGACTGGAACACACAGAATATCAGATGCCATTTTAGAGAGAGTTGGATATTTTTGTCTGTTCAGTTTCCACCAATTCAGAACATCAAAGTCTTGTACTCGAGGCAAAAGAGATTCTTCAAGATACTGATCCAACTCTGATCTCATCTGCTGGTTACCCATGATCTCAGAGATATAAACATCAAAATCGGAAAGTCCATCACCATTTGAAAGAAGGCTTTCTTCCTGAGGTATCTCTGTTTTTATAAAACCTTCATTTCCTGGGGTAATACCTTCGTTTATCACATCAACGAAAGTTGGTGGAGGAAGTGATAGGACGATATATTCAAGAAAGAGTTCATGAACACCCTCGTTAACGACCTTGATCCAGGTCTCAGCATCCTCACCATAAATCCTGGAAAAGCTGAACTCCACAAGCTTCATTTTAAACCTTGGATCCATAACAACAGCAATTGCCAAAATAAGGTTGCAATCCTTCCAATATTTATCAAACCTTTCCTGCAATGGTTTGATCAGACTGCTAATAAAGGGATCCTGGCTCGTGGCAGCATGCGTCAGCTCAAGCTGAATTTTCCACACTTCATGAAAGAATATATTGGCAGTAGGGTATGTTGGGGCAACTAAAATGTTGGCTGCATCAAATAAAAGTTTCAAGTAAATGCAGAGAGTTTCCACCTCTTTCCACTCATCCATTGATGGTGTCTCTTTGTAATCTGGATCAGAAGTATCAAAGCAAGAAAATACTTCCTTCAATTCAGAAGCAGCCACAAGCATATGATAAGTGGTATTCCATTTTCTTTGGTCATCAATGACTAGGCCCTTAGTACTGGGCACTTGAAGTTGTTGCTTCAGTTCAATAAATTTTTCTTCGTGAGCTTCCGATGTCTTAATATATGTAACACTTTCACGGATTTTCTTAATGGTTTCCCTAACTGATTCTAAAGCATCTTGTGCAAGATCCCTCAAAACCCGGGCAAAGCAGGTCCCAAGTATTAGCTGACCATTTAGAACAAGCGGATTCTTGATTGATAGTAAACCTCTGAGATTCCCTTTCACATTTTCATTTGCCAAGGATTGATCAAGAGTGAGAGTAAATAGCTTGCTCTCCAAACTCCAATCAGTTAGGCAAGCAACAACAGCATAACTGAAGGCAGCTTCTGACTCAGGAAATGGCAACATGATAACATTAAGGATCCTCCGGTGCAATTTCCAATTGATATCGATGAAGTGTCCTGTTAGAATTACATAGCCTAGGCTTTTATCCGAGGTCCACAAGTCCAAAGTAAGGCTAACACGTCCAGGAATTCCAACAAGAAGGTTAAAAAGGCTTTGCTTCTCTCTCAGGTACAAACTCACACAATCTTCTTCGATAGTATTGATGCTCACCATATTATACTGAGGCTGGAGTGTTCGTACAAGAGCAATAAAGCCAGGTTGCTCCACTATGTAAAGTGGATATTCATGTAGAATGATCATCTTGGCAATCTCACGGCTACAACAATCCTTATCAAAGAATATGTTTGTTGAACCAGTAGGTGTTCTGTAAAGTTTTCTTGGTGGATCTGTAGCAGAACCATTAGTTTTTAAAATGACAGGGGTGTATATATTTCGTCGATCCTTCTCCTGCTGGTTACGGCGGCTTACTGGGCAGATCCCCAAGGCAATGTGCCGTTTGAGGTGGCTGGTGCCTGCTAACTTTGAACCAGTAATGTAAGCAAATGATTTTTTGCACTGGTTACAGAAGGCCCTGGTACAGTCAGCATCAACAGTTTCAATTGTGAAGTAATCCCAAACAATGGATTTCTTTCTTCTGCGCTTGTTAGGCAGGGAATCCGGACTTGGTGCCTCATTATTATCAGTAAGGGTAGCCATCTATGCGAAGAGCCCTGCATTAGGAGAAGGAAAAATCATGAGAACAGAGTACATTTGCAGTTAAAGTCTTCATAAATATATAAAAAATACAATACAATGCAATAAAATATCCAAGAGTCCGTAATTCTTTCTGTCGGTTCCTTGTCAATTAATCAGCTCTTGTCCCTCAAAAGATTGTCAAACTTTACAATTCCTTGATACATGAGTAATCCCTGGTGATCACAGAAGGAAAAATCTCTATGAAAGGAGCAGGTGTTAAACATTATTTTGTCGTCAAATGCGGGAAGGTTAGACGTTAAGTTTGATGTTTTCACTTAGAATTTTACGCTCTGCGCACTAATTACATATTTCTTATTTTTTGAACAATAATGATCCTTCGTTTTTGTCATCTCTTTTAGGATTTGGCCACTAATTTGACCAACCAAAGCAGTCCAATTTTGACTAACAGTAATTTCATATTCGGATGCACAATCATAAGCATAATATTTGTTTCTACGCAGAATTTCATAATTCAAACACAAATAATCATAATATCAAAATTACATAAACATTTTAAATGTAACCAGTCTCCAAGGCTGCTAAACCACCTAGTTTAGGTTCACTGAGATCCTTGGCACATCCTAATAAGCATGCCACACCTACTCCTTAAGGCATATCACAGGCTTATGCTCCCAAGATGGTTGGCGTCTCATATGCCAAGTTAAATTATGTCATGAATGACCCCAATGTTTTATTTTTATCTATCAAAAAGAAAGAAAAAAAACAAATGAATGCCTCCAATCAAATGATCCACAAAATATTTATTTATCTAAACAACATTCAGAATGAATTTTTGCATTATCCTAGCCATTAAAGCAAATATAAAAATTGGTGATAATGGATTAAAGAAAAACATAGAGGCACCACTTTACAAAACTATGGAGACTGAATCCATTATGGTCAGGATATAACCCACTAAACAATAACAGATCATCACTAAGATTTAACAAGGGTATGAAGTACCATAAGCAAAGCAAATTGTCCCCACTTGATCAGGTACTATAAAGATGGCAATCACTTGGTCTAACTATATTTTCAAGTTGATAAATTCTCCAATACTCTACAATGCCTCATCTAACCTCGTGATGTAGATCCACTATGAGGAAAAATATGAATGTTGAAGATAAAATAACTTCATCAAATTGGTTTTCAATTGATAAATCCATAAAAATTATAATGTTGATTACGGAATGCGAGATAATAATAGAAATAGAGATCACTGACACAAATATTAGTATATTACTATTTGCTTGATACGTGACTTTAACAACTTAGGTGATAACATATGAAATGGTCATTTCATAAATGTATCTGGTTCCTTGAATTGATAAAAAGAACTTTATAACATGATGTACAAGACACATGAATCAATATTAATGGCAAAATTCAGGAGCAGGGCTTCCTAAGTCATCCAAACCCTGCAAAAACTTTCAATGGATCCCTAAAAATGACAAACAAAACCTTGCATACAAGAACCTTGCAAAAATTGGGGACCACGATTTTAAGTGGTGAGTCTGGGGGATTTGATTCCCTGCTTTTCTTTTCCCGTATGGCAACTACAAAGTACTTTAGGTAAGAGTGATTTCATTTTATAACAACTGGCCATAGAAAAGAAAATCAATTCAGGAGAGAGCAACAATTTGTTCCAATCAATTTAAGATGAAAATAGGACCAGTACTATGCTTTATTTCACAGTATAAGAACACTTTACTAACGTAACATGTATTAAATAGCCCGACACGGACCAAAAGGGCCATCCCGTATGTAGCCTAATACCAAAAGGCAGAACATATGTGTAACGATAACAAAAGACAACATTAACCCTTTTCACTATGTTGTGTTCCACAAACGTTAATTCTACAGGCCAGCAAACTATATGTTAATCACAAGTTTAATAGGTCCACTTAGAAGAAAACTCCTGCACAAGCTTTATACAAACTGCATTTGCAAGCCAGCAAATCTGCAAAAAGTTCTGAAAAACAATAGGCTTGAAACACAACTCCCCCACCCCCCAAAAAAAACCCCCACCTTTCAGACCTCAACCAATTTTTTTTTTTTAAAATATATAAGGTNCAAGCCAGCAAATCTGCAAAAAGTTCTGAAAAACAATAGGCTTGAAACACAACTCCCCCACCCCCCAAAAAAAACCCCCACCTTTCAGACCTCAACCAATTTTTTTTTTTTAAAATATATAAGGTTCTTCCAGAATACAACAGTTTCTGACACAAGGTACCACCAGAATCAAGCAATAAAACAACAAAACCGAGTAGTTTGGATAATCTTTCACAGAGTTCTCCAGAGTAGAGATTTCCTCATGCTTCAGCAAAATTTGAAATTCTACCTTAAACTAACCTAGTACAGTACAAACCACTTAAACCTTCACTTATATAAACATCAAACCCTAATTATGGCTTCAAAATCCTACACCTACGTTTTCTTCCATAAGTCCTGGTAAACACACCCCAAAAATTCCACAAAAACAGTATAACCCTAAGGTTACCTTAATACGCATATTTACTAATTAGGGTCTTTTCCTACGACCCCCGTATTTATTAACTACGTTTAAGTGGTGGGGGGGGGGGAGGGAGAACAATTTCAGCAACTACTCCTAACAATCAGAACTACAAATCAACTCGACATAAATCCATCAAAACTAGGAACACCCTATCTACATAAACACGAAAAATCTTACTTGCAAGAAGAATTCCAATGGCAGATGAGAACAACTCTGCAACGCGTGACTAGGGTTTAGGGTTTTTCTGGTTTATGTTTCTATTTTTTTCATAGAAATTGGAGGTGCAAGGAAGATGAAGAAGATGGGCTTGAACTCAGGAAAGAGAAAGAACCCTATGGACCGAGGGCTGGTTATAGCGGCTATGAGCTTTTGGCCTACTAGGTATAAGGAGGACGACGATGTAAAATTAGGTTGGATATGGACCTTGAGGTCCATAAATATATATCGATGGCTGGACCTTAATAAATCTCCACCGCCTCCGTCACCTCGAGCCCGCCCTACGCTTTTTAGATAGAGTAATACTACGTGAATTTAAAAATTAGATTTAATAATTTTAATCATTAATTTTATTATTTATTCAATAATTGAAATTATTAAATCTAATTTTTAAATTTATTTTTTAAATATATGTTGCATTACTCTTTTAAAAAACAATCTAGACCGTTCTTGCCTATGGGACCCATAATTTATTTTCTTCATTTTTTGTATGTGTTTTTGTATTTTTGATTTTTTTTCTTTTGATCGAAATATAATTAATTGGTTGATTTAACATAAACTAGACATATGATTAAATAAAAATAAAATGACAGATTATATTACAAATTTTTATTTTGGATAATGTGAACAAATTAAGGGTAAATTTGACTGATCCATTGATCTAATTAAAAGAACACTTTTTTACAGTTTTTGAAATGTCATTATCACCCCTTGTCAGATTACATCTTAGACTAAATAGCGATGCGATATTACTAAATTACTCTTCAAGACTTCAATCCTACTGTTTACTCTTTAACCACCTATAGTTTTGAAATTATTATAAATTAAATATTAATTTGACAAAATTAAATTTTAAAATCTTAATTTGATAAAATTGAATATGAATTTGATGAAAGTAAATATTAATTTGGTGTTAAATTAACAAAATTAGGGCTTGTGTGATGAAATTAATAAAATTAAATGTGAATTGATTACTAAAATTAAAAAGTCAACTTGAGGGTAAAATTGGTAGCTCACTATAATATATTCCATGACATCACTATTTTGTTAGATATCAATAATGACAATGACTGTAGGGGTAATATATGAAACTCATGATAAATTACTAGAGTGTGTAATGATATTTCAAAAATTATAGGGGGTGTCCCTATAATTAAGTCAATTTCAACCCAAAAATCAATCATTCTGTGGAGAAATTGATAATTTTTGTTTCTTTCACGGGTGAAATGGTATTTACGCTTTTTTACCCTGGTTAATCCAATTCTCAAGGGTCAAACTTCGAAGTTGAAATGGGTCACTTTCTCGCCCCTTCTCTGTTTTAACGTTGGCCGGTTGGCACGAAGATGGAAGTGAAACAATCCCATCAGAAGTCATCAGACTCTAACCCGAGATTTGAGACCCAAGACGAAAGAGCTTCAACTCTATCTCTCGCTGAAAATTGAACCTACGAATCGCGTCCGACGCCGACGAGACCCACCAGCTGGGTTCTCAGTTAAAGCAGTAAACCATGAATCCTTACGAATACGACTTCTCTTTGATTGATTATGGCTTTTCCGATCCCACAATCCTCGATTCTATATCTCTATATCGACCTTCGAGGATGATCACATCAGATTCAAGAACAGAAACGATCGGTGCTGATCATAAACCACCACGACCACCAATTCCAGAGAAGATAAGAAGCCCTCCCAGGCATCGCCACGATGGCACTTCTCCTCTTCCATTGGGAATGGATTGGAGTCATCCCCCTCGCAAATGGGTAAACCGAATTTCAGTCACTTGATTTTTTTGTTTGATTGCAAGACTTAATTCGTGTAGTGTTGCTGGTGTTCTGAGTTTTTGACTAATTGTTGTCGGTTATTTGAGTTTTACAACTTCAATTCATATAGTTATATCTTTCTATGCTTTTTTTAGTATACTTTTTTCACCATCAATAGCTCAACGCAGGGAGAGAGTAAGAATCTAAAACTTTTGATCTATTAAGAAGATATTTGGAATCCTTATTTCCTCTTAGAGGTTACCAACATAAGTAATTGGAATCTATATTTTCTTATACAGCATTACACATCCTTTGTCCTCTCTGTTGTTAAGTGTATTATCCTACCTCATTCACAAAAAAATGTACTAGTTCATGCAGTGAGGACAAAATTAGTTACAAAAGGGGAACAATTACTCTAGTAGTATGAAAAATGATAAAATACCTTCCTTGAAAAGCTGTATTTTGATCGTTGAAGTTATAAAGTGGCTGGAATGCTACCATCTACTTATTGGAAACACCGTAAAGTGAATAGATGCAGTTCTAACATTTACACTAAAAACTCCAAGGTTTTAAGCTAGATGGACTGACAATTAATGAATATTGTGGTTACATCGCCTATCCTACCTGAGTCAAAGGCTTTCCAAATAACCCCAAATATAAAACGTGGCAATTCAATCTCCAAACCTATACTAATAGCATGCAAAAGACAGGCTCTCGGGGTAGGAAANCTTATCCTACCTGAGTCAAGGCTTTCCAAATAACCCCAAATATAAAACGTGGCAAGTCAATCTCCAAACCTATACTAATAGCATGCAAAAGACAGGCTCTCGGGGTAGGAAAGTAGTAGATACATGGGTCTTTGGGTCGATGTTGTAATTGATAATCAAATTCATCTTCCGGTACTCCCTAGTCGAGTCCTTTTGGTAGAACAGAGAACGGTTCCAACCATCAGGATATGGAGCACCATACAATGATGACGTGAATTCATGAGAAAGGAAGGAAGAAAGTTTGGGGGAAGAGGGAGAAGAAGTAATAAGGAGTAATTGTGTGTTAAGGCGAATAGGAAATGTGAAGGAGATTAAGAAGAAAAGTAGACTAAGTAATGTTTTCGAGAGCATTTGGAGGCAAAGTAACTAAACCTAGATAGATTGGAAGAGATACAGGCAGTCGCTAAGAGGGGCAATTGTCTCTTTATTTGTAAAGCCAGACACATAATTATAGAAGACAACAAAGGCTTCTAGCAGAGTTGTCATTATGCCCTTTTTTTTCAACCATTAACAACTCGAGGAACAATGTCAAGATTTACATCATTGATGATTTTATTGATGTACCAAGAACCAAGTATATAGGGAGCAACAAACAAGAGATTTCTTCCCCCACATCTTTTTTCTCATGCATGGTGGGGAACCTGATAACCCACCTTGCATTTAATACCCTTGATATTCCCTTAACAGATACACCAGAAAAGGGTCTCTTTTAGTGTTTAGCTTGGGATGCCCAGCCCCTCTTATGTGAATGTATTTCTCCTCTCAATTGCACCACAACAAAAAATGTTGTGCCCTCCAAATCGGGCTCTCCTCTTCTTGATTCTAGTCACAAGGGAAGTCTTCTCAACCTCAAACTTTAATGTTGATGGCCCTATAGTCCCAAACAATGTCAAGATAATTGAACATAGCTCTCAATCCAAAGGGTAATACATAGATATTTGATCTACTGTCTACTCTACACCTTTGCACATAAATCAATTGGGAGAGTCTTTCAGAAACCAATTATAATCAGTAGGATTATATAAGCATTCTTTGGTCCCAGTTGGCAACAATTTGTGATCTCAGATATATCCTGATCAATACTGTTGTATATGCTTACGTTCTCAGTTAAGTATTTCCCTTGCTATTCTAATTTTTTCCGTTCTTTTAGCATATATAGGCCATTAATTTGGTAAATGTCAGAATCATCTGCGAGGTAAATGGCCTAAAAATAAAAACCGCTATTTTTCTGATTTAATGATTAAGGGTTGCATTTGAACATTATTGATGTAACCTGGCTCTTGAACATTTGATCAAACACATGGTATTCAAATAAATGGCTGGAATCCATAAATAAACAACACTTCCAAGCTGATTTCATCTAATAATTGACATTTTCTGACTATTTATAAAAAGATGTGAAACTTGAGATTCCATACAAAATTTCATTGTACATCTGCTATACAAGCCTTGTTTCAATCAATTAGTTGGCACACTAGTGGGGCAGAATTTTTGGAGATTGTATTGTTGTTTTCTTCTTTGTTTGATGGAATACAACAAGAATTGATGATAGAAAGGAGAAGAGGAAGAAGAGGGATAGGTGCAATAACTCTTGAAAGATTGGAGAAATGGAAGAAAACCCTAGAATCCACTAGGGGTCTCGTATCCACAAGGGAGAAACAAGTGGTAGAATAGATGAGAGAGGTATGAGAAAATAGATAATATACTAAGGACATAATGGGGAACCTGTGGTAAGAAGAATTAGAGCCAGATGGACAAGAATAAGGATGAAGGGAAAAAGGGGTAGAAAGAAGGAGAAGAAGAGAGAAAGAGAGAGCCAAGCTCTGTAGAAAAACCCAGAAAATTCACATCTTTGAGGCTTTTTTTTCCATGTGGCAGCTTTGTAGCACCTTTATAGCATCTCTAAAACCCTAATGAGGACTTCAAACTCACTCTTGGCAAACGTAATTACTCCAAAACTATAATAACCAATGTATGATGCTATTATTGTTTTTGTCTGCGGAACCACTTTACGTCTAGCATGTTGTTTGAGTTAAACTAGATTGGTCTGCTGTATGACTTTTGTGAGGTCTGTCAGTTTCTCGGTTTTGTGAGCTAAATTATTGTATTGTTTAAAGTGTAAATTTATAGTTTCACCATTCAGGATGTTCTTTACGTCATCAAAATATCTCATTTTCTCCCAATGTAGGATGGACGGGGCTCTGTCTGGCCACATGATTTTCATACAGGATGGAGTTACTGTGTCACAATTCCTTCTTGGGTTATTACACCAAAATCCAGAGATTCAGTTCCTGTGGTGGTATGCATTTTGTGTACTATGTTGAATGAGCTACTCTGCAGTTCTTAACTATGACATTGTCCATCTATGTTTTATGTGTCTGCATTAGTAAGTCTGGTTTGTTTCTTGCTAACCATTAACTGTTCTATAAACTATTTCTTGTACCATGGGTTGTAAGTTGTCAGAGGCAACTACAATTGAAACATCTGTCTTGCTGTGTTAATTTAGTGACACCTTTGGCTTCATATTTTACTGTTCCATTGACAATTGTTTTGGTCTCTATTATATCCTGTATCTATAATAAGTGTTACGGCGTGTAATGGTAGAGGTTGCGGAAACTTATGCCAGTTAGAAGCTAAAATTGACCACATTTGTGTCATTTTTTCCTTTCTTAACTTGTATAAGGAACTGGAAACTAAAATCCTTTATTAGAGAGGAGGACAGAGGAATACAAGGTAACATAAGGATGATGAATTCTTCAAGCTTGACAAAAAATGCACCCAAACAGAAAAGGAAAACACAAACAAACAATACCCAAGAGTCCCAACACAAAAGTATAATATATTATGGTAAATTTAATCCACACTCCCTATAGTTAGGTTTAAATTCAATGAGACTCTCTCCCGATTCAGTTGAGCAAATTCCCTTGTCAGTTGTTGTCTGCATACAGCTTTAACGACAAGCATNTGAATGAGACTTCCTCCCGATTCAGTTGAGCAAATTTCCTTGTCAGTTGTTGTCTGCTTACAGCTTTAACGACGAGCATTGTTTTTATAGAAATACCCCTTTTTATATTATAGTGTAAATTTCATCCACACCCCTATAAAAGGCCTAACTTCAAGGGCACCCTTCCGATTTTGAAATTTCACTGTACGTAGTTCTATTATATTAACATTCAGGATCATCAATTTAATATTTAAATTTTATCAAATTATATCTCTTCTTTAATTTAAACTATATTAACATTCGATTTCATCAAATCAACATAAAATTTATATTAATTTTATCAAATTAACGTTCAATTACATTAATTTAATATTTCATTTCATCAAATTAATATTATTTTAATTTAACACTAAATTACTGTTTAATTTTATCAAATTAACACCAAATTGACATTCTATTTTATCAAATTAAAATTTAATTATATTAAATAGAATATTAAATTTCATTAATTTAACATTTAACCATATTAAATTAATGTCATTTTTTTAATTTAATATCAAATTAACATTCAATTTCACGAAAGAAACATTCAAATTTATACAATTAATATTAAATTTTATCAAATTAACACTAAATTAATGCTTAATTTTATCAAATTAACATCAAATTAATATTTAAATTTATCAAATTAAGACCAAATTTATTCAATTAGCATTAAATTTTATCAAATAATATTTAAATTTGATATGTGAAAGGTGATTTATGAAGAATAGTGGGGTGAAGTTGTGGAAGACATACAATAGAAGAGGAGTTGGAAATGCATGGGACCTTGACATTGACTTTATCGATTGTGATTTTTATTGTAGAAAAAATATTTTAACTATAAAATTATAAAAATTCGATTATGTAACCAATGCGTGATAATATGATGACTAATATTATATTTATATATATTCTCGAGGGTATTTATAACATGCAACGCTTTAAAATGATAAAAATTCATTGGGATCAATTGAAAATGACTATAATTAACCTTATTTTTTGGTGAAATATTAAAATTATTATTTTTTTTTAATTTTGTTTTGTTTGTATGCATTTTTGGTTGAATGATTTTATTTTGTGTCAAAAATAATTTCAATAGATATAAATATTTCATCCTACTTGGCAAAAAAAAAAACTAAACTTTATAGAGCGTCAACCGAAGGCATTTTAGTATATTAACATAATAGAGGGTAAATTTGGCATTTTGAAAGAATATTTAGTCAAATCGTTAACTTTTTCTATTGTCAGAGATGGAAGTTATTAGTAGGGGGTGTTAGTAATTCTACAGAACAAACCAGAAGGAGGTGCAATGAAATTTCAGACTTGGAAGGGGTATCATTGAATTTAGACTTAACTACAGGGGGTGTGGATGAAATTTACCCAATATATTATCATACAGTCACTATAGGTTCAGTTGAACAGACCTAATCCAGTAATGACAAGGTCAGAAATAATATAATGGCAGTTTCCCTAATGACTTGCAAACCACTATAACTTTTCCATGCTCACAAAACCATTGTCTGCCAGCTGGCCTAGATGAAGAGGAATAGTGCTCGCTTTAGAATCTTTAAAAATGCATTCTAAGTCCATATGACCTGGATTTCAAAGAGAGAATTCGTAGAATTTTGATTCGACATGGGTGGAGGCATCCTACAAGCAGAGATAATTTTAGATGGAGAATGGGGAGTAGACCATCCCAGTCGTGCCAAGTAATGCTCGAACAGACCCTTAGGCAGTTTTTCTTGTTTCCTTATCTAATTTATCACCTGCTCCCTCTCCCAGCCCCTTCTTGCCCTTCCTCACGTGAAGAAGAACCTTATTCTTATCTAGAGAATGGTCAAAGGCACTCTTTTGTGGTATCTC
Organism: Ilex paraguariensis; assembly: GCA_963454935.2. Classification (NCBI taxonomy): domain Eukaryota; kingdom Viridiplantae; phylum Streptophyta; class Magnoliopsida; order Aquifoliales; family Aquifoliaceae; genus Ilex; species Ilex paraguariensis. The sequence continues at coordinate 505,043 of CAUOFW020004281.1, read as the reverse complement.
TTGTCTCTTTACTCTATCAATATTTTACCCGACTGACAATTTGGTTTGTAATATGGGATGATGAGCTCTTGCCTGGTTGTGTGGTGCGAAATTGAGTCAATCTTTTGTTTATATGTATGTGGTTCTTATGCACCAGAGTGTTTTAGTTTTATTTTCCTTGTTAACATTCATATGCAACAGTTCTACAGGGTTCAAATTGGGATTCAATCGCCAGAAGGAGTGACCAGTACCCGAGGAATACTACGAAGATTTAATGATTTCTTGAAGCTATCTTCTGATGTAAGTTTAAAGCAACTCTTGGATTCTAAGAAGCATGGACATGGACATGGACACGACACGACACGGACACGCCGACACGACATTTCTCAAAAAAGTAGGACACAGACACGGACACGATATAAAAAAATTATATTTTATATATAACATTATATAATTTATTGCAAATATAGTGATAATGATATACAATTCATAAACAAAAATCAGTATTTTATGATAAGAAAACCTAATGTTTAGTCATCTGTATGAATTTTTAGACTAAAACATCCTCATTATAGTCAATAATCATCAATTTTTTTTTTGTAAACAATGTGTACCTGATATATANTCAAGTTTAAGATGGTCGAGAAGATTGGTCTTAATAGCTTGAATGGAGCTGCAAAAAGGGAAAAAAGTTTCTTAGTTTCAGTATCTGATGGCATGGTTTGTAGTGTATTTTAAAGAAAAATATGAGGTGAGCTCCCACATGGGATTGTAATATTTTGGGAGGATTATACCTAACCCCTTGGAGAATTATCAGACACAATATGTGTATTATATGATGCGGGTTGCTCCTGAATTTTCTGCAAATTAAGAGGATGAAAGAAGATTATATCTAACCTTCTGCTGAGGAAATTTTTTTCTGAGAAGCAGGAGGCATGAGGACATATGGAAGTTAAGTATGAGAGAGAAGGGGAATAGAGAGAAGGGGAGAAAGAGGACAACTGGATTTCCAACTCTAGTGATTGCGAGAGGTTGGAGACACAAAAACAGAGAAGAGAAGAGGAGAGAAAAAGAGAACTGGCAAGAGAGAGCCAGTGGCTCCCCCAAGTTTGTACCAATTGAAAAAACGCATATACTCCTTCTCATTTTACTTCATTTAAAGGACATGAGGATCTTACTACAAAAAATACTCTACATTGAGTATACAGAAATTATTGCCAGTTGCCATGCATAAGTTGGTGCCAATGTTGCTTATGTTTGAAGGTAAAATGGCAGGGTACTGGGTAGCTAGTGTCCCTAATCGAATGACTTGAAACACTTATCCGTAAGAAGTATTATTAGACCAGCGGCCTACACATCTACTCTTAGTGTAGTCTTGAACTGGGCTTTTCAGATGACCTAGTATAGAACTGAGCGAAAATCGATATGTGTCCCTACCTAATATCGTCGGGAATAAAGCATAGGTGACTTGGTTAAACTGATTATACATTTTTGTGACGTGATGGTCATGGATATTTACGGAGTATTCTCTTTGAGCTTAACTTGTGCAATTCTGTTTTCCTGAATGTAGGAAGTTAGTTATTATGTGCCCAGAAAATAGTTTTAGATTGTCCTTAAATTGCTTAGTTTCATCGCAGCGCAGGTGTTTTTTGGAGGATTGGATGGAGAAACTACTCTCAGACATTGATTTGTCAAGAAGTGCTCCTGTAGCAACTTTTCTTGAGCTAGAAGCTGCTGCCAGGTCGTGTATGTGTCTCTTTCCTGCTTCTTCACAATCCTTCATAATTCGTGTTGTACTTTCGCCTTTTATATGGAGTCATTTTGTGACTGAGTCTTGTGGTGCAAGTAAAATGTTTGTGATATTTCTGCTAGTACTGTGGTATACTAATAGGCAGTTTGGTTGCAACACATTTCAGCATTCTATGATATGGATTCAAATCAGAGCGTTTCAGATATAAATTTGCCAGGAAGTAGTGTTGTCCTGTCATATGAAGTTTTACCAAGCTCAGATGTTTCTTTGGTTGCTGGGACTTCATCATTTGCAGCAGATTATGGCAATGATTCTGCTTATGAGACATCTGAGCTTGGAACGCCAAGACATGGGAGGGATACTTATTCTGAAATTGGCAATGAGAATACAACATCTGACCAAGAGTTAGTCAGTCCAATAGATGTTAAGGATAGCTTGTCTGAAAGCGCCATTGGTCGACTTATGGAGGGGTTTATACGGAGAAATCAAGACAGTATTTTCCAACATAAGATACACTCCAGAAGTGTTGACAGTGGTATAAACAGGTATAAAGTTGATAAGACTACTTCTAAAGCTGAACTTCGCCATGAGGATGAAACGAAGACTTTTTCTGAAACAGAGATTCCCAAATTGGGCAGCCATTTTAGGAGATTGTCAATGGAAAGTCTTGGAAGTGACATAAGTTCTGTAAGAGCTAGTGAAATTTCAAACTTGGGGGTGGCAGATTCACTTGGCGATGACTCATTTGAGCGTCCCGAAGGTTATGATTATTCAAAAGCCATGGATATACCTGCCACCTCAGGTTTACAGTTTTCAAGTGATTTAGTAATTGCTCTTCCATCAGATGAGCATCGTAAAATTAATAGGCTTCTTATCACTATGCAACGGAGGCTAGCTACGGGAAAAACGGATATGGAAGATCTTATAGCAAGATTAAATCAAGAGCTAGCTGTGAGACAATATCTCACAACAAAGGTATGTCCAGGTTCCAGAATTTCACATATGTAAGTATGGAAACTGTTATTTTAATTCCAATTGAAACAAATTCACTTGTCTATTTTTAAGTTAAGCCCTCTGTAGGACATATGTACTCAGCTTAGATTCACTGTGATACTCCTGGATGGGAAATGCTCGTCTGATACTTTGGCCTGATTTTCTGTCCTGTGTTGTTTATATCTTTTGTTGGTTCCCATGGCTGTTTTGTAAGCTGATAAACACAAATGATTGCAAATCTTAACAATTTCCTTGCTCTTGTTTGGTCATGCCAAAAAGAGTGCAAAAGGCAGTCATTTTGGGGAGAATTTTTTTATCTTCAATTCATTTTCGGCTACCAACAGCAAGGGAGGTTAATATATGGAATCTATGAAAGAGTGCATATATTTGGATGGAAAAAAATATCCAAGTTGGCAATGGAGGGGGAGCAAAAATATGATTTGGATAGAAAGCTTAAAATCTCCACATAGGCTAACAATCCTAGATTTATATATTGAAGGGCAACATAGAGTAAGGACAAGCATTTGAAAAACAAAAACGAGATGGTGGAATCTAAAAGATGAGAAACTAGTACTATTTGGGAGTAGAATGCTTAAAGAGGCCTTATGGAACCTAGAGAGTGAGACTAACGTTATGTACAGTAGGATGACGAAAGACATTAGGAAAATTTTGAGAGAGATTCTTGGGGAGTCGAAGGGTAGAGGACTTGTGGGAAAAGAAATTTGGTGTGGAATGGTGACGTACAAGAGGTAGTTAAAGTAAAGAAAAAATCTTTTAAGAGATGACAAAATGATAGAAATAGAGAGAACTTCCAAAGACATAAATTAGCTAACAAGGAGGTTAAAAAGATAGAGACGCTAAGTTAAAAGCCTACGACGAGCTGTACTAAAAACTAGATAGTAAAGAGGGAGAAAAAGACATCTACAAACTAGCTAAAATTAGAGAAATAAAAACAAGTGACTTCAATTAAGTTAAGTGCATCAAGAGCGAAGACTCAAAGATCTTAGTTAAAGATGAGGAAAAAAATGATCGGTAGAAAGATTATTTTGAGAAACTATTAAACGAAAATCACTTAGGAAACCTATAAGAGATAGAAAATGGTAGGATCCATGAGATTTTTTTTCGTAGAATAAAGAATTTGGAGGTAGAGTTTGCATTAAAGAAAATAAAATTAGATAAGGCTTGAGGACCGGATGAGATTCCAATTGAGGTTTGGAAGTGCTTAGGGAATGAGGGGGTGTCGTGGTCAACAAAATTATTCAATGGAATTACTGCTACTAGAAAAATGCCCGATAAATGAAGAAAGAGTATTTTAGTACCTATCTATAAAAATAAAGGAGATATTCAAAATTGTAATAATTATAAAATGATAAAATTGATAAGTCATACAATGAAATTATGGAAAATGGTCATTGAAAGGCGCCTAAGAGTGGAGACTATTGTGTCGGAAAATCAGTTTGGGTTTATGCAGGTTAGATCAACTATGGAGGTTATATATTTATTGAGGACACTCATAGAAAAGTATAGAAAAAAGAAGAACATCTTCATATGGTATTTATAGATCTAAAAAAGACGTATGATAAAATATCTAGAAATATAATATAAAGGGTACTTGAGAAAAAAAGAGTAACGAATAGGTATATTGAGGAGAATGTGATAAATGAAATATAAGATAGGGCTATGATTACAATTAGGTCTTCCGTGAAAGAAAGTAAAGAATTGTCAACTACGGTGGGATTACACATTTACACTAAGGATTAGCCCTAAGTTTATACTTATTCGCCCTAATTATGGATGAACTCACTAGTCATATTCAAGATAATGTCCCGCGATATATATTATTTGCAGAAGATATTGTATTAGTTGATGAAGCTCGAAGGGGGATTAACAATAAGTTAAAATTTTGGATAGAGACTCGAGTCGAAAGGGTTTAAAATAAGTTGGAGTGAGACTGAATATATGATATGCAATTTTAGTTATAAAAGTAGACGTAGTGAAAAAGTTAAAATTGAAAATCAAGAAATACCAATGAGTAAATAATTTTGATATCTAGGATCGATCATTAAAAATGATGGAGATGATGTAGCTCATAAAATCAACGCCAATTGGCTTAAATGGAGGAAAACCTCTGACACATTATGTGATAGGAGGATACCATTAAAATTGAAAGGTAAGTTTTATCGAACAGCTTTAAGGACAGCAATGTTGTATAGGACAGCAATGCTGGGCAACTAAGAAACAACATAGTGACAAAATGAGTGCAGCAGAAATGAGAATGCTAAGGTGAATATGTGAAAAAACTAGAAATGATCGTATTAAAGAAATGGTAGGAGTAGCTCAAATTGAAGATAAGTTAAGAGAAAATAAATTAAGATGGTTTGATTATATTCAACGCAGGCCGATAAAGACACCGGTTCGAAAAAATGAGATAATATCTCTTAATGGTACTAGAAGTAGGGGTAGATTTAAATTAATATTGAACAAAATAATAAGAAAAGATATGAAAATATTTAACTTAAATGAGCGTATAGTGTGTGATCGAAATGAATGACGAAGAATGACTCATATAGCGACCCCAAATGATTGGGACATAAGGCTTAGTTTGGTTTGGTTTATGGACGTGAAGCAAACCCCCCACCCACACACACAACCAAATGGGAAAAAAAAAAAGAAATAAGAAAATACTGGATTCTGGAGGGATGGGATACTTTGGAATTTGGATTCATGTAATTTGAGGAAGACTGTCTTATTTTTTGTTGTCTTTGGGTGACTTTAGACGGGTATAAGGACAGTCATGACGTGTGTTAGGAATGAAAGCAATTATAGAATGATAAATTTCTGCCAAGTTGAAATCGACATGATCTCTGAGTTATCTTGGGGCATTGCGCTTTCAGGTGCCAACTTGAACAAAGCGAGGCTCAAATTCCCACTCTGTGGACTGTTTATAGTGGGGCATTGTGGATTTTTAACAGCTGATCGGCATTATCTCTTGCAGGTCAAAGATTTGGAAGTGGAACTTGAAACTACAAAGCAGAGTGGCAAAGAAAACCTGCAGCAAGCGATTCTTATTGAAAGGGAAAGATTTACACAAAAGCAGTGGGATACGGAGGAGCTCAGAAGAAAATGTATGGAGCTGGAGTTGAAGTTGAAGTCTGAACAGGTCTAAATTTTGTTGGTTGTCATGTGAAGATACTATCAAATTTGTTCTTTCAGGATATTGACTGATGCATGAGGATATTTCAGGATGAAAAGGCTGACCTGGAGTCAACAAAAGTCTCCATCATTCAAGAGAATGAAATACTGCTCCAAGAGTTGGATGATGCAAGGGAGCAGCTTGAGAAGTTGCAGAAACGTCATGACGAGTTAGAGTTGAAGTCAAAAGTGGATGTCAAAGTCCTTGTTAAGGAGATCAAATCTCTTCGAAGTTCTCAATCAGAATTGAAGCAGGAGCTTAGCAGATTGGCGAAGGAAAAATTAGAAGTGGAGGTAGCTCTTTACATATGTTCATCTTTGTCTGATTAATTTCAACCCCTTTGAGACAGAGGGTTGTTACATGCTTGCAAGTTTTTTATTTTTAGGAAAAAATTGCTGGATCAATTCGGGACGCCAAATTTTATGTGTCAATACTAATGCGCCGAGTTATGGATGATAACTTTCAACTTTCGCTTTCCATCATTTTGATCAAGTTCATAGAGCTCTCAAGTTGCTTTTCTTCATATACCCATTTATCCCAAAATAGAATTCGTGTACTTCCGGTGATGAAGTAACAGTTTAATTTATTGATTTTTTTTTGCCTAGTCATATTTGCTGTTCTGATGTTGGTATTAGCAGTTTGGATTATTCCTAGATACGTATGTCTCCTTCAGGAGTTAACTCATAACCTTCACTTGGGGATAATTCTGCCCATTTATGTGTTATTAGAGAGTCCTCCACAAGGAAAAGCAAAGAAGAGAAGATGCAAATGCTGCTAATGCAAAGTTGCTGCATGAATGTGAAATTCTTCGCAGCCGTCTTGAAGAATGCAGCATTAATTTCCTCATTGAGGAAGAAGATAAATTGGTCATGGATACTTCGTCAACATCTGACGCAATCGATGTATTGACGACAGCTGACAATCGAATTGGTCTTCTTGTTGCAGAGGTATCCTTCATACCTTTGTGTTTAGTTTGAATAATTTATTCTCTGATTTTCCCTATTTTAAATTCTTGGTCATTAGTCTATTTTGAAATATGAAACTTGTAATTTGGTGCTTCTCATTTACTTGTTTCTAGTATCGATCACAAAATTTATATTTGTTTTACCCCTCTCCACCAATACGGAATTTACTAATACATGGCACACTAGAAATAATCAATAAGATAAAACGATCGTGCAAAATTTACTAGTAGATGGTGAATTGATCAATTGTCAGGTCAATATATCTCTTGTATTGATGCCGTAAATGAATTATTGAGTCACTTGCAATTGAAAGACTGAAAGAACCACAGGGTATGAGATGATACTAATCAACTATATTTGGTTACTCTTTCTAGTCACAAATGAGAAAATAAGTATAGACTAATAGAAGAGCCGTTGAGCAATAATATGAAAATCGATTCATAAAGGAAGATTAAGTCAAATTTTTAGGTCTCAATAACATTACTCTAATGGACACAAACACAATTAATACAGTTTTAATCATTGTTATGGCAGTTCAATTATACCTACCAGTCTACCACACTATATTTCACACGTCCCACTTCATAAAATTAAAGGAGGATTGTTTTTACAAGAAAACGCAATCAAGGGGGCCCCAACCAATAGTCTACAAAAGTAGAGGGTAGGGCGTATCTAGTATAGATGTTTTGCAATGTTCAAGTTCTTGATATGCCATACCATATTGGCATGCTACACCAATGAGTAGTAACAGTGTATGAAAATGATGTGTTTGTACAGCTTTATCCAGAGATTAATAGCATTGACATGTTGCACTGAGAAAAATCGGTAGAGCGTGTGTGTTCTTGTAGACCTGCATATGGTCTGGAAGTAATTTAGTTAAGAGTAGTGCATGTGTGTTCTTATCGAAAAAATTTATAGTGCATGTGTGTTGCCCAAAAACTAAATCATTTCTTGAACTTAAATCATGTGGACATTGCGGGAGCATTCCCACAAGGAATTCTGTCCATGACACATCTCTGCTCTGATGCTGCAAATTATAGATACTTGCTGATTAGATTGCCGAGGATACTTCCATCTCTTGTAATCAGTGAAAAGAAACCCTTTGTAATGCAAAATTCATGTAATCTTAATGTCCCGGTCTTCTTTTTGTATGGATCATGACACTGAACAGGCACAGCTCCTTGCACAAGATGTAGAAAATTCTGTTGCAGCTGTGAGTGGCAATGCCAATGGTAGCAATGAAAGGACAGCAGATGAAGACTTGAGGAGGATGTTGACAAATATTCTTATTGACAATGCACAATCGAGGAAACAGGTTAACTCTGTTATACGTTGTGCCTTGAGTGCGGGTGATAAATCAGAGAAGGATGAGGAAGAAACCTCTTCAAGAAGAACTGTTCTTAGCAAGTTCTTGGAAAGATGATGTAAGAAACATTGTTTATATATCTTTTTATACACATACTACGAGGACCCTTCCATCAACCAGGTAATAATAATGAAGCAGTTGTCCATATAATTTTGCAGGTCTATGGTGGAGCTTACTGCCTTTACATTTTTAATCTACTATGTTCTCTTTTTCCTTTAAATAAAATATAGAATTGTCATGCTTCATAATTATGAATGAATTAATTTTGGCACTGTGACACAAAAGGGTAAGGTAGAGCAATGTTTTAGGTTATAGAGAGATCACTGAGGTTGAAACACTATGTCTAATCATATTGGATGACGCATGCATCTTTTGTATTAGTGCGTGCATAAAATTGGTGGATGCTTATTCTTCAAATACCGTCCGTCATTGTTTCTTCGCTGGAAAAAAGTGGTTCATGACCTTTGGACTTTTTATATAAACGCAATATTCTTCGGTCAGGCTTTCACCCGCTGCAGAAAATTTCCACTACTGCCTGCATTCCATCTTTTAAGATTCAGAGCTTATCCCTACGGTTCGGTGCAGTGGGGATAAAAGGATGAAAGGTGGGCAGTTGCCTTGTAATGAAATAGTGCTTTTATTTTGTCATTTGGTGATGACACCTGAAAAATATTTGAAGTGATAACGTTGGCATGAGTATCGAGAAATTCTATAAAAAAATACGATGACTTGTTAGTGAAAGGTTTTATGTGTTCCGTCAGTCTGCACAGAGTAATGCTCTGTTTGGTAGGGAGGATGGAAAGTAGGAAAGATGGAAAATAGGATGGAAAGTAGAGATAAAAGTATATTTTTTATTTTTTAAAAATAAAAAGTAGGAGAGATATATTTTTTTTCATTTGTGTTTGGTTGATTGAATGGATGAAAAATAAAAATGATTATTTTTTTTTTGTGATGGCTAAGATTAGGGATAACAATCAAGTCATATTACGTCAAATTTGTNTCTTAACTTCTTTTTAATCTAAACTTCAAAAACATAAACGAGATCCACCTTTGCTAAATAGTATTATACTATTAACAAGTAGGAGACCTCCGATCACCAGAATTGAACATGTATTTGTGCATACTTGTTTTCTTTTGATTTGAAATTTTGTGATATGAACTGGATATTGATTATTGTAGCAATAGATAGGAAAAGCTGTGGTAAGGCTAATACAATGTCGTTGCATGTGTAATTACCATTTAAATCCACCGTTCAAAGAACCACAGTCATGTTAATGCACCACTGTCACTGGTAATCCTTTCTCTTTCCCATGGTCTGCCAAACCATGCCATCTATCAAACAACCAATAGCCACTAATCAAAACCCTAGTTTTACACATTAATTCTCGAGTGAGGTACATTTTGTTTTAAGTATTTGTTTTTTTTGATAGTGTTTTTGTGCGTGCAAGATCCTGCACAATATAAAAAACGGGAACAGCTCTCTCCCTTGGTAAACTTCGAGTGAGCCGGTTGAGTGACCTACCACGCCGCTTGGGACAGCCTGCGAGGTCCGGTGGTAACCTGGAACGGCAATGGGAGACCCTGGTTGAGCGGGAGAACGATCCAGTAAGGCTGAAAGAGGATCCTGGAACAAAGAAGAACAGGTTAGAAGGGCGCCGGAGTGTTTTCCGGCGTATCCCCTCCGACGGTCTAGTCAGTCTTTGAGTGAGAGAGAGGAAGGAGAAAACACTGAGAAGGATATATTGTAGTAGAGAGTTTG
>CAUOFW020004281.1:426618-493689 GCA_963454935.2 Ilex paraguariensis | reverse complement strand
CCGGAGTGTTTTCCGGCGTATCCCCTCCGACGGTCTAGTCAGTCTTTGAGTGAGAGAGAGGAAGGAGAAAACACTGAGAAGGATATATTGTAGTAGAGAGTTTGTGATTTCTTTTTTTCCTCTTGCCTTTTGCAAGGAGTACTTATACCTTAAAAACTCATGATTGCTGTCAGTGTGGTCAGTAGGTGATCATTAGGTGCAGGTTGCGTGTGCATTGATTCTGATGAGGAATGTCTTCTCTAATTGACTGCTCGGGGTCCCGAGCAATTAATGTCGAGTCGTCGGGATGCCGACGGTACAATATGCTCCTCTCGGAGAGGATGCAATAAATGCTATGTAATAGGAGTATTTATTGCCTTTCACTTCCGAGCCTTACCCTCATTGAATGCGATCTCATCGAGGGAATGGTGCAATTAATTGTTTGCTTTCCCCAAGCGCGTGTCAGCAACAGCATGCGGTTTGTCTGTTTTTGATGTGATATCATATGCCACGCGTCCATCACGTATTAGCTATGACCTCTGTATTCCAGTATGTTCTGACATTACTTGTGTAAGACGAGGTCATGATGAATAGTCTAGACTGGCATAGGCTGATGACCCGTACGTCAGTAGCTTTATCCTGGAGTAGAGGAAGCGTCCAGGACGGAGTAACTCTCGGCACCGAGGAAAGGCTCACCTCGGGGACCGAGGGTGATATGTTTCCGAGGTACATGGGTGACCGAGAACACGTGTTGTTGTATAATACACCGAATGCATGATCCTATATGAGAGGTACCTCGGGGGCGAGGACACTCGTTGCCGATGGTGCTTAAATCCGAGCAACACTGTTCCAGCAAACCCGAGGACACGTGTCTTCATCATAGGGCTTTTCAGAAGAGTCCCATCAGTTTTCTTTGTTCTTGCTCAATGTGGAACCATGTAGGATCATTGGATTTATCACTGGGTAAGCTTCTTTCTTTACTCTACCCAGTTCGTTTTTTCCTTGGTTTTACATTTTTTATTTGACTATGAGTAATTTTATTTGGACCTAAAAATCTGACATAATGATGTGGTTTCAGTGAAATCATTGGATCAACACCAAGTTTAAATGTTTAATGGAGTCTACAGTGAATCCAAAGGTTACAATAAATTAAGTCAGCATAATTATCAATAAATTAGGTCCCAATAAGATTGCCCTTTATTATTTGTGTTCATCACATTTTAAACCTTCAAGAACAAAGAAAAAAAGAGGACCAATAACTAATTTAGCTAAATTGTACTTGACAGTAGAGAATTTTGTCGGGCCATGGGCTAAAATCTCTGGGCCTTTGTCCAATGTTCACAGCCCATATGGGGTGGGGATTTAGATTTGGGTTGTAGGGAGGGCGGTACCTCCCCCATAACTTATTAGGGCAAAAGTCCATTTTTTAAAATATTTGGGATAGAAGAACATCTCTTAAAAAAAAGACATAAAAACCTTTTTTTATATGAGGAAGACAAATAGACCATCGGTTTTGGGAATCAATATCGTTAATTCCTTGACATCAGTTACCAAAGAGCCATTAATGACAATATCAAAAACTAACCATTTCCTAAATCTTTTTGAATTCCAAAGAATATGTCATTTCATTAGTTACCATCAAAGCTTCAATATTTGTCTGACAAATATTCATCATCAGTTTCAAGCATATCTTCATCACCAATTCATCACAAGTTCAAGCTACTATTGTATGGTCGCCGAATTTTGATTTTTTCGAATGTNATCAGTTCAAGCATATCTTCATCACCAATTCATCACAAGTTCAAGCTACTATTGTATGGTCGCCGGATTTTGATTTTTTCGAATCTATTCGCCGAAAATCTTTGTGGTTCTTCGTTGGAAATATATGCGGTACTTCGCAGGATTATTTGAGTTCCTCTTTTCTAACGGTATGAATTTTTACCATTTACATTTTTTTTGTTGTTTAATACTTGAAAAATCCCCAAAGTAGAAAGAGAAAAGCCCTAATTTAGTTGAAAAAATAAGTATTGCTTTATTTTGCCGAATGTTTTTTTGCGAATATTGAGTTTGGATTCAATGGGTCATCTCAAATAGTAAGAAAATCACATATATCAAATATTTTCTTGCTTAAAAAATCCCCAAAGTAGAAAGAAATAAGCTCTAATTTGGTTGAAAAAATAATTTTTGCTTTATTTTGCCAAATTTTTTGCGAATACTCAGTTTGGATTCAATGGGTCATCTCAAATAGTAACAAAATCACATATTTCAAATTTTTTCTTGCTTTAAAAAATATAAAAACATAAAATACACATCCCTAGTTTTAGAGAAAATTTCTTTAAAATTTCTGTTTAATATTAAATACATTTCTTTTACATGAATTATAAGAGTTTCATTATTTGTAGGGATGATGTTACTCTTTGGTGAATCTCTATTAATAATTTTATACTTTTCGATATTGATTTTGGTTTGTCAATAATTGGCCAGTTGATATTTTTTATTGCTTATTGGTGTTAAATTTGCCTATTATTGTTAAATTCAGTTGTTTTCCATGAATTTTAACAATTTNTTAGCCAGTTGACATTTTTTATTGCTTATTGGTGTTAAATTTGCCTATTATTGTTAAACACATTTGTTTTCCATGAATTTTAACAGTTTCAGAAACTCTTAGGCATTGTGTTACTGTTCAGTGAATCTCTTTTGAGAATTCGAAGATAATCGATATACATTTGGGTTTTTTTGAAAAATAGCTATGTTAAAAATTTTTATTGTCCGAAAAATATAAAAAAATAAAATACATAGCTTTGATTTTAGTGAGAATGATATTAAATTTGCTTGTTAATGTTAAATACATTTGTTGTCCAGGAATTATAAGAGTTTCAAAAAAATTTAAAGATGTTGTTGTTGTAATGTGTATCTCTTTTTGAGATTTCGGAACTGTTTCAAGTTGATTTTAGTTACGGTATGGTGTATCTTATTTGAGAATTCCATGAAAATGTTGATTTCAAAATTGTAAACATGATGCTTCTTTATGGTGTATCTCTTTTGAGAATTCGAAACTATTCGACATTGATTTTAGTTTCCACGAATTATAAGAATCTCTGTAAGCATGGTGTTTCTGTATGATAAATCTATTTTGATAATTCAAATATATTCAACAGTAACAGAATCACATGTATCAAAAATTTTCTTGCTTAAAAAATATAAAAACATAAAATACACAACCATAATTTTAGTGAAAATTTCTTTTTAATGTTAATACAGTCGTTTTAAAATTCTTTATTTTTAATGTTAATTTCTTTTTATTTGTAGGCATGATGTTACTCTTTAGTGAATCTCTATTAAAAATTTGATACTTTTCGACATTGATTTTGGTTGGTGGATAATCGGTCATTTGACATTTTTTCGTGCTTATTAATATTAAATTTGCTTATTAATGTTAAATGCAGTTGTTTTCCATGAATTTTAATAGTTTCAGAAACTCTTAGGTATTGTGTTACTGTGCGGTGAATATCTTTTGAGAATTCGAAGATATTCGACGTACATTTGAGTTTTTTTTGAAAAATAGCTATTTTATATTTTTTTCTTGCCTGAAAAATACCAAAAACAGAAAATACATAGATCTAATTTTAGTGAAAATGATATTAAATTTGCTTCTTAATGTTAACTACATTTGTTTTTCATGAATTATAAGAGTTCCATTAAAAAATGTAAAGATGTTGTTACTGTAATGTGTATCTCTTTTTGAGATTTCGAAACTGTTTGATGGTGATTTTAGTTAATGTATGGTGTATCTATTTTGAAAAATCATGTTTACAGTTTCAAAATCAACATTCTCTTCTTAGAATTCGATAATATTCAACATTGAATTTAGTTGCCACGAATATAAGAGTCTCTATAGGTATGGTGTTTTTGTATCGTGAATCTATTTTGATAATTTAAATAAATTCAACGTAGGTTTGAGTGTTTTAGATTTTAGGTTTTACACTAGTTTAAACACTCGAAAACCTAAAATACATAATCATAAATTTAGTGAGGATGACTTCAATTTTTTTCCTTAAAGTTAAATACATTAGTTTTCCATGAATTATATGAGTTTCACAAAACTCTATGCATTGTGTTATTGTATGATAAATCTCTTTTGAGAAGTCGAAACTCTTTGACGCACAAAATCACATATTTTGAATATATATTATTGAACTAAACTGTTCGATNTAAATCTCTTTTGAGAAGTCGAAGCTCTTTGACGCACAAAATCACATATTTTCAATATATATTATTGAACTAAACTGTTCGATGTTAATTTTGATTTTAGTTATTGTAATATAGTTACAGTACACCATAACACTATACAAGGCCACGACAAAGACACGGTCCTCATTAGCAAAAAAATATGAGTTTAAATGTAGGGAAGCACTTGAAGAACAAAAATATGAACAACATAAGAATATTGATAAATATGATCCACAATATAGATCTAATATAATTGCTATTATACGGGCAATGGATGAAATTACCTTTAACGAAGAGCACAAGAGAATGTTGAAGAAAACCCCATTTTTGTTGCTATTTGAGAGCATTATAGACAAATATGTTGACAAAAAATGGTGCAGAAAAAGTGACAACATTATCCTTGAGATAATTTTATGTTTCAATGCCAACAATTCCAGATTTTGTATAGGGACTAAAAAAGTAAAAATTCGGAGAAATAGTGTGAGTTTGATATTTGGGATTCAAGACGGTTTTGAGAAAATTGACTCAACATTAAATGGGAAGGTGTTGACTCCATTTGTTGAACGGAGATTTAAAATTAATGGAAGGTTGACAACACCAATTATAAAGAGTAGACTTATCCAAGCATCAAGGGACAACACAAGAAATGATTTCGAGGATGTTGCTAGGTTACTGTGTCTTTACTTGTTAGTCACAGTTTTTTTTACCACGACGGGGCATACACTAAGCTGGGGGTATAGTCCATACATAGAGGATTTGGATGAGATTAGAAAATATAACTGGTCTCAATCAATACTCAATGCACTGATTTCATCCCTTACAAAAAAAAAAAGAGACCTGACACAGTCACTGGATGCGTCCTTATAATACCGGTTAGTGTTTTAAATAAAAGTCGTATGATCAATTTAATGAGTTATTAGTTTATAAACATCACACATTTGTTTTAATGTTGTATTTGAATTTTGCAGTTTTGGATCTGTGAGCACACATCAATTATCAGACCAAATTGCTCAAAAAAAATTCCAAGATTTCTCAAATGGAACTTAACGCTCCCGAGCGTGGCAATCAAACAAAAAAAGTTGGCAAAAATCAAGGCCAAAGACGTAAGTTTCAGTATTTGTTCACAATTAAAATATAAGAATACCAAATGTTTTAAAAATTTATTGTTATTGTTGATGTCGTTGTTTTTTACAGGTGATGAAAAAAAAATTAAAGAGAACAAAAGAAGAAAAGTTGTTTTCCATATCACGAAGGATTACAAAGGAAGAGAGAAAACAAGTTGATAGAATTGAGACGAATGAAATTGTTGAAGGGAAAAAAAAGTACCTAGTTGATCATAAGGGTAATGAGCTTGATGAAGAAGGNAACACCAATTATAAAGAGTAGACTTATCCAAGCATCAAGGGACAACACAAGAAATGATTTCGAGGATGTTGCTAGGTTACTGTGTCTTTACTTGTTAGTCACAGTTTTTTTTACCACGACGGGGCATACACTAAGCTGGGGGTATAGTCCATACATAGAGGATTTGGATGAGATTAGAAAATATAACTGGTCTCAATCAATACTCAATGCACTGATTTCATCCCTTACAAAAAAAAAAAGAGACCTGACACAGTCACTGGATGCGTCCTTATAATACCGGTTAGTGTTTTAAATAAAAGTCGTATGATCAATTTAATGAGTTATTAGTTTATAAACATCACACATTTGTTTTAATGTTGTATTTGAATTTTGCAGTTTTGGATCTGTGAGCACACATCAATTATCAGACCAAATTGCTCAAAAAAAATTCCAAGATTTCTCAAATGGAACTTAACGCTCCCGAGCGTGGCAATCAAACAAAAAAAGTTGGCAAAAATCAAGGCCAAAGACGTAAGTTTCAGTATTTGTTCACAATTAAAATATAAGAATACCAAATGTTTTAAAAATTTATTGTTATTGTTGATGTCGTTGTTTTTTACAGGTGATGAAAAAAAAATTAAAGAGAACAAAAGAAGAAAAGTTGTTTTCCATATCACGAAGGATTACAAAGGAAGAGAGAAAACAAGTTGATAGAATTGAGACGAATGAAATTGTTGAAGGGAAAAAAAAGTACCTAGTTGATCATAAGGGTAATGAGCTTGATGAAGAAGGACATGTTGATTATGGTGCACGGGATAATACGGGAGAAGAAAAGCAGAAAATGGGACCATTAGATGTTCTAGTTGATGTGATTCTCACTGACTCAATAGAGAAACGATCATCTAAACAAGTTGTTTATAACGAAAATGAAAAAGAAAAAATCATGAAAGAAAGAGATGAAGCTATGAGACTTGTTTCTAAGATGAGGCAGAAAGATCAAGCAAGGAAGGAAAAAAATGAGAAGCTATCAAAGGATAATGAAATTCTTAGAACAATCATACGGANATACACTAAGCTGGGGGTATAGTCCATACATAGAGGATTTGGATGAGATTAGAAAATATAACTGGTCTCAATCAATACTCAATGCACTGATTTCATCCCTTACAAAAAAAAAAAGAGACCTGACACAGTCACTGGATGCGTCCTTATAATACCGGTTAGTGTTTTAAATAAAAGTCGTATGATCAATTTAATGAGTTATTAGTTTATAAACATCACACATTTGTTTTAATGTTGTATTTGAATTTTGCAGTTTTGGATCTGTGAGCACACATCAATTATCAGACCAAATTGCTCAAAAAAAATTCCAAGATTTCTCAAATGGAACTTAACGCTCCCGAGCGTGGCAATCAAACAAAAAAAGTTGGCAAAAATCAAGGCCAAAGACGTAAGTTTCAGTATTTGTTCACAATTAAAATATAAGAATACCAAATGTTTTAAAAATTTATTGTTATTGTTGATGTCGTTGTTTTTTACAGGTGATGAAAAAAAAATTAAAGAGAACAAAAGAAGAAAAGTTGTTTTCCATATCACGAAGGATTACAAAGGAAGAGAGAAAACAAGTTGATAGAATTGAGACGAATGAAATTGTTGAAGGGAAAAAAAAGTACCTAGTTGATCATAAGGGTAATGAGCTTGATGAAGAAGGACATGTTGATTATGGTGCACGGGATAATACGGGAGAAGAAAAGCAGAAAATGGGACCATTAGATGTTCTAGTTGATGTGATTCTCACTGACTCAATAGAGAAACGATCATCTAAACAAGTTGTTTGTAACGAAAATGAAAAAGAAAAAATCATGAAAGAAAGAGATGAAGCTATGAGACTTGTTTCTAAGATGAGGCAGAAAGATCAAGCAAGGATGGAAAAAAATGAGAAGCTATCAAAGGATAATGAAATTCTTAGAACAATCATACGGAATATGGTCAGCACAGAGAGAGAACAGGTAAGTAGTACAACAATTTTTTTAAAAAATTATTTGTTTATGGTATCAGTAAATGTTACAATTATTTGGTATTTTTACTATATTAAGAATCTTTTACTATTTGTGGTCACTCTTTTTATGTTATTCTTTGTTTGAAAATTGTAGGTTGAATATTTCCTTTATTGTCACTCTTTGATTGCACTGTGTTTTATTATTTGTTGTCACAGCATTCTGTATTGCAACAAGACAACCAGTCATTATATTATTTCATGGCAACTCAAATCACAGAATTCATGTTGACATTAATTGATCGAGACTTACAAATATTAGATCTTGAGGGTTCAGTTGAACAAAAGAGGAAAGAAAAGGACACATCAGAGGCTGAGAATGTACAACTGAAACAAACAGTGGCACGACTTGAATCCAAAAATGAAGAGATGGTGGAACAGATTAATGAGTTTTTTGTTCATGTCATAACCCAACAATATTAGACTGCTCATGTACATAAAGTATTACCACACAGTGCTGAAAATAAAGGAAAGGAAAAATCTACTGTAAGAAAAAGAGGAGGAGAAGTTGAGGAAACCAAAAGAGACCCAATGCAATTGAAGAAAGTTCAAACATCAATGGTTCGAAAGTTGAAAGCAAAAGAGAGGAAAAGGAAAAGGGATGCAGACTATGAGTACAGCTTCAAAAAAAAGGGTAAGAAACACATGGAAACATCCAGTGACATTATCATCGTTGGTGATTCATCAGATAAGACAAGAGAAAGGAAAGAGAAAGAAATGTATGAAAAGGATATGAAAAGGTTGTGGAAAATTTGTTAATCAACGTATCCATCCATATACAAAAAATTAAGACAGATTGAGCAAGTAGAGGGAACTATGCAAGTGTATTAAATCGTTTTATATGTGTATTTCTTTTGGGGGCTGGTTCTCAGTATGTTGTTACTCTTTCGTTGTTTTTTAAGTATCATCGCGTAATAACTATGCAGGTCAACAATATGGCTCGGAATGTCCGTCGGAAGCTATATTAATGTTGAAGATGTTTTGAAAGTTATGGGAGGAGATGCACTTTACAACAATGTACGTACTATAGTCTTTAAATTTTTTCTTTCATTTTATGAAAATGGTTTTAATTCCAGCCATGTTTTTTTTTTATAGATCATAGACTGTTGGGGTGATATTTTGCATGAATTTGAGGAAGCCCGCGAACAATCAACATTCAAACGACGTTGTTTTTTCTTCAACAGTCTTTGTTTGGTAAGTTGGATTGAAATGAATGATTATATAAATATTAAAAATATTTTGAAATATGCATCTGTCACATATTTAATCGTCCACTTCACGAAAATTGTAGACCTTGGTGACCTCCTCACAGCTAGATTATGCACGTGAAGTTGAAATTGACAATAAACTCCTACTTAGGAGAGATTACCAATACCTTGTATTTCCCATGAATTCAATTGGTGAAAGCGAGGATTGACAGTCAAACCATTGGACACTTCTAGTATTGGATACTGATGCTGGCATTTGGACACACTTCAATTCGTTAAAACCAAGAAGCGGGATAAGGGATATTTGGCTCAAAGATACAACCATACTGGTTATCAAAACAACCATATACAACATTTTATAAAATTTTATGAGTTGCAATAATTACTACATTTCAAATTGATTACTGCTTACTTTGAAATGCAGAAGGATTATGTTGAGCAGAAGATATCCGACATGCAAATGTCAAACAGAATGTTAGTCGAGACTCGGGATAGAGTTCTGCCAATTCATTCGTCCGACAAATGTTCACAGCAAAAAACTGACTCGTACATATTTCACATAATGTTTTATGAATGAACAAAAAATACACACAATGATGCTGAAAAAATACACGTAATGCAGGGTTGATTGTGGCCTAAATGTTTGTTGTATAATGAGGAAATTAGCACTTGGCAAAGAAATACAACCCAAATTAACAATAGCACAGGTGAAACAATTCCGATCAGAAATGATTGAATTGTTCTTGAACCATCCCAAATCTTGGACAAAAGAAGATTTCAATGAACGGAAGAAACTGAAGACAAAATATGGAATCAAAGATTAACTAGATACAATTGAATGTTGGGAGTTTATTGCATATGTCTATAATTTGACTGGTCAATTTTTTGAAATGTAATTTAAGGTTAATATGTAAAGATTTCCATTTTTGTGTTTGAATAACACTTTTATTAATGTTATATTATTCTAGCTTATATTTCATTAATTTAATTTCCTTATTTCCTGTATTTCTTTGGTGACAATGTTTGCATGACAACTTTTCGAATTCCTCTTTAGGTGCAACTCTTTGAGTGAGCAAATATATATTATCATCATTTATGATTAATCTATTGTTATCAATTTTTAGTGACACTACTTGGGCATTATTAAGGGGGCATTACATGATGTCATTGATTGGCCTCCCATTGTCATTATATCCTGTCTCTCTTTGGTGACACTGTTTGCATGACAACTTTTCGAGTCTCTCTTTAGGTGCAACTCTTTGAGTGGGCAAATATATATTGTCATCATTTATGGTTAATCTATTGTTGTCACTCTTTAGTGACACTACTTGGACACTATTAAGGGGCATTACATGATGTCTTTGATTGGCCTTCCATTGTCATTATATCATGTTTCTCTTTGGTGACACTGTTTGCATGAAAACTTTTCGAGTCCCTCTTTAGGTACAACTCTTTGAGTGGGCAAATATATATTGTTATCATTTATGGTTAATATATTGTTGTCACTCTTTAGTGACACTACTTGGGCACTATCAAGGGGACATTACATGATGTCATTGTTTGGCCTCCCATTGTCATTATATCCTGTCTCTCTTTTGTGACATTGTTTGCATGTTAACATTTCGAGTCTTTCTTTAGGTCAAACTCTTTGAGTGAGAAAATATATATTGTCATCATTTATGGTCAATCTATTGTTGTCACTCTTTTGTGACACTACTTGGGCACCATCAAGGGGGCATTACATGATGCAGATGGTTGGACCTCCATTGTCATTATCTCGTGTCTCTTTTTGGTGACACTATTTGCATGACAACTTTTCGAGTCTCTCTATAGGTGCAACTTTTTGAGTGGACAAATATATATTGTCATCATTTATGGTTAATCTATTGTTGTCACTCTTTAGTGACACTACTTGGGCACTATCAATGGGGCATTACATGATGTCATAGATTGGCCTCTCATTGTCATTATATCATGTCTCTTTTTGGTGACACTATTTGCATGACAACTTTTCGAGTCTCTCTTTAGGTGCAAGTCTTTGAGTGGGCAAGTATGTATTCTCATCATTTATGGTCAACCTATTGTTGTCACTATTTGGTGACACTACTTTGGCACTATCAAGGGGCTATTACATGATGTCATTGGTTGGAACCCTATTGTCATTATCTTGTGTCTCTCTTTGGTGATACTGTTTGCATGTCAATTTTTCAAGTCCCTCTTTAGGTGCAATTCTTTGAGTGGGTAAATATATATTGTCATCATTTATGGTCAACCTATTGTTATCACTCTTTAGTGACACTACTTGGGCACAATCAAGGGGACATTACATGATGTCATTGGTTAGACCCCCATTATCATTATCTCGTGTCTTTCTTTGGTGACACTGTTTGCATGTCAATTTTTTGAGTCTCTCTTTTGGTGCAACTCTTTGAGTGGTCAATATATATTGTCATCATTTATGGTCAATCTATTGTTATCACTCTTTAGTGACACTACTTGGACATTATCAAATGGGCATTACATGATGACATTGATTGGACCCCTATTGTCAATATCTCGTCTCTCTTTGGTGACACTGTTTGCATGACAATTTTTCGACTCCCTCATTAGGTGCAAGTATTTGATTGGGCAATATATATTGTCATTATTTAAGTTCAATATATTGTTGTCACTCTTTACTGACATTACTCGGGCATTATTAAGGGGGCATTATATGACGCCACTGGTTGGTGTATATTTATCTTTATCTCCTGTAAATCTTTAATGACACTATTTGTATGTCTAATATTTGTGTCTACTATTTGATGACAATATATACTTTAATATGTGGTATCACTTATTTTGTATGAGTTGTATTGGACTACTTTTAGTTGTACGGCTAACTATTAGCTGACACGCTTTCTTGTCATAAATTTTATTGTTTTTGGACATAAATTCTTATGGAATTAAAAAAAAAAAAAAAAAACTCCAATCAACAAAACTAAATGAACACTGGAAAAACATTAATTTAAAATATTAATCCAATTACAAAACCACATTACATGTTTTTTTGTTGTGGCTTCCTAACCATCCACAACGGCCACATCGAATTCGCCTAATAAGTTCACCACGTGACCTTGTTCTACACTTCTTTGGTTTGCCAGGCTGTTTCTTAGATAATGACGGCAATATCTTAGTTTCCTCCACCGATAAATCTGGACGTCAAATAGTCGGGATAGGAAATATAGCTTGAGTATATGCTTTTTTTGTATGTGCTCACATGATAATAATAATCCACAAACTCGTTTATATTCCTCCCACTTTTACGTATCGCAGCTACCGCATGAGAACAAGAAAAATCATTAATTTGCCACTGAAAACATGAGCACGTTTCATTCTGAATGTCAACAGAAATTGAAGGATATGAGTTGACTTCGTAGACTTCATTGCTTGAAACCTTCACAGGCCAAGATCACCCTTCAACAAACGCAAAATGAAATTTAGATTCCATAGCAGGACACAAATTTTCATTCCATGTATGAGATGTAGTCAACCTGCACCCCATCTAATTCATTAGTTGTCCCCGTATAGTGTCCACCATGCTTGTAATCGATAAATTTTGTGCCTTAATTATCCAAGAATTAAATGACTCCACTACATTAGAGATCATCTCACCGTAACGTTTACCTTTAAAATGAGCATTTGCCCAGTTTTCATAAGGAAGATTTTTCAAGAATCTGTCCACATTGGGTCCACCTTCACGTCTTAAAACTTCAATCTTCTCATTGAATATTGCAATTGTTGAAGCATATGCGGCCTCACAAAACAAATTTATCAGATATTTTCTTAGGACATTTGAATGTTGAGACCCACTAAACTTGTCCCTCGAGTTTGCCTTCAAATGCTGCAAACAAAAAGCATGGTGGCACCTCGAAAAAACCTTCGGCATAGCTTCCAACAACCCAACATTTTGGTTAGACACAAATGTAATCACTCGTTCAGGATTCAAAACCACCGACAATTGTTGTAAGAACCAATGTCAATTAGTCTCATTCTCTGAATCAGCCATCGCATAGGCTAAAGGGAATAAACCTACCAAGTAGAGTAATAACATACAGATTCAAAAAAACTTTCCAAAAAAAAAAACATAAACAATAACAGTATACAGATTCAATTACCCAAAAAAAAAAGAAAGACAATAAACAGTAACAGTTAATAATACAAAAACATCATATACAAACAAAATTATACCTTGATTTCCATCTTTTCCAATGGCCGAAAGAATATTTTCTTTGTACTTTCTTTTAAGGATGGTTTTATCAACAAACAAAATAGGTCAACAGTAGTTGAACCCATCAATGCATGCCTTGGATGATACAAATAACCTATAGAATCGGTTAGATATTTGATCACAATCAAGCACTATATGGCTACCAACATTTGTATTATTCATTGTATCTACATACCAACGTAATTGATCATAAGACAAAGAATAATTCCCAAAAAGCATTGTTTTTTCTTTTCCACACCTAACAATGCTTGGTCGTATGATATTGTAAGGCCATACGATAAACGAAAATCGCTAACCACCTCAGTTGGACGAGTGTTCGTCTTTTCATGGACATTGTCAATAATTAGATCTACAATCAAATTGGAAGACATCCTTTTGTTTTGGGTTGTGCGTAGAGCTAATCCACAAATGTGTTGGTTTTGTAGTTTCCTTATGTAAAAGAAATCATTCACTCTCTGAAGAGTAGAAATGACATGCTACTTGCATCCTGTAACGTACTTCGACGCACATTCCGCAACTACTCTTGTCTTACAATTCTTCGCATAATTGAAATTAAACCCAACCTCAACTGCATATTTGCATAGAGCAGTCCGAAAATGGGTAACACCACCTTCAAACTTCTGACCTTCACACTTAATTTCATTTTCCCACCCAGATGTTAAAAGAACTTTCTCCGTATGTGAACAAAAACGAGGAAGTAAATCGACCTCAAATTCAACTCCGTCTTCAACAATATTAACATCTTCAAGCAACTCAGTATCAACCACAGC
This sequence comes from Ilex paraguariensis, assembly GCA_963454935.2. NCBI lineage: Eukaryota > Viridiplantae > Streptophyta > Magnoliopsida > Aquifoliales > Aquifoliaceae > Ilex > Ilex paraguariensis. The sequence goes on along the minus strand of CAUOFW020004281.1, from coordinate 479,832 downwards.
AATTGAAGTATCATTAGACACATACACCATCAATTCAATATGATTGACATTAATTAAACGTACTAACTCAAACATATTCTTCAAGTTATCATCATTTCGTAGTGAATAATTTGGATGACCTGGAATTGAATATGATATACGCATAGCCAAATTTTTCAACTCATCCCATTCCTCGCAAACTCTATGCAAAATGAAATCAAATCTTGATAGAACTGAACATCTCAAGACGATATTTGCATAATAGCATGATCATTTCCTCCATGACCTTAAATATGTGTATAAACAAAAAATCAGTAACAGGTTCCCAAAACAAAAGAATGATAACAAACAGTAAATCATATACGATAATGCATGTTCCAGATTTCATCAATGACCAAAAACAAAATTAAAAAATAAAATATTGACACCAAACAATAAATCACATTCGATTCCAGAAAAATCAAAACTCTTCATGAAAAAAGTGAGGTAGAAGCTTTAAAAAACTATTTGCAATCTTCAAATCATTTTAGCATGAGAGTTTTATTTATCTTTTTGAAATGAAAAAAGATATTAAACATTGAAAATATTAAATGACCAACAAAAATTAATGTTTCATGCTTCTGAAAAATTCCAACAGAATAAAATAAAAAATGCTCCATAATTTTTGAATTTTCATGAAAATACTGAATGAAAGAGTGACACCAAACAGTAAATCATATTCGATTCCAGAAAAATCAAAACTCTTCATGAAAAAAGTGATATAGAAGCTTTAAAAAAACTAGTTCCAATCTTCAAATCATTTTAGCATAAGAGTTTCTTTATCTTTTCGGAATGGAAAAAGATATTAAACATTGAAAATATTAAATGACCAACAAAAATTAATGTCCCGTGTTTCTGAAAAATTCCAACAGAATAAAATAAAAAATGCTCCACAATTTCGGAAATTTCATGAAGATGTTGAATGAAAGAGTTACACCAAACAATAAATCATATTCCATTCCATAAAAATCAAAACTTTTCATGAAAAAAGTGAGGTAAAAGCTTAAAAAAACTAGTTCCAATCATCAAATCATTTTAGCATGAGTTTCATTTATCTCTTCGGAATGAAAAAATAGATTAAACAATGAAAATATTAAATGACCAACAAAAATTAATGTTTTTTTTATTCTGAAAAATTCCAATAGAATAAAATAAAAAAAATATAAAATTTAATGCTCCACAATTTCAAAAATTTCATGAAGATGCCGAATGCCGAAATTTTGAATACTTATAGATTAGTGGTGTCCCGTTTGGTAAAGAATATTCTTAAACATGTGAGAGAAATGCTTGAACGGGTGAAGAAGAAATACAATGTGATAAATGATTGAACTGGTGAAGAAGGAATACAAAAGTAGCTTCTTGAACCGGGAAGATACAAAAGAAGAATATGACTTGAAATTTTAAAATTCAAATGATATACAAATATCAAAAGAAATCTTAAAAGTCTCAATTCTAATATTTAGATATTTGAAATATAAAAGTTGTATATTATGTATGACCTATTTCTGATAGGGGTAAATATGAAATATATTTTAAAAAAAATTTAAAAATATTTTAAAATGTATACTTATCCACAAATATGTCATTAAATAGAGAACTTAAAAGAGAATAAATTTAAAGGTAGAAATTAAAGTTCAATATGTTCCGAAAAAGGTACCCGCCCCATTATCTCTTTAAATTTCATTTTGAGTCATATATCCACAAGTGTTCACTTTGTGTGGTCTATTTTTCCGATATGGCAGCGACGGCAACGATAACCAAAGTGTCGGCAATTTCCTCCTCAACGTCAGATCTCCGGCGGCCAAACCCTACAGGGAGAGCGATTATAGGTTCCAAGAGAAGCACCGTTGGAGTTGGAGTCAGCAGCATACCCTTGCCTACGACGTCGTTTATTCGGTTGACCTCTGTTCGAGCTTCGAAACCCCAAAAGGAGGAAATAAATTCGAACGCAGATGATACTGATCGTGCCTTCATATTATCACAGGTCTGCTCTTCTCTCTCTCCTAAAATCCATATCTCATAATGTGGGAATCACATAGTCTTATTGAGAGACAAATATAATTTTATGATGAATTAAAACAGGAGGATTGGAAGTACTTGGTGCAACTAGGAGGTGGTTCGGTGGTGGGTGGGGCTGCAATAAAGTATGGAAGCGTTCTTTTTCCCCAGATAACGAAACCAAATATATTCATAGCTCTGATTATGATTTCTGCTCCAGTTGTTGTAGCTGTTTGGCTTTTGATCAAGCAAAGTCATTTAGATTCAAAGGCCTAATTTGTTGGATTGGATACTCTTTTGAGGATGTGAAGCAAATACCAGGGGACTTCCGGACTGCCCATTCTCCCTCTCTCTTTCAACAATCGTTCATCCTGTCAAGTTTTATTTTGGTTTATGCTTTTGATATGGTTGATTTGGGTTTTCATCTGAGTATCAAACTCCTTTCAAATAAGACTAAGAAGTCACTGATTTATAATATTTCCGATGCTGCCTCATAAAGATTGGTTTCAAATTCTGTTTCATGCTCAATGGTCTCACCACCCACCTTCTTGTCAAGTTCTTAATGCTTCTGAATGTTTAAGAGTCATGGATCTTAAACAAAAAAAAGAGAGAGAGAGAGAGAGAGAATTACACCTACATCCTTTGAAGTTTGACATTTTATCACTCAAACCCTAGACATTTAAAATATTACGCATATACTTTCTGAAGTTTTTTCGCGCGTAACACTTAGACTTCTATTGTCCATGTTTGTTAATATATTCGTTAATAAATTACACTCAGACGCTTTGAGATTTGTAGGCATATAATGCTTAAACATCTAAGTTTAAAATATTATACTTAAACTAAAAATACTTCAATCAAAGATAAAAAAAAAATTAAATATTTTAAATTTTATAATTAAAATTCATATTTTATTGTATTTTTTGAAATAAAATTAAAAATAAAAATTCAATTTTTTCTTAAAAAATAGTAATTAGTATACCATTATACCACCTATTGAAATAAAACTAAAAAAATCAAATAATGGGTCTAAGTCATTCATAATAAAACATGAATTTTATATCCAAAATTTATGTTCTATTATGTCATTTATTGAAATAAAATTAAAATTAAAAATCTAATTTTGTCTTAAAAAATCATAATTAGTATACAATTATACTATCTGTTAGAATAAAACTAAAATATTAAACAATTGGTCAAACTGTAATGAATACAATATTTTCTAGCTTTAATTTGTAATTAACACAATATCTTCTTAACTTTAATTAGGGTAGTTTAGTATTTTATTAAATTTTAATAAATAGTATAATTATATATTAATTATAATTTTTTTTAAAAAAATAAATTTTAATTTTAATTTTATTCCAATAAATGTCATAATAGAATATGAACTTTAATTGTAAAATTTAAAATATTTTGATATTCTATCTTTAATCGAAATATTTTTAATCTAAATATAACATTTTAAATTTGAGAGATCCAAATATTACATACCTACAAATTTTAGGAGGTTTAAGTATAATTTACTATCTGTAATATTTCAAATGTCAGTCAAAATAATTGACAAATCTCAACAGATCTGTGTAATTTCTTCCCCCCACCCACCCAAAAAAAAAAATGTTTGAGAGCCACAGTCAAATGGAGTCTGTTTCTAAGAGAGGCTTTTGATAACCAGAAACTAATCTAACTGATTAACTAATCAGTTGTAACTAATCAACTGATATTTGTCATGTTGGCATTCTATTAAATTCTAGTTGTATTTTCAATGTCTTCTTATAAATATTGAAGGCATACTCTTATAAACTGTTAAGTATTTTACAATGAAGATTGAGATCTGAATTTCATTCTGTCCTCTGTGTGTTTCTCTATCTATAAAAGTCATCATGGTATCAGAGCCATAAGAGACAAAAGTCTTCATCAATGGCAANTTTTTATAGGCAACTCAACCCTTTCCATCTAAAAATAAGATTTGAAGGCTTAAAAAAAAAAAAGCAAAAGGCCATTACTTTTTATAGGCAACTCAACCCATCCCATCTCCCCTCATTTTTAAATGTGGGAGAAAAACAAAAAGCATTGGTTTGTCTTTGTCTTTGAAGTACTCCTCATCTCTTTTCTTTTGTCTTTGAACTACTACTTTTTTTTTTTTTTTTTATTGATTTCTTTCCTTCTTTTTTTCTTGCTAATTTTTTAAAATAATTATTAATTTATTGTTATATTAATTTTATTTAAACGGGTAAACGTGTAATAAACGGTTTGACAAGTCTCACCCGAACACGACCCGTTTATCACCCAAACCCGCTTAATTCGTGTCAATTCATATCAGTTAATCGTGTCGTGTCGAATTTTGACAGCCTTAGATAGTATGGTTGCATATACCCATGTACACCACTTCTGTAATTTCTTAAGCATATTTCAAGATGGAAGAGATTAAGGTATGCTATTCTGCAATTAAAGAAAACATAGTCACAGGTCAACTGCACAACTATCAAAAGAACTTGATCAAAGAACTAGCATAATGGAATACCTGATGCGTTTTGGTATACCAATTTTAATTGTGAACAAGTGGTCACCGCGAATATTTGGCCGGTTCAGTTTTGGTACACCTTTCCTTGTCAAGACAAGCACATCCCCAGGTTGAGTACCAGGAGGAATTTGGAGCTCGGTAATCCCTTCAACTGTCTTGACCTATATATAATGTCAAGGAATAATCAAGTTGTTAGTACACAGGACACCAAACAGAAATTGCAGAAGATCTTCACTCAATTGCATACCACAAAGATCTGAATGAAATATGCAGAATTTACGAGATTTGAGAGAGAGAGAGAGAGAGGCACATTCCAGTATCTACTTGCTCCCTCATAGAAAAGTTCCTCTGTTCATGTCCCTAGCTTCCATTAGAGCCTTTAGAGGCAAGGGAAGGATAAATAGGGAGAGCCTCGCCTATATGTTAGGTTTGTGGTTTGAGAAGACACGTATCGCAACGGTTAGGGGATCTAATCTGCCAAAATACTTAAGGCATAGGGATTCAGAGAGTGCATTACGTGGTTCGAGGGAAATTCAGCCACAATTTGCAGATGAAAATGAAAGGGGAGCATGAACTGTGCCCACACACTCATTTGTTACGTGCAAAAGATATGAATGGCTCATAGTCAAACTGCTACCTTGGCAGCAAGTCAGGAGCAAACTAACCACCAGGCTACCGGCAAGCATGTGCTGCAAATGTCTTCTTTTATTATAATTTCCATTACTTAATGCTGGCACATTTATTCATACAAAAGATGCATTAAGATTGTTAATGACATTTGAAATCATTTATATTCGCTTCTTAGATGCTCTAGCTCTTCTAACTATTTAATATTTGCGCTCTTGCTTTTGCTCGGTCATTTAAGTTGAGATAAGATATCAAGAGATTTTCCTAAAAAACAAGACAACCAATAAGAATCCAAAAGGAAACAGAAGCACTCCATCAACTACCGAAAGAACATGACTGTAAACAAGATTAAGTATGTTAAACAAACTGACGAAAAATCAAATTAAATTTACCTCAACAACAGTCCCTAATATGNAACCAGCACAATAGTTCCCAACATTTGATGGGACATTGGCATGCCATTAGATTAGCACTCACCTGTTACGTCTAGAGCTAAAGTTCTTACAATGGAGACCATTGACCTTACCTACAGCTATAACAAAGAATTTCTCATATCTTCAATGACACAACTCTTGTTGAATCAGCATCAACTAGATAAAGGTTGATTCTAAGACAATTATGGGTAAAACATTAGAATGGTCAAGAAAAATGGAGTTGTTCTTACTTACACGATCTTGTAGATGATGGAAACCATTTTGAATGCCAGAAAAAGTCAATTAAGATTAAATGGNACATGCTGGAATGGGGAAAAAAATGTCAATGAGTAGAGAAATATAAGACTTTTTCATACGTATCTTCAAATGACTAAATAAGCACACATATAATAGAAGCATAAGTCGGTCAAGTTTAAATTGTCGCATATCATAGAAGTCTACCAAGTACACCCAGAACACATAGCAGAAATAAAGGATACCAACTGGCTTATATAACTTTACATATTAGATCTAACTTGGTTGTTTATTATGCGAATGTTCATTCGACATNATGCCCATGCATATATCTAAGGATAATAGAACACTAATGATGATGTGTCCTTCCTTGCTCTCAATTAAGAGCCTAGAAGTTTACAACAATCCCTTTCATCTAGGAATATGACACAAACCAGGGAAAAATAGGAATATGGCATGAAGAAAATGATAAAAGTATGGGGTATAATAGTTCCAATATATTTGTTGAGTCTGTCATTGATTTGATAATGTAGGTGCTTTTACAATCCATTCAGCCTAATTCATATTCACCATCCACAGTAGTAATAGAAGAAAATTACCCAGCAAAATCTTTTAATTTCTTCCACAGGTCATTTTGATCTTCCGATTTATTAGTCTCCTCCGCGACAGTATTTATCGGAGTATCTGTAGTTTTAACTGCAAAAACAAAACATCATATTCAAATCGCAAAATCCAGATAAGTTATTGAAAGTAGAATCTGAAAAAGTTCTATACTGTAAAAAGTTCTGAAATTTATTTCTCATACATGATGTCTGAAAATAGAAAAAAATGGCAAAGCAACTTAAATTATGTCATCCATGCGCACACATAAATAAATGAATCGCAAAATATGTCTAAAGTATATGAAATTTAGAATAGGTACTTCAAACATTTAATTTAATGAAAAACTGTTCAGCTAATAAAGCAACTACGAACCAGTTTGCCGAACTTTAGGACGAGTTGGTGAACGGCTGCTGGGAGTGCTACTCAGAGAAGCAAGTTCCTTGAGCAATTCACGCTCCCTCGAACTGTATTATAAATTACAGCTTTCAAAAATAAATTTAAGAGAAACTTTGTTCTTTTTTCATAACTAAACAACATTGGTAACATAGAGAAACAAAAGCAACAAGTACCAAGGAAGGCATCATGTTTGTTAGTCAAAAATAGACATCCTGGAGAAGCCAATCACATCAACACCATGCTAGTCACATCATTATAGAGAAAAGGAAAGCATACCAACAGACCACCACGGGGTTGGGATTTTCAATTTTTTATTTTTTTCCATTGTGCGTGTGTGGGTGTGCGGTGAGGTGGGATAGGGAGGAGAGAACCGAAAAATTCAATCAACACCCTCACGGACATNATTAGGAATGACAAAGCCATGCAACCCTTGACATCTGCTAGTACCAAATCAAATTGGATTATCAACTCTGGACATGGAACAAAGGGGAAAACAAAAAATTTTGATCAGAAACATACATCAAAACCCATAGCTAAAGATCAACAGTGCAAACAATAACTCGTCTACATACCCTTTTGGTCCAGCATCCCCCTCTCCAGCAACTCTAAGAATACTTCCCTTGCTAACTCCAAGAGGAATTTTGACTTTAATGTCTTTCTTGACACGAATACGACCCCCACCAGAGCACCTACGGCAATACTCCGAAATAGTTTCACCATTCCCACCACAATTTGGACATACAGAAACCTAAAAGTCATTGAAAAGAAGAATACTATAAGAGAAGATAAATGATAATTCTATGATGCCCTATTTTAACTCAAGTTTAGCAAAAACAGCTGTCAGGTAAAATAATAAATTTGATAAAGCTACTTCCTCCTGCAATCCAAGTTATTGCGAGAGTACTTCCACCCTAACCTCCTCTCAGTAGCCAATTCTTCACCAATGGCAAAAAGCTCTACATATGATTTGCCAAAAATGATTCAATCATTCAGGTTCAGGGACAAACTGTTGCGAAACAATTGAAATTAGAAGGGTAGCCACTTTCATATCATGAACTCAATTTGTTGCATTACAGGACACTTGCTTTTAGAAGTGAGGAAGGAATGATATGAAGGGTATATTATTTTTTTTCTACTATCATAACACATGAAGTATATTTAATACCTGGAAGAGTAGCATTGGACAACTGAGGAAGAAATGGGTAAAACTTAATAATCAATACTGAATAAAAGATTCCTCCAATGGTATCCAATTCAGTTGAACCAGTATGAATCAACCTCTATGAGATAGATATTTTATGGTGAGAGAAAGAAAAACGATGAGATGGTATGTTGGTGCCACTTGAAGGAGAGAAATAGACATATTGTTGAGAATTGAACACTACCTGTTCAGTTATCTATGAAAAGTCCTATAACCATTCTCAATTATATAAAATAGTCTGTTCACACTTCCATTGTTCTAAATTTTCAGGTATGGGTAGGAAATACCTTTTTGCACCCCTGCCCCCCACCGGGGGGCGGCTCTTCTCCACTTTAACATTGGCAGCATAGAACCTATTTATTGAATGATGTTACCCAATGTTTTACTAGACAGTTCATCTATGAAGCACAGACACTCTCAAGAAGATGATGTATTCATGTTGGACATGTGTATAACACCGACACTCTTCGGATACTCTCGGTGAATTTCCATAATTAAAAGATAAAAATCTTAATTTCGAAGTGTTTGACATTTCTTCAGACCATGTCTCCTATTAAATAATAAACAAGTGTTAACATGAGATTAACAAACCCTAAAAATTTGACTAATTAATATCTTACTGTATGAGAGAATATAAAATTATCAAGACTACTCAAATATAAGTTGTACATAAAATATAATAATATAATCTAAAGATTCATAAAAGTTTTGCTAAAGAAGAAGTATTGAGAAAATAAGGGCAATCAGTTAGATTATATATTTAAAAATATAAGTTGTCTATAGAAAAATTGAAGATTATTGACTACTATGGTGCTTTAGTAAAAAATTCACTTCGGATGACTTTAAGTGAGATNATATAAGTTGTCTACAGAAAAATTGAAGATTATTAACTACTATGGTGCTTTAGTAAAAAATTCACTTCGGATGACTTTAAGTGAGATTTATTTCTCATAAAGTATTGAATTTTCTATGAATAACATTTCATTATCTCTATATTTGTGATAAATTATATAATTTAACATATAAAACACAATTATTTGTAGCGTGTCCTCAACGTATCCNAATATAAGTTGTCTATAGAAAAATTGAAGATTATTGACTACTATGGTGCTTTAGTAAAAAATTCACTTCGGATGACTTTAAGTGAGATTTATTTCTCATAAAGTATTGAATTTTCCATGAATAACATTTCATTATCTCTATATTTGTGATACATTATATAATTTAACATATAAAACACAATTATTTGTAGCGTGTCCTCAACGTATCCATGTCCTAATTATTGTGCAATGTCATGTTTGCCTTTTCGTATCGTGTTATATCAATGTCAGTGTTCATACTTCTTAGCTGTCCGTCTCATAGTTGCCAAAGTTCACTAAACCCCTAACGACCCAAATTTGGATACATCAATCCCAAATGGGGTGGTGGGCTCACGATTCAGATCACCAAAATGTACAATCTCAAATTGTACACGTAGTATAAATATAAAATACATATTAATTAACTACGTGTATATANGTTCACAATTCAGATCACCAAAATGTACAATCCCAAATTGTACACGTAGTATAAATATAAAATACATATTAATTAACTACGTGTATATAGATATTATTTTAAATAATAGAAAATCGAGCATAAATGTAAGATAAAGGATAATTAACTTAGTGTTTATGATGTTCTATGATATATAATGTTGTATAGCGATAAAAAAAGACCTAACTAAGAGTTCTAAAGTGAATTTCGACCCAAAATACTATATCAGCTAAGCCTACCTCTAACATACCGTGTACTTAAGAAAATATTGTATTGCGTATCCGTACCCGTATCACGTACCAAAGCAACCCACAATCCAAGTACCGTCTTGAGCAAATGTACCAACATCACGAGCAGATGTAAATGGCACCATACATAACCATAAGATTTACTATGACACTAGTAATAAATTTTCAATTATAGGACAATCTATTAGCAAAATCACTAATGGACATAATTCAAGCTTAATAGTCATAATAATCAAGTAACAAGAGATCTTGTATCTTTATGTTCCACATTACATAAGTAATGTTGAAGCAAGTGATCAATGGACCATTAGTTCAGCATCATACAAGTAATAAACTTTGAAGCAATGAGCAGACCACATAGGTGAGAAAATAAGATAATAACCTGAGAAAATAAGCCAAAAGGCGTTTGCTCAGTTCGCATAACTTGACCCCTGCCACCACATGTTGAGCATATTCTCTTCTTAGAGCCTATTTTTGCTCCAGTACCATTGCAAATATCACATGTTTCAAGATGTGAAAGTTGAAACTCTTTCTCTGCTCCAAATATAGCAGCCGAAAATTCTAGTGTTATGTCATAACTGAAGCACATTCCAAATCAAAGTCAATCCTAATATTCTCTACAGCCAAACAAGAGTGATTTCATCATGAAACATAACAGCTACATAGAGTGAATAAAACACTAAAAGATTACATTTAAATCTTGACTCACCGTATATCTTCACCTTTAGTAACAGTACTGCGAGGGCGTGTTCCATAGCCAGTTGTATCCATTCCAGGAAAACCACCCATACTAGGCCCAAAGAATGCCTCAAATAGATCAAAAGGGTTCGTCTGCAACAGAATAGCAATAAGTATCCGTCAAATGTCAGCAAGTCGGAATTAACATATTATTATGCAAATGCCAAGCACAAATTGCAATCTGCCCTAGTTGCTTATTATCTCTAGGTTATTAACGTAATTAGCATGAATTAATTATGAGGTCATTTTCTTCATGGTAAATAACTCTCTTGTTTCTTGCATTTAAAATCCACCACCACTTTCACCTATACTAATTTTTTTTTTATTTTTAAAAAAGCAGCACTTCAACTAGAAAAACGGAAGCAACATACAAAATTAATGTTTTCATTCGAAGAATATGAGCATGTAAATGAAGTGAGAACAGTGATTGATATCTTTCGTATGCTTGCAAAAATAAAATTTGATGTTTTAGGCACAAAACAGCTTCAGCAAATTTTTCCCCCTTAACTACCAGGAGAGAGCATAAAATGAAATTCAATGTACCGAAATATTTCTACACAAAGACAGTTAGGAGAAAAAGCAACATATACTGAAAATTGGTGCTTCACAGAGGCGTGAGCATCTCTATAAATAATGCCTTAAGGGACAGATGATGAGCAGTTGACTATTCTCGGCTCTGTTAACGATGGAGGACACATGGGCCCCCAAAAGAAGGTTCATGGATATTTGTGTACTCAGCTTAGTGATACCAATGATAGGAAAGTTTTTTAGTTCTTTAAGCATGGACTAGCTTTCTTTCATGCATCACTTCAAGATGAAATACAACAAAAAAAATATATATTTATACCGTGTAAGCCCCAGCTTGCCCCCCTACTGTACTTTTTACTCCAGCTTCACCATATTGATCGTATAAAGCCCTCTTTTTGTCATCTGATAATACCTGGCAATGTTATACATCAGAATTCAAAAGAACAAAACAATGAACGTGAATAACTGATTGAGGCGCGGTATGAAAAGTTGGACATCGTAGCATGCTAATAGTATTACTTGACTTGATAGGACTACAATGAGACGATTTCAACAAAATCAACAATCAAGGGCATCAAGGTAAAATTAAATTTATCATACCTCATAAGCAGCACTGATCTCCTTAAACTTCTCAGTCGCTCCAGGTTCCTTGTTGACATCAGGATGGTACTAAAGAGAGACGAAATAAAGATTTTAGGAATCATGGAAAAAGTAAAGGAAGCCATGTCCCATGCCAACTAGAAGGTGCTGTTGGTGAAGTACCCAAAATGGGCAAATTTCATGTTTACAAAATATGAATTCCATCCTTCCATACAACAATAATTCAGCCAGCAAAGTTATGAAGCGTTAAAATATACATCTTAAGATTAATGATCCTCGTTGCAAATAGACAAAAATCCCACTGTTCTTATGAGCATGATCCTACGAGTGAAAATTTCACCTAACACATTAAGACGTCCTTTTTTTTTGCAATGAGTCTCACATCGTAATGTGTGGGTGTATGACCACCCATTTAAGGTTTCAACATGAACCGACTTCAAATTACCCCAAAAATCACAATTCTCAAACACCCATTAAGGATTTCAAAAGAAAATTTCCACACTTTTGCTAACATCACATTATGATTTGTCAATTACCCATAAGAAATTTCAACAAAAGAACACATATAATCCTATAGAACCACAACAATGCATAGTCTAAGGAGAAATAAATAACAAAGCCTAATGGGTTTAGTACCTGTCGAGCTAACCTTCGATAAGCCGCCTTGATTTCCTTAACACTGGCCGATTTGGTTACTCCGAGAGTAGAGTAATAATCTGCNCATATAGAACCACAACAATGCATAGTCTAAGGAGAAAAAAATAACAAACCCTAATGGGTTTAGTACCTGTCGAGCTAACCTTCGATAAGCCGCCTTGATTTCCTTAACACTGGCCGATTTGGTTACTCCGAGAGTAGAGTAATAATCTGCTGCCGCAGCAACCACCAATCTTCCAAACCGTTTCGCAGATATCTTTTTGTTGAACTGAGACGAAGGTGAAGAAATAGAGATGAATTTCGTGTGGGTCCAAAGATGAGTCCCACTAGCGAAGAAAGAAGACGATGAAGAAGAAGACGTTGAGGTGCTCGATGGGAAGATACATTGAGGGCGCTCGGGAGTGAAACTGAGAGAAGAAGAGAGGAGAGAGAGAGTTGTGGTAGTCATTGCAGTTTTCAATGGGGCTGTGAAAGTGTTTGTTGATTGTCCTAAGAGAAGAAGAAGTGTTTGATTTGGTTCGTTCCCATGAGCATTTACCCGTGCTGGTTGTTCGTTTAGAGAGAGAATGAGAATGCTTTTATGGATGAAAAGGTGTGGGAACCAAAACATGTGGTGTTCGGGGTCGCATGGCATGTGTGCGTGTGTATATATATGGTCCGCATTGTTAAAAAATTCAAGAAAATAAAGTTGTTAAAGAGTCAAAATTACATTTTTTACTAACGAGCATTTGGTTATGGGCAAAAATTTAAATTTTTCTGTCCAATATTTGAGTTCAAATCTCCACAATTATGACAACACATTGAGGTTCAACATATTTTTCAGCACTCAGAGTATACGATGAATCAACCGCGTGTTATTAAAAAATTCATTAAAGTTCAACATACTTATTAGTACTCAAAATACGCGTTTGGACCTTTGTTTTAGACCTGACATAAGTGTAATCGAATCCCTTACAGATAGCTGNACCATTTGGTTCTAGGCAAAAATTTAAATTTTTCCGTCCAATATTTGAGTTAAAATCTCCACAATTATGACAACACATTGAGGTTCAACATATTTTTCAGCACTCAGAGTATACGATGAATCAACCATGTGTTATTAAAAAATTCATTAAAGTTCAACATACTTATTAGTACTCAAAATACGCGCTTGGACCTTTGTTTTAGACCTGACATAAGTGTAATCGAATCCCTTACAGATAGCTGTGTGATTTTGATGGACAATACTCCTAAGCAAATATGTGAAATTACTTATTTACATTTCCATTTCTTTTTTCCTTTGTGAAACATCAATTCTTTCATTTAAATAGGAAAATCTAAAATACAATCGGTCAATAAGAAATCCTTTAGCTCGGATGGAGGGCATTTGATCCAACTCGGTGGAAGAGAGTTGTTCATGACCAAAGCTGCAATCCAATGAGCAGTCTTCTTGTTACAAGCTCTTGACTTGTGCGAAAAATTAAAATTATATAACTTAGTATAATGTCTTGTATCTTCCATAAAAGAACTAATCTCCCATGAAAAAACATACTTAGTTCAACTGAGTTTGATAATCTCCAAGTAGTCACTTTCTATTATGATATCTTTGATAAAATGAAAATACTTTGACCTAAATAATATCACTTTCTATTATGATATCACTGAATTATATTAAATAATAATTTTATTTTTTTTCATTTTTTTTATTATATCATTCAAAATTTATTTTTACCTATTATTTTCTTAAAAATATTGACAATTTTTTTAAAAAAATACATGAATCGATAAAATTTTCTCAACATATGTATACTATTGTGTATAGATAATATTTAAAATAAAAATTATATTAAACTACAAATTAATCAAATATTAAATGATTAAATATGTGATAAAAATAAGTGATGTGATAATTTTGAGAGGAAAATGTATAAGGGATAAAATTCAACTTCCTATGTGTTTTATTATATAGATGGGTACTCGTTGGACTTCCACAAATATATCATTTTATAATTCTAATATAAACTATTTTTTATATCTCAATAACTAAAAATAAAAAGTTACATGTCTTTCGACTAGTTTGGAAGTAAGACTACGAGTATGGATAAAACAGTGTTTGNTGATCTCCAAGTAGTCACTTTCTATTATGATATCACTTTCTATTATGATATCTTTGATAAAATGAAAATACTTTGACCTAAATAATATCACTTTCTATTATGATATCACTGAATTATATTAAATAATAATTTTATTTTTTTTCATTTTTTTTATTATATCATTCAAAATTTATTTTTACCTATTATTTTCTTAAAAATATTGACAATTTTTTTAAAAAAATACATGAATCGATAAAATTTTCTCAACATATGTATACTANAGATAATAATTTTATTTTTTTTTATTATATCATTCAAAATTTATTTTTACCTATTATTTTCTTAAAAATATTGACAATTTTTTTAAAAAAATACATGAATCGATAAAATTTTCTCAACATATGTATACTATTGTGTATAGATAATATTTAAAATAAAAATTATATTAAACTACAAATTAATCAAATATTAAATGATTAAATATGTGATAAAAATAAGTGATGTGATAATTTTGAGAGGAAAATGTATAAGGGATAAAATTCAACTTCCTATGTGTTTTATTATATAGATGGGTACTCGTTGGACTTCCACAAATATATCATTTTATAATNTGAGTGATGTGATAATTTTGAGAAGAAAATATATAAGGGATAAAATTCAACTTCCTATGTGTTTTATTATATAGATGGGTACTCGTTNTAATCTCCAAGTAGTCACTTTCTATTATGATATCTTTGATAAAATGAAAATACTTTGACCTAAATAATATCACTTTCTATTATGATATCACTGAATTATATTAAATAATAATTTTATTTTTTTTCATTTTTTTTATTATATCATTCAAAATTTATTTTTACCTATTATTTTCTTAAAAATATTGACAATTTTTTTAAAAAAATACATGAATCGATAAAATTTTCTCAACATATGTATACTATTGTGTATAGATAATATTTAAAATAAAAATTATATTAAACTACAAATTAATCAAATATTAAATGATTAAATATGTGATAAAAATAAGTGATGTGATAATTTTGAGAGGAAAATGTATAAGGGATAAAATTCAACTTCCTATGTGTTTTATTATATAGATGGGTACTCGTTGGACTTCCACAAATATATCATTTTATAATTCTAATATAAACTATTTTTTATATCTCAATAACTAAAAATAAAAAGTTACATGTCTTTCGACTAGTTTGGAAGTAAGACTACGAGTATGGATAAAACAGTGTTTGGTGCATTTTGGTGCATTAGGAATAAGATTGTTGCAATTAAAATGGTTGCTTCCGGTACTGCTGAGTAACTCTCCCCAAGCTTGTCCCTAGAAGCTCAGTAAAGCTATTGCAGAGGAATTACTAGCAGGTTGCAATCAAGCTCCAACTTCAGAGGTTTTGCTTGCGGTTGCAGCCCTGTCGCCGACTTCAGAACAACAGCCCTTCCATCACTGGGCATTAACAGATTTGCTAATCTTTTACCAGCAAATGATCAACATATGCTTCAAGCTCTTGTTTCAGATGTGGTGGTATGAATAGGACATCATCTTCTTGAATGTTGTCTACTAAAAATCAGTTCTATCTCACAGAAGCCATGACCACAAAGGGATAGTTTGATCTGGGTTCAGAGATGGGCTAAGCAGCACCATACCACACCACAAAGGTTCATTACCGAGCATACCGAGTCCATGTCTCCATCTAACATAATAGGCCACGCATTGCATTACCTCCTCCACAGATGACGTCGCAAAAATCTACCTGGACACACTAAAACAAAAACTCCCACAAACGTTTTTCTTCAAAATGGAACAATTGAGACCTGATCTGAAGTAACCCACAGATGTCCATGAAAACAAAAGAAAACACAACAAAAACTTCACAGCTAACCAAACAAATATTGTAGACTTCCATTTTTCACATTAATCCTGATATTGATCGAGGCTTTATCAACTTAGTAGTGACACATCTGCAGTTCTGAACCGGGAAAGGCCATAGACAAAAACAGCCCCAACCCAACATACATACATTGTCTTGCAAATCTAGCTCTTGCAACAAACATATTGTATACAACCTTTAGCTTAACACCCTGTGTGAGCTAATAATGTAGCTTGCTTTGCTAAGTAATTTCCCAAGTTCCTTATCTTTATTAGAAGACATCTGGATGGAATCGTCCAGGAATGGAGTTGTTCTGTTGAGCTTCCCGCAAATGCATCATCAAAGCATAGTTGTTCACCTGCAACCATGAAATTGAAATCAGGGAAATATTTTTGATGGAAATATAAATATGGTAAGTTTTCTTTTCAAACTCCTTTGGAATTTGGCCAATTATGTAACTGAAAATACGTCATTGTAGATCAGGGTTGCAAAATGCAATTAACACATTTTGCTTAAAATTATTTTCCCTTTTCTTTTCTGGGTAGGGGTGGTGGGTGGGGGGAACTTAATTCTGCCATGCCCTCTTGTTTTTCAAGAACAAGAAGCTAGGCATCTCTTTTAAGTTTCTCCTTTTTTTTTATGCGCCAGTGGATCTAGAATTTCTTTTTAACATGACATTTCTAATGGCTTATTTTGTTTTGCATTTTAAAAGCATTTGACATGATTCTTCCCAAAAACACAAAAGGAACTGANTATGCGCCAGTGGATCTAGAATTTCTTTTTAACATGACATTTCTAATGGCTTATTTTATTTTGCATTTTAAAAGCATTTGACATGATTCTTCCCAAAAACACAAAAGGAACTGAACTGATCTGATCTGACCTCAAGAGCTCTCAACTGCTCCTGGTATTGAGACACCAACTGCTTCAAATTCTGCACCTCTTGGTTCCTATCATCATACTCCTTCTGACGTTCATGCTGAATAGCCACGGCACGTTTGAGAATGCTATTCTCCCGGAGAAGTACTTCAATTTGCTCCTTGAGCACCATATTTTCCTGGTGACATAAGCATAACTATATAAACTGGCAGAACCAGAAGAAAAATATATTTTACTTGAAAGTAGGATATACCAGCTTATGAATTCAAATATAATCCTCAGCACAGCAGGCACCCTCTACTTGCTTCCCTTTCTTCACCAATAGTATGCCTAAGCACTATGTTTTTTCATCATACCTTTCCCATGCAAGGAGCCAGATCAAGATGTCTAGAATGGTTCCCAAGTTTTATATTTTTCCCGTGCCAGATTCCCAGATAGATGTGTAAGCCACATCAATAACAGAACAATATCAAACTGGACAAAGGGTGGTCCTAGATTACTAAGTGAACACCATCACCCTCTGCCATCCCTAGTTTCATAGCCGGCCACTAAAGGTGATTTTTCCAGGCATACAATTGAGACACCCCTACCAGACTACAATGGTAATATAGAATACATGAAAAAGAGACATGTGCATTAATAAATAATACCAACCTTATGAAAACTTTGTGCTGCCTCAGAACCACCATGTACACTGATGGATTTCTCTAAACTCTCCAGCAATCTTGTCGCGCGGAATCTAGCATCATCTAGGCTAGTAGCAGTCATCATTTCCCTGACAAACAATTCCACCCATTCCACACCATCAAGAGGACAGTTGTTCTGGGCCGAAGGATCCCTTGAAGAAGCCTTGTCTTCATCAGTGGCAGCTGTACCTGCCAATTTTCATACAGAGGTAAGATTCTGGCCTCTGAGACACCAAAAATAGATGAAAGTATATTCTGCTTAGTGTTTAAGCTATAAAATTGTAGTATCAGATTTAAAACAAGGGATGCTAACAATGTGATTACTGATTCAGGCGTGTCATTAGAGGGAAAGTCAAATCAAAATGATAGCTTATTTTAAATAGATGGTGGGTTTTCACATTGACGATCCCAATGCAACTCAATGTTTGAAAAAGGTGATCAAGCTGCTACCAAGAATTGAACAAGCCTCCAGATGCAGTTAATGATACAATTTTGAAAGGTTTTTGAAGATAAATTCATGAATCCAACTTTATATGATATTGCATCCTAATCAACGAGGAATTTAGAATCTATTTACATATCAGCAGTATAGAAAACTTCCAGACACTACTGTTATAAATGAAGCCAAATCTTAAAGTACTTATCATACCCTGACTCTACAATTTATTCCACCTTTGGCACTAATGAAATTGCAATGAAAAACCATGCAAGACAATGATGAACCAGAAACTGTAAGCTCAAACTCTACTGTGTTCATTTGTGCAACTTAAACACATACCTTTGTCCATAACTTTATTTGTTTGCAAAGAACCCACAGTTTGTCCAAGGCAAAGCTCATGCAGGCTCCTGATAGTAGAGTCTAGATCATTGCCACACTCCTCTAGCGCTCTCTCAAGAAGCTGAAAGGTAATACGAGAAGCATCAATGAATAGTAATCCCAACAATTGGTGAAGAAAAACATCTTCCTAATTAGGCAGGTAATAACTTTGAAAAAAAAAACTCCCCAGAGCTAAGAGGCAAATTAAATTACAATTAGCTGAAAACAAAAAACCATTTTCAGATTTTAGGATGAGAAGGAATATGCCATGAAACAGATGATCTGTAAAATTACGAGAATACTGAATATAATAAACTTAAATAACGAAGCAAACCAGTCTTTCCCAAACCATGCTGTCATTTCAAATTGATTTGGCAAAAAATCTACTTGTAAATGTCTTAGGAAAGTAGACGAGCCACATAAAGATTCAGCACACTTTTACCCATCATCGCTGCCACATTTAAAAACAACATCTAGGCGGAGGCCTTGGCGACAGAGGACTATCTGACAAGACATGATTCCATATATTTGAAGGGGCTAACCTTGGTATTCCAGGTCTTTTGCAAATAGTTTCATTATCATCGTACATTGAAGAAAAAAATTGGTAATCAACATCTTATTCTTACAGGTTATCATTATTTGAACTCATTCTCTAAACAAAAGTAACAATAAAACCCAAAAAAGGCATTAGATCATACTCATATACAAAGCAAACCCTTCACAAAAGGATTCACAATTTCGTAGTATTATAGAGTTGTTATAAAATGAAGACCCAATCTATTTACCATCACCAAACAAAATAATTAAAGCTAGTCACATAAGAAATTCATTTCCTTTCAGCACCAAATAACATTGAGAGATAAAAGGAAATAATAATCAACCGGTCAGATCTAATCGAGTATTATAACCAGGAACACTAAACCATTCAGCTAATTATGCTATTAAACATAAATCCAAAACCAACAACGTAAAGAAAGACATAAACAGAGAAAGAGATTGAGAGGGATAAAAGGGAACCTGCTCGTCCATTTCAGGAAAGACAGCCCTGAGTTGATCGACAAGAGTCGGCGGCGAATGAGAGAAAGGTGAGAACCGAACCGGAGAGGTCGAAGAAGAAGAACAACGAAGCTTCTTAGAAACAGGTGGCGATGCAGACGTAGGCGATGACGGAAGGTCTTCGAAGAAAGATCTCTTGCCGCAAACTATTGCAGACATTGTTCAATCTCTGTCTACTCTTTGTTGCTTAATCTCTCGTCCCCAATACCCTCTACTCAGATCGATTCAACCCTCCTTATCTACAATTGTGCGTTAATTTATACGTACAAACACGAGAGAGGGAGAGATTTCTGATCGTAGATTCAAAAATTAGGTTTTGGGCTTTGGGGGTTGCATTTAGTGCAAGGAAGCTAGAGAGAGAAATTCGAAGTTTTTCTTCGGCGATACTTTTTCTTTCTTTTAGCTTTGGACAGGTGCGGTGGCGTTCCCTTTCCTTTATATAGTAGCGGTGATGTGGATGACGACGACATGAATTGTGCAGAAGGTTAGTATCATCACGCGCCAGTAATTACTTGTGTGAAACTTCCTGAATTGGGGGCAAGTAAAAATAAATGGATTAATTGCCCCTAAGTTTTTCAAATATAGAGATTATTTTATTTTGTATCTAATATTTTAATTATATTATTTTTATTTTTAAAATATTAAATATATTTTTATTTGATCCCTCAAACAGTAANAGATTATTTTATTTTGGTATCTAATATTTTAATTACATTATTTTTATTTTTAAAATATTAAATATATTTTTATTTGATCCCTCAAACAGTAAATATCTAAATTACCAATAGTTTTTTATTATAAACTTATAATGTGATAACTAAATATTGGTAAAAAATAATTTGGGTAATTTTTAACCAAAATTTGAGTAACTCTTGGCCAAATATGTGTCATATGGGTATCTTTTGATCAAAATTTAGATAATATATGATCAAAATTGTATAATTTTGGTAATTATTTAACCAAAATTNAGTTTTTAACCGGGTTAATCTCATTTTGCACCCCGAAAGATTGTTCGAATCTTAATTTGCACCCTCAAAGATCAAAAATCTCAATTTACACCCTCAAAGATAGAAATTTGTATCAATGTGCATCCCTAAAGATAAANAATTTTTAACCAAAATTTGAGTAACTCTTGGCCAAATATGTGTCATATGGGTATCTTTTGATCAAAATTTAGATAATATATGATCAAAATTGTATAATTTTGGTAATTATTTAACCAAAATTAGATTAAAAATTAGGTCAACAAATTATTTTTTTACCCATATTTAAATATTACGTGATAAATTTATTATAAAAAAAATCGTTAATAATCTGAACAATGCCTACTTAAGAGGTCACATAAAAATATTTTCAATATTATATGGAATAAAATGATATAAATAAAATATTGAAAACTAAAATAAAATAAATTCCATATTTTAGATACTTATAGTACAATTAACCTAAATTAAAATGAAAAGTGTATCGTGAGATTGAAATAAATAAATTTTAAATTTTTTCTGATAAATATAGGTACCCATACACACGGTGTCATTAATTAATAATAAAATATCAAGTAAATTTAGTAATAAGTTGTGTTGTTTTAATAATTACTAATAAATATCTTATCTAATAACTGCCGTTTTAGAATAGTGAAGTTTAGAAATTATATTTGTTATTTTTTAATTAGTTGGTATTTTAAAATTGATTTAGAATTGTAAATTTTTTTTTGATTTGGTTGACTGATGGTTATTGATTATAAAATAAAGTAATATAATTTTACACATGTAACGATACCATTGTTTTTCTTTCAGGCGAGAAGAGAGGAATTTTGAGATTAAAAGTGGGGTATATCTACTTGAAAAAACAATCTCACGAGCAACATAAAGGTTCCTTGACTAGGAGAATGGGATATGGTCCAAGATGGGTTTAAATGATTCGTGCAAGACATTGAAATGTGTTCTTCCACGTATTATCTAAACTCAAGAATGGGAAACTGTTCAAGACAGAAATAGATTGACATTTTTGGTTGTTTGTACTAAGTGAATGATGTCTTGTAAGAAACTTCTCCTTTATTAAATTCAAAAACAAAAACGAATGAAGAAAAAGATAAAGAATGAGACATAAACATGCTATATGTCTCATGTTTAAATTCCCATACCACACAAACATAGGTTTAGTTATAATAAGTGATTTTATGGATGATTACATGCACCCGAAATTTGCATTATAGCCAAAAGTTCAAAAGATGTAGCATGATTCCCAATTCAAAAAATTTGAGAAACCAGGAAAAGATAAACAGGAGAAGGAGATTGCAAAAAGGTATGTGACTGGCATGTTGTTCAATTTTCTTCTGACTATGATATGGTAGTGGAGACCCGCAAACCCTGTTCTGAGAGCCAGAAGGCAATTCCTTGAGGAAATGGATTTTCTCTAGAGGGAGGTAAAACTAAACAAGTAAATACTCACTTTCAGAAAGAGCATGTAAATATAATCACACATCCTTATAAAAACCTGTAGTATTTACATATTTGTCATAGGAAGTTCATCATTTTCAGCATTACAGAATTAAGCAGTCATTTCATAGTAGTTGTGGATCCTCGGTATTACTATGTATGTTGGTCTTCTTGTGGGTTTGGTCGATTATCTAGCAGCAGCAGTAGTGGGAGCACCTTCTCCGAAGAGGATATTAGCAACAGGTGATGGAAGCCATGCTGATGAATTGCCACCAGTCGGGCCATCTCGAGCATGACCATCAACATGCACCTGAGGATTTCTGCGGCCCTTCTTAAGTGTNTTAATAAATATCAATAAAAATGGGTTACGTGTTATACGTGCAAAAATGTCATAAGATGTAGGAGTAATATTCTAAATGTGAAGAGATCTAAATGATTAACTGACAAATATGAGGGGATTTAGGTATAATTTATTAATTTAATTTTAGGTGCACATTGATACAAATTTATATCTTTGAGGGTGCAAATTGAGATTTTTTATCTTTGGGGTACACATTGATATAAATTTCTATCTTTGAGGGTGCAAATTGAAATTTTTGATCTTTGGGGGTGCACATTGATACAAATTTCTATATTTGAGAGTGTAAATTGAGATTCGAACAATCTTTCGGGGTGCAAAATGAGATTAACCCTTTTTAACCAAAATTTGAGTAACTCTTGGCCAAATATGTGTAATATGGGTGTCTTTTGATCAAAATTTAGATAATATATGATCAAAATTGTATAATTTGGGTAATTTTTTAACTAAAATTAGATTAAAAATTAGGTCAACAAATTATTTTTTTACCCATATTTAAGTATTACGTGATAAATTTATTATAAAAAAAAATCGTTAATAATCTGAACAATGCCTACTTAAGAGGTCACATAAAAATATTTTCAATATTATATGGAATAAAATGATATAAATAAAATATTGAAAACTAAAATAAAATAAATTCCATATTTTAGATACTTATAGTACAATTAACCTAAATTAAAATGAAAAGTGTATCGTGAGATTGAAATAAATAAATTTTAAATTTTTTCTGATAAATATAGGTACCCATACACACGGTGTCATTAATTAATAATAAAATATCAAGTAAATTTAGTAATAAGTTGTGTTGTTTTAATAATTACTAATAATTATCTTATCTAATAACTGCCGTTTTAGAATAGTGAAGTTTAGAAATTATATTTGTTGTTTTTTAATTAGTTGGTATTTTAAAATTGATTTAGAATTGTAAATTTTTTTTTGATTTGGTTGACTGATAGTTATTGATTATAAAATAAAGTAATATAATTTTACACATGTAACGATACCATTGTTTTTCTTTCAGGAGAGAAGAGAGGAATTTTGAGATTAAAAGTGGGGGATATCTACTTGAAAAAACAATCTCACGAGCAACATAAAGGTTCCTTGACTAGGAGAATGGGATATGGTCCAAGATGGGTTTAAATGATTCGTGCAAGACATTGAAATGTGTTCTTCCACGTATTATCTAAACTCAAGAATGGGAAACTGTTCAATACAGAAAGAGATTGACATTTTTGGTTGTTTGTACTAAGTGAATGATGTTTTGTAAGAAACTTCTCCTTTATTAAATTGAAAAACAAAAACGAATGAAGAAAAAGATAAAGAATGAGACATAAACATGCTATATGTCTCATGTTTAAATTCCCATACCACACAAACATAGGTTTAGTTATAATAAGTGATTTTATGGATGATTCCATGCACCCGAAATTTGCATTATAGCCAAAAGTTCAAAAGATGTAGCATGATTCCCAATTCAAAAAATTTGAGAAACCAGGAAAAGATAAACAGGAGAAGGAGATTGCAAAAAGGTATGTGACTGGCATGTTGTTCAATTTTCTTCTGACTATGATATGGTAGTGGAGACCCGCAACCCCTGTTCTGAGAGCCAGAAGGCAATTCCTTGAGGAAATGGATTTTCTCTAGAGGGAGGTAAAACTAAACAAGTAAATACTCACTTTCAGAAAGAGCATGTAAATATAATCACACATCCTTATAAAAACCTGTAGTATTTACATATTTGTCATAGGAAGTTCATCATTTTCAGCATTACAGAATTAAGCAGTCATTTCATAGTAGTTGTGGATCCTCGGTATTACTATGTATGGTCTTCTTGTGGGTTTAGTCGATTATCTAGCAGCAGCAGTAGTGGGAGCACCTTCTCCGAAGAGGATATTAGCAACAGGTGATGGAAGCCATGCTGATGAATTGCCACCAGTCGGGCCATCTCGAGCATGACCATCAACATGCACCTGAGGATTTCTGCGGCCCTTCTTAAGTGTTGCACCCACATTTTTCCTGACAAAAAGACCAAGCTTTAATGCTGTAAATAAGCTGAATGTAATTACTAATGGCCGCACAGCCCAATGAAAATCCTCAATATGTTGGTACTTTTCCACCACCCCAGGACAAGTGTCGAAAGATACACTCTCCACTTCAGCTGGATCTGCCAAGAAGCTATTGGATACATCTCCAAACACAAACCTCCCTGGGAATCTCACAACAAGGCATCCATTTGGGAGTATTTGAGAAATCCTCCCCGTGGCCCATGCCCCACCTCTTTTACAAGGCCAATCGAACCGGGGAGTGAAGACATGTTCCTTCAACCTCACAAATTGACCAACATAATATGGCTCCGCCATTTGGAGGTCAGAAGAATGTCCTTTCCAGAGAGTCTCTAGCCCTAAAAAACCAACAGCAACTCTTCCATCACGTTGTATGGAGTGTAGAATACCAACAGACGAGTGCTTCTTGCTGTTCTCCATTAAGCGCACCCAATCACCAGCTGCCAACCCACATGTGACCCTCTCTAGACTCGAAATGTTAACACTTCGAGGATTGTGCATTTCATGGATTCGCACCAGAACAAATCCATTTCGATCCGTATCCTTCTCCAACCCAACCACAGTTCCTTCTGTCACAGCCATGGTTTCTGGTCTGCAAGAGTTTAGGGCCTTCCTTGACCTAACTGTATCAGCCACTTGGAGATGGTCTTTTGAGAGAAACCAGGTGGAATAGCCACCGCTGTTTGATTTGTCTATCAATATTCTGCTCCCTAGACCAATCCATTCTCCATCATTACAAACAGCATTTTTTGAGCTGCAAGTTCAGGTGCAAATTATTCAAATAAGTGAATCTTTTCAAGCCAAACAAAAATATAAAGTACACAGGTATCGACAAGTGATTTGGAATGATCCTCTCTCTCTCTGTGTCACATAGATATCAAGTACGTACAAATGAAAAGTTCATTAAAATTTTTCTATCTTTACTTCTTTGCTTTTTTAAGTTCTTATTTCATGAATCCAGAGATGATGATGGGGGCTCTATATGGCACATAACAATTGTACTGGAAAGTCTCAGGGCCAACTCAATTCACCCGCTTGCTTGGTCTACTTAAACTACATAAACAGACATGTGAATTCCAAAATCAAAGTGCGGAAATGATTTGGTTTCATTGGGTTACAAGATTAACCACATTTAATAGAATGCTCAAATTCTGGAATTACCTCTCCAGAGAGAACTTGAACACTTCAAATGCTATTTCAATATTTCCACTATCCAGTTCAGACCTCAGGCCTGAGCATGCTACTGGTTTAATCGGAACAACTCGTTTCCCTATAATCTTACAAGTAATATCAACAAAATCGCATATCCCAGGAAACTCGGAACAAATCGTGATCCTATAATCTTACAAGTGACATCAACAAAAGCACGTATCTCAAGATAAGGAAAAAAAATAATAAAAAATTATTTAAGGTTTTTTTCCAAATAATCATTTAATAGAAAACAGCAAAAATAGAAAAATCAAGAAATCACTGGTTTACAAGAGTAGTTCCACAGTAATCAAACTTTTATACTTCCAAAGATTCATTAAATAAAGTCTTTGGTGTGTTTTATTTCGAATTTAATTACATGGCTACTTTTGGTGCAACAGCATTTGTATCCAATTAGGCTTTTTCAACCTCACTGTTCATTATTTTGTGTAAATGTGGACTTGATACACATGCACACATATATTGTGAACATGACCCAAGGCAGAGATGGTCAACTCAATAGAGTCTCAGCATAATAACTATTAAGGTCAGCCATGTGAATTTTGGTCTACCGTTCTGCTTTATGTATAAGGCCCGGGAAATGAAAAATTAGAAGTAACTGTCACCCATGGAAATTCAGTAGTCCAATTGCAGTTATCATTTAGTCAGAACTCTAAGTGATGATAAGGTAACAGATGAAAAGGGGTTTGTGGGGTTAAAAGAAGATAACAGTTCCAAAGGGGTCTTAAGAGATTTCTTAGTTCCTCAAAGCAATTAGCCAAAAAGACTTAAGAAAACAGACCTTTCAAATGCATGGAGAATATCTGCTGGTAAAGGACGATTCCGAAGATCATACTCAAAACAGCCATTGATAACATTCTGAACTGCAGGCGGCAGGCCACTTGGAAGCTGTGGTTTTTCTTGGTTTATCACGACACATTGATATATTTCCTCAACTGATTTCCCAAACCAAGGCTGGGCACCAGTCAGCATCTCCACAATGCTACACCCAAAACCCCAAGTATCAGTCTCAAAGGTTATTGGGCCTCTTACTTCAGGTTCCCATTGTTCTGGAGCCATGTAGTTTGGGGTCCCAAGCCTAAAAGCCATATCTGAATCGCGCAGTGGTGTCCCCAGAAGTAGATATGGAATCCCAAAATCTCCCAGGATCACTTGGTCATGATCATTAAGGAGGAAATTAGTTGGCTTAAGATTCAGCACCAGGACTCCTATTGAATGCAACTCTCGAATTCCTTTAGCCAACTCAATTCCATACCTGTAAACATTAGCATTCCATCAAAACATGTCCTGCTCCATCATGACACCTTTTAAGCTTCTGAGAATTGGCACAAAATACATCACCTCAAAACATCAGGTAATGAAAGCTTTCCTCCTTTCAGTCTAGCCATTCGATCACCTAATGATCCCTCATAGAATTTGGTAGCTATGCAGATCTGTCAAGAAATCCAGAGTCAGTTAAATAGACCGAGATAAAAACATAAATAGGCCCGCAAAACTCGAAAATTCAATTTCAATAGTCACCTTTCCAGACATAATTGTGATACCATGCAACCAACAAACACTTTGGAATTGTTTGATCTCCACAAATAACTCCTCAAATTTTCTCAAAATTTTTTCAATCTGATCCTCTTTTATGGGAGGTAACATCTTAACAGCCACTTCAAGACTCTGATGAAAATCATCACCTGATTGATGATGTGTTGCTAACCAAACATCACCAAAGGATCCACGACCAATCCTATGCTTAAGTTTCAATGATGCAGGATCAATCCATGGGCGAGCCAGGTTCGGCGTAGCAACAACAGTTATAAGATGATCAGGGTCTCCTTCATATAATTCATAATCAAAAGAAACTACTGGTGGGGCTGCTACAATTTGTTCCGCCATTTCTCGTTCTGAAAGGGTATAGCACAAAGTAAATTGCATGAAATTGGTGTTCAACTTCAATACGAAAGATTTCTAGAAGTTATAGAGATTTTAATAACTCTGATTTGATTATGTATTAGTAAGAATGTGTACAAAGAAAAATCACTGGACTCATACCAACAGGAATAGCGCTGTTGCATAACACAGCAGTCATGATTCTACAACTACAACTATCCAGAACCAAATTTCAAACAATTAGCACCTCCATGTTCCTCAAAAACAAAAACTTGTAAGGAAAACATACACATCAAAGTTATTGGAGGATACAAGACTGCATGAGTATGACAGTAATTACATGACAACACATATTACACAAACGAGGCTTGAACATAAACCCTTTGATATGTTGCCCATTATGATACGGCATATATTGCAAGCATAACCAAATGCTTACAAATTACAAACACTGGTACCTCCACTGAGTGAAGGCACTCCTGGATCCAAGTATAAAAATTGCTGGACACTTTATGACAATTTTAGAGGTCCCTAAAAATGGAAAGAAATCAAATCAAGAGCATTTTTAGCAAATTGGGCAATACTATTATGCATGGAAGGCTGTGAAAATCCATTCCGTTAGACTCTGCTTCTGTTAGTATCTAATAATTTTGTTGTGCCTTTCTCTATCATATATAATTCTAACACTTCAAGCTAAAGCGATCGTCGTATAGCCTGTCCAAGCCAACAATATTCACACCGCTAACCCTGCTTACCACCTAGGTGAGTTACGTAGACCAATCAATCCGACGTTAACAATCATTTGGTGACGCAGAAAACGCAGCAAAAAGATCAAATGATCTAAAAACCGTAGGTATCCAAGAGAGAAAGAGAGTCAAACCCACATTCTCAGAGTGATCAAAGTTCAATTCATGACATTTTCTAGCGTTTTCTCAGCAAAAAAAAAAAATCACCTTGATAGAAAAAGTACGAAGATTTACCTAAAGAACGCAGGAANTACATGACATTTTCTAGCGTTTTCTCAGCAAAAAAAAATCACCTTGATAGAAAAAGTACGAAGATTTACCTAAAGAACGCAGGAATTCACTAGTANTCGGTCCTTCTCGTACCACCCCATATTTTTGAGTATGAAAGCCATCCTTTCAAAAAGTGAGACAACTTGAACTCTGGCATGGGAATTGTCGCCTCTTCTTCACAATTATGGTGCTTGAAGTTGTTGCGATCTTCAATATGACTTACATGAACATTGCTGCGAGCTTGTTCTCTCTCTTCACCATCATTTGATCCAGATGACAACCTGTCAAGGNAATTCACTAGTATAGTGAGAATTGTGGAGGGAAATTGACAGAAAAGTGAGCAAATTCAAGACGATACGGCAGTCTTAATCTAAAAATTACTGCGCTCCTGCGAATTGAATGAAACCCTAAGCAATTCAGCCTTAACTGCGGAGTTCAGAATTGTGGAGGGAAATTGACAGAAAAGTCAGCAAATTCAAGACGATAGAGCAGCTTTAATCTCAAAATTCCTGCGCTCCAGCGAATTGAATGAAACCCTAAACAATTCAGTTATTTTTCAAGGAAGAAGCGGACAAAAAGGGTAAAAAGAAGAAGAAGACGGCTGTTACCTCGGAAATACTGGAGTTTGGGTGGCTTACTCAACGCATGAGATTGATTATTCCCATGGAGAAGTATGAGAGAAGCTGTTAGGCAGGCCAACGAAGAGTAGAGAGACGAAGCGGACTGAGAGAGAAGTGGAGTAAGTGTTTGTCGTCCACTCCTCCCACCGAGAGATTGATTTTAGTCTGTCAGACTCTGGCTATGCCGTGCCGTCACGGTATTACTCTGGTGCGATTTGTTCTTTGTCCTATTGTTTTTTCCTACTCATAAATCATATATGTCCGATAAATTGTCAATTTTGTACGAATTTAACACACAATATTAAGATTTCCAAGAATTATTATTCCTTGTCACTTTGTCAAATTTTTTAATTAATTAAATATTATATATTTTCAATCATTGTTATCAGCCGTTTATTTGTTGCAATAGTTAAAAGTAAAGGGTAAAATTTTCTTCTTTTTTTTTGGTTTGGGTAAATAAAGGGTACAAAGTATACAACAAAAATTAGGACCAAAGTTGAAGGGGCAGTATTGAGCACAATATTTTTTTTATACAAAAAATAGAAGTCAAGTTCATATATTTTAATAATCGACTTGGTTTTAGATCATTTGCATTCCTATAGTTAAAAAATGGCGCATTTAAATCCTCTCTAATATATTTTTTGAAAAAATTTCCATCCACTTAAATTCATGAAAGCTCATCCACTAAGGTTTTACCTGTAACTTGTTTGTTTGAAAAGCGTTACCACACACGAGCTTGAAGATGTTTTGAGCCTTTTGCAAATCTCAGAAAAGAGAGAACCAGAAATATACAACATTTCTCCGCCATGCAGAAAAATTATTTCCATACATGTATGATTAGTTTATAACGGACAATCTTACCGCTAAGTCAACCCTCACCCTCTAATGCAATGATGAAAGCCATTTGATAAATGGTAGAATCAAAGAATCTACGGTGCACAAGTCGGGAAGGATTAGAAGGATGCTCTAAAAGGCTCGAATATCTTCTAATTAGCGTAAAAAGTGGAAGCTACATGGACCACATTTCTTACCTCTTCCACAAGCCATTGCAAATCTACAATCTATTAGCCGTTGAATATCGCAACCGCGGCAATTTGCACTATGTTGCATCAGCAATCCCGTTAGTAAACTCACTGGACACAATTTTGTACTGAACTAGTAACAATAGCAACGAAATAATGTCAGGAAAAACAAGGAGAGCATCTTAAGACAAACTTCCATAGAATATACTGCAAGTGTATTAGCCAGCAAACTCTACCTTGGACGTCCCTTTGTCAGATGTTCCCTCACTAAATTCTATTTTTGTTAGGTACTATTACTAAATCAGAGTCATCCTAGACTCCTTGTCTGCCTGTTACACCATGAAGGGAAAATCTTGAAAGGCGGTTCCTGCCTTCGGTCCTTCTCGTACCACCCCATATTTTTGAGTATGAAAGCCATCCTTTCAAAAAGTGAGACAGCTTGAACTCTGGCATGGGAATTGTCGCCTCTTCTTCACAATTATGGTGCTTGAAGTTGTTGCGATCTTCAATATGACTTACATGAACATTGCTGCGAGCTTGTTCTCTCTCTTCACCATCATTTGATCCAGATGACAACCTGTCAAGGATGCTATTAGGTTTTGTCAAGAATATTCTAAAATGAATCCCGTATGCATAAACAGCCAGTTGTAGCTAAAATCAAAATATGCAGATGCTTCATGTTGATTTTTTTTTTTTGATTTTCATGATGATAAACCCCCTCTCAAATACAGTCCCAATAAAACATGACATGATCATTGCAACAATACAAATTCCTTCTCTATCTTTGTTTTCAGGCCAGAAAAATGAATAATTCATCCTACGGTCCTAATATTCATGGCACATGAAATGACTCGTGGATTGCGGTAATTCATATTTTGTCTATTTGTCCTGGCCTCTTAAAAACTTGCAGAGCTGCAACAGAGATCTCTGCACAAAAGCGGGAAATAGAAAGGAAAAAAAAAACCAGTCACCACTCCTATTGAATCTTTGAGCTCCATTATCGAGTGTCTGAACAACCAGTCCAATTTCAAGCCATGAGACAATGAACTGTATGCATAGGGAGAGCACCAATTTACTGCAAAAATAAAAAAGAAAGAGCATGCAGCATTGCTTACATTAAGCACTGTCTGGAAGCAATACCCTGCATTTTGGATCTTTGTTTCTCTGGTCTATAGTTAATTGACATG
Organism: Ilex paraguariensis; assembly: GCA_963454935.2. Classification (NCBI taxonomy): domain Eukaryota; kingdom Viridiplantae; phylum Streptophyta; class Magnoliopsida; order Aquifoliales; family Aquifoliaceae; genus Ilex; species Ilex paraguariensis. Next base: position 448,303 of record CAUOFW020004281.1, on the reverse strand, counting down.
TGCCGAATAAATTTGAGCTGCATGTACCATGAAAGATAAATGGGTTAAATGCTGTCGGTGGCATGTCAGATCAACTATACAGAGAATAAGAACACATCCATGAATCCCTAATGCAAACTCAATGGAAGTGATTGGAACAGTGTTTCCATGAAGGAGAAATTCAACAGGTGCACAACAAAGAGGATTGTAACCCAAGAAGGTTCAGGGATGGATTTGGGTTTAAAAGCAATTCTGATATCTTACTTAAAGAACAGATACAGAAAAACTATTGTGATGGTTCACTTATATCAACTCACCTAAGTTCTTCAACCTTGCACCTCGAAAAATTTTGGTGGCCTTCAGGAAATCCTAGACTGAATTTCATTTTACAGAAGTGGTATTCTCTTGTAAATTAACCTAGATATATAGCGCCAATTCTGGAGACTTTAATGTCAAATTCATTTGATTTAATGATTGATTAGGGCATCATATGGTAGGAGTGGCCATCTTGTAAGCTTCCTCTCCATGCTGAGATTTCGGCCAGAGCCATCNTTGGTCCTTCTCGTACCACCCCATATTTTTGAGTATGAAAGCCATCCTTTCAAAAAGTGAGACAGCTTGAACTCTGGCATGGGAATTGTCGCCTCTTCTTCACAATTATAGTGCTTGAAGTTGTTGCGATCTTCAATATGACTTACATGAACATTGATGCGAGCTTGTTCTCTCTCTTCACCATCATTTGATCCAGATGACAACCTGTCAAGGATGCTATTAGGTTTTGTCAAGAATATTCTAAAATGAATCCCGTATGCATAAACAGCCAGTTGTAGCTAAAATCAAAATATGCAGATGCTTCATGTTGATTTTTTTTTTTTGATTTTCATGATGATAAACCCCCTCTCAAATACAGTCCCAATAAAACATGACATGATCATTGCAACAATACAAATTCCTTCTCTATCTTTGTTTTCAGGCCAGAAAAATGAATAATTCATCCTACGGTCCTAATATTCATGGCACATGAAATGACTCGTGGATTGCGGTAATTCATATTTTGTCTATTTGTCCTGGCCTCTTAAAAACTTGCAGAGCTGCAACAGAGATCTCTGCACAAAAGCGGGAAATAGAAAGGAAAAAAAAAACCAGTCACCACTCCTATTGAATCTTTGAGCTCCATTATCGAGTGTCTGAACAACCAGTCCAATTTCAAGCCATGAGACAATGAACTGTATGCATAGGGAGAGCACCAATTTACTGCAAAAATAAAAAAGAAAGAGCATGCAGCATTGCTTACATTAAGCACTGTCTGGAAGCAATACCCTGCATTTTGGATCTTTGTTTCTCTGGTCTATAGTTAATTGACATGTGCCGAATAAATTTGAGCTGCATGTACCATGAAAGATAAATGGGTTAAATGCTGTCGGTGGCATGTCAGATCAACTATACAGAGAATAAGAACACATCCATGAATCCCTAATGCAAACTCAATGGAAGTGATTGGAACAGTGTTTCCATGAAGGAGAAATTCAACAGGTGCACAACAAAGAGGATTGTAACCCAAGAAGGTTCAGGGATGGATTTGGGTTTAAAAGCAATTCTGATATCTTACTTAAAGAACAGATACAGAAAAACTATTGTGATGGTTCACTTATATCAACTCACCTAAGTTCTTCAACCTTGCACCTCGAAAAATTTTGGTGGCCTTCAGGAAATCCTAGACTGAATTTCATTTTACAGAAGTGGTATTCTCTTGTAAATTAACCTAGATATATAGCGCCAATTCTGGAGACTTTAATGTCAAATTCATTTGATTTAATGATTGATTAGGGCATCATATGGTAGGAGTGGCCATCTTGTAAGCTTCCTCTCCATGCTGAGATTTCGGCCAGAGCCATCGATGGAGGGTTCGAGGTAGATCCTATATATTATGGGTAATTCTACACTACAGTATCAACTTTTTTTTGGTCCCATACCAAATGTTACTATTTTTAAAGGAAAAATTACTACTATAAGGTAATTCATTATCAATCATGAATTACCTGAATGAGTTATAACTTCTCCTTTGTGAGTTGTAACTTGACCTTTAAAAGTTGAATCTTTCATGATCGAACATGACATTTGGGACGATCATGCCTTTTATAATTGTCACTCACACCTTAAAAAGTTGTAACTTGACCTCAAAAAGTAGTAATTTTCGGTATATGTATTATTGTGTGCTTGTGTATCTATTTACTTCATCTTTCATTTGAACCCTAATCTTGTCCAGGGTTTGGCAGCATGAATTGAGGACATCACATTGGATTTGGAACACATTTAGCATAAAACTTGAGTTCATCCTTTACAAAGTCCAATTGCAAGCACCAACTCCAAGCTGATGGATATGGATAGAGTGCTAGTTTAGATTGAAAAAAGGAATAGAAAAAATAGAAATGTAAAAGACATTGTAAGCAAGTACAGAATCCCCCAATGACATATCAATATAAGCAACAATCTACCTGCCCCTAGAAAGTTGTATATATATATATTCTGTATACGTAACGATCATTTCTATATTTGAAGCACAACACAGATTTCTTTTTCAAATTTCATCACGTATCACAAGGATGCACGACTAACCTGATCTCCATCCTTGATCCCAAAACTTTGAATGTAAGCCTTGTCATTCACTAGTTTCTGACCTTCATAGCACAAGCAGAAGTGGCCCCAAACATGTGACCTGCCCCATCAAATTCAAAGGAGTTAAAATTACAGCTTTGTTGCCTGACAATCATCTGGGGAAAGTCGTAACTTTTAACAATTTTAAGGGCCAGAAGGTTTGCATTGTAAGGCAAATTCATGTTCTTTTCTTGTCTATCTATTATTTGTGTCCACCTTCAGTATCATGCGTGCAAGGTGATTATGAAAATCCCAGAAACCACTGCCAAAAATAACTGGCGATCCCAATGATGACATTTCCTAAAACACTAAATCTACGGTCATTTCTTGTGATGATTCCCATTTCCTTTAGTCATGAATTTGTAGCTTCATGGTACTAAACTTTATCAAGCCATTCAATTTCGTCAACATCAGTGAGAGTGCTCAAAAGCATCTATCAAACTTAAGTGACAGCAACTAAATCCAATTGCACATTGCAAGTTAAATGAACTCAACTGGTCATGCCATTGTAATTCCCTCCTATTAACAAACATATTCAATATATATTCAAGTAAATAAATTGAATGACTTGTTCTACATTTTTGAACCAAAAACTCCAAAAAAATTTAGCTATGAGCCTAGTTATATCCATACCATGAAATCTTGCCTTGATCTTCCTTAGGCGACCAACTAAAAACTTCTTCTATTGCTAGCTTAAGCTCTGCTACAGTAGCATTCCTTGCAACATGAACACCTACACAATCAAAATCATAATCCATTATTGATCCCATTCTAACTTCGAAAAAAATCCAATAGCACAAAGCAACACCACATTGCGATTTACCAAAGGAAGATCCATCCAATTTGAGAACAGAAAGCTTTAGTAGCAGTTGAGGAAGCTTTTGGTACGAGAGATTCCGAAGACAGAGTCCACCGTTAATCGACAACGGAACCAAAGCCCTAGAACCTCGATTTTCGAGCTCAATCCTTGGAATAATCTTCACCATTTCCCTCTCACAAACCACGCTTTAAACCCTAGCGATTACGGTTCTGATAAAATTTCTAGAGACAGAAAGGGAGTAGAGGGGGGGGGGGGGGGTTGGAGGGAAGTGAAACGGAGAGATGGTCGGCAGTGGTTGGGCTTCCAAAGCGGTGACCGTTAGAGGGGGCATGTTTGTGGACGCGTAGGAATTATTTACGTACTTTCATGTGTACTCGCGTTTATAGGATGACATCTGGAGAAGACTTCAAATTGGGTCAACGGCTATATTCTGTGTTGGAGGGAAGTGAAACGGAGAGATGGTCGGCAGTGGTTGGGCTTCCAAAGCGGTGAGCGTTATAGGGGGCATGTTTGTGGACGCGTAGGAATTATTTACGTACTTTCATGTGTACTCGCGTTTATAGGATGACATCTGGAGAAGACTTCAAATTGGGTCAACGGCTATATTCTGTGTTGGAGGGAAGTGAAACGGAGAGATGGTCGGCAGTGGTTGGGCTTCCAAAGCGGTGACCGTTATAGGGGGCATGTTTGTGGACGCGTAGGAATTATTTACGTACTTTCATGTGTACTCGCGTTTATAGGATGACATCTGGAGAAGACTTCAAATTGGGTCAACGGCTATATTCTGTGTTGGAGGGAAGTGAAACGGAGAGATGGTCGGCAGTGGTTGGGCTTCCAAAGCGGTGACCGTTATAGGGGGCATGATTGTGGACGCGTAGGAATTATTTACGTACTTTCATGTGTACTCGCGTTTATAGGATGACATCTGGAGAAGACTTCAAATTGGGTCAACGGCTATATTCTGGTGCATGGGCTGTAAATGGTTTGAGCTGTGGGTTTCGGAATGAGCGTTAATTCCACCATTTACCAACCAGCTATTGGTCTGGCGGGTAAAAATTTAATTTTTTTTGTTCAATTTTAGATCCGAACCTCCATAAGTATAAAAGTTCGTTGTAACTATACCCACTCAATCCTTTCGCACTACAATAGAACTCTTATATCAGTTCTTTGCATTCTTCATTCCTTTCTCTTTGATTTGCTTCCTATGGAGTTTGAGCTTAGTCATCTCTTCCAATGTTCTGTGCTATTGTCTTTTGATCCATGGCAGTAAAGGATGTGCTTATTCAAGGATATTCAAAGCAACGTGGTAGAACAACTCGGTTATATAATAGTAAATACATCATCAAACAGCTCTTTTGTGACCGATGCACTAGCTAAATCAAGAAATTCAGAAACCATCCAATACACTAAAATCAGCTTTTAATGTTATGTTTTTGACAAGGGCCTAAAAAAAAAACTCAGAAAGCCACTCACAAATCTTATAACAAACAAACAATCCTTTCAATTCGATAGGCAACTATTACCCGGCCATTCCTTTGAACATTACAACTTTGCCAATTGATCAAAAACTCTCCACCTGAAATTATATTCCATCACCCTTCACTGCCGAACAATTTAGCTACCATTTAGAAATTACAGCTAGACTTCAAATTTTTCAATTTCTTGTTTTGGTCCTTTTTCCTCAGAAATAATATCTGAGCTATCTTCTGCAACCGATAACCCATCATCATATTGTACAATTTGAGAACCCTTGAACAATTCATCATTTTCCAGAGCAGAAAACTTCTCTTTCAAGTCTCCTTTCAGTAGCTCAACCACCTCAAGCATGCTGGGTCTCTTCTCTGGTCGACTATCAGCGCAGACAAGTGCAATAATGACAATTCTTTTCAACTCTTCTTCCACATACTTCCCATTTAGCCTTGGGTCAGCCAGGTCACTGTACTTCCTCTCAGATGCCAAAGGCAGAGCCCAATCTGTGATTTTGCGTTTCAGTGTTGCACTGATCTTCTCAATGGGTTTCTTGCCACTAGCAAGCTCAAGTAGAAGAATGCCAAAGCTGTAGACATCACAGCTCTCTGATGCCTTCCCTAGCATTGCGTATTCTGGCGCAAGGTAGCCAAGAGTACCCTTGACTTTGGTGGTTACATGCGTTGCACCATCGGGTATGAGTTTTGCAAATCCAAAATCAGCAACTTGAGCTTGGAAATCTGAATCCAGTAACACATTGCTCGCTTTAATGTCTCTGTGAATTATGTGTGGGGTCGCATGGTGGTGAAGATAACTGGATAAAAATCATTAAAAGGTTAATTGAGTTTGAGTGAGAATGATAAAAGAAGTATTGGGTCACAACTTACGCGACACCCTCGGCAGACCCAATCGCAATATTCATCCGCCGGTCCCAATCAAGAAGGCATTCAGACGAGTGCTGCCCATGAAGGTGAGAGAGCAGGCTCAGATTAGGCATGTAGTCATATACAATCAGACGCTCTTGCCCTTCAGCACAATAGCCTCGTAAACTTAGCAAATTCTTGTGTCGTACTCTGGCAAGTATCTCAACCTCAATAGCAAATTCCATCTCTGCTTTATTGCTCCAAACCTTTAACCTTTTTACTGCTATCTGCAAATACATGTCAGAAAGGAATGTAGTATCTGTAAGATACAAAAAGGTCAGTTTTGAGTGAGAAATAGTTGTGACAACTGACGAGCAATATCAAGTTATTTAAAAGTTGTGAAACAATCTTAGGCTCCATCTGCTCACTTAAAGAGTGACCAATTTACAGCTTTTAAATTGTCTCTCATATGACGTAGAATCAAAAACAATTCGACATTCTTTCGTAAAAAAAAATAATTATATTAGGGTTTTTAAACTTTGACTCCGAGAAAACCCCCCTGGGTGAACCATATTTCAAATAAAAAGGTAATAGTAATCAGTGGGGAAAGCAAAAAGCACTCCTACATTAATGCCTGTCCCAAAAACTACAATAGCTAGATAAATTAATTGCAAAAGAAATGAACAACAAAGCAGCACTAAAAATTCATTCTAGTGATCATACTACAAAACTGTTATTCAGAGTTGCAACAGAAGGACCTGTAGATTTCTAGTCAAACAATGAAAAAGGTTAGTGGGAATAGGATATTTACTACAGACAGGAAAGGGTTTAACTTCCAACGGCAGAAAAGAGGAAGTCAACAACTAAAGCATGAGGACAAAAGCAGGCTGGAGTCAAACTCCAAGTAATCCTTAGATGAGCTTTATCGGATTTGCTAAACATATATTCTACAGGTAGAGAGGCAACAACCTCAATGACAACAGGAAAGATACCATTTTGCGGCAAGGATTGTTAACCAACAAAACAACGCATGACGAAGCTATACAGCATCACTTGGCATACCACAGGACCTTAGCTACTCAGAGAAAACCCCTACATTTTAATGTTGTTGACTTGAATGGTTCGTTTCGAGGAGAAGAAACTACTAAATAGTAGTGAGCAGATGGACTGACCTTTCCCACAATGTGAATAGCAGGCAAAAACATAACAGTGCAGGATTAGCGGCCAAAGACCTCTTTTTTATTGCAAGAAAGAGCAAGGAGAAAGTTCACTTTTTTTTGTTAGNTGAGCAGATGGACTGACCTTTCCCACAATGTGAATAGCAGGCAAAAACATAACAGTGCAGGGTTAGCGCCCAGAGACCTCTTTTTTATTGCAAGAAAGAGCAAGGAGAAAGTTCACTTTTTTTTGTTAGCCCATCCCACACTAATCTCTAACCTCAGAAACAACTGAAAAAATGAGCTTGGAGCATGCTGTCAAATCTCCAAAGAACAATATGCATTTAACTACTATTTCTGGGCACTGTTAACCAGATTTCTGGAGATTTAAGTTAGTGTTAGGAGAAGATTTGTTCTTTTTTCCCAAATACAAATTTTTTTCTTCACATCACACAATAAGCTTCCCAATGACGAGATTGTAGTCTCAATCCTAACCTCAGAAGGTATGTTTTGGGTATGCCTTCCTGGCTTGTATGATTGTCTTGCCTTCCTCACTGGTATTCCCATATCGGGGTCGAGGACCAAGACAAAGCATAGTACCATACCTCAACCTCCCTCTTGCTAGTTTTACTCATTTTTCCGACTACCCCAGTTAGAAACATTTACAAGATTATCTATCCTTAAGCTACATCAATGGCCTAATATGTTCTTCACTACTATTTTGCTTGATAAACTAAAGTGAAGGTCAAAATATAACAAACTTAGCAACAAAATACTGATTATCAAGACTGAATGATGAGAGAAACTTTGTTAATTACTTGAGATCCATCCCATAGCTGACCCCAGTAAACACTGCCAAATCCACCTTCTCCAAGCTTGTTGTCGTAATTAAAATTGTTCGTAGCCGAGTGCAACTCCTTCAAAGAGAAAATCCTCCATTTCGACTGCTTCTTCCTTTCTCCTTTCCTATACAATTAAACAATAAAAATTAGCAGAAAACTGAAATCCTCCATCTTCAATTTTTACTGTTTCAGTCAACGAAAAATGGAACAAGCAACTCAATTAAGCTCTAGACAGTCAGAAGCTTAAAACTTAAGACCACTAGGGAAGGAGAAAAGAACAACTTTCTCGGCTGCCAAACAAAGGGCAAAGCATATTGCTCTGCCCATATCACAATAGGTTTTCACTTGAATTAAAAACAGAACAAATTCAATGTTAGCTCTGATCAATCGAAGTAACAAATAAGTATACCGATCCAAACCCTTAAAGCAGCAAAACGTCAACGAAAAATCCATTTATGCCTAGTGCAATTCCCTTCTGTCTCTTTAGCTTCGAATTATTGACCCTTTCCTCAATGAAACATCCAACAAAACCCCATGAACCTTACTCTTCTCTCACTCACACACACACACTTCCTCCTTAATGTAGATTCGAAAAACGATCCCTTAAGATCGAAGCCACCTTCTTCGTGCTCCTCTCACTCTCTGTGTCTCTACTTTCTTTATCTAAAACCTCTGTATCAGAAAAAAAAAAGGTGCTGAAAGCTAAAGAGGCAAAACTGGATAGATTCGAAACGTAACGCTTTTTGGAGATGATGCCGACATTTCTAGGGCGACATGGGAGAGAGATGAGAGAGAAGATGTTGAGAAAGAGAGAGGAGGAGGTGGCGAATGTCGCACAAAGGAAAGGGGGTTTGGGTTTGCAGAGGTGTGCGTGTAAGAGAAGTCCACTTCCTTGGACTTTGTCTGTTTTTATGGTAATCTGTTCTCTTTCAATTTTCAAACCTCAAGTGGTGCGGGTCCCATCAGTAATGCGTATAAAGTAATAGGATAACAAAAAATAATAATTAATAAATATATTTATATTCATATTCAAAATTAAATCACAAATATAAAAGACAAATAAATAAATTTAAGCATCGATTATAGTGGAAGTAAGAAGTGGTGGGTGACAATGGTGGCAGCGGTGATAACGGTGGTTGTGGCGATGATGACGATAGTGATGGTAACAATGGCAGCGGTGTGGGTGGTGAAAAGGACGTTGATGGCGACGATAGTGGTAAAGATAGTGATAAGGCGATTTCAAATACTATTTTTTTTTAAAGTACTTATGAAAAATAATTCTTAAAAGTACTTTTAAAAGGTCATTCTAAACACATTCTTATGCCCCTATTTTTTCTATTAAATTTTGATTGTTGATATTAGCCGTCAGATTAACTTTAAAGTAAAATTGAAAAAGATTTCAACTACGAATAGTAAAAATCATTTTATTTATCTTTTAAAATTTAAATTATAAGTTACCTTATTATATAATTTTTTAGTAAAACATNAGAGATTTCAACTACGAATAATAAAAATCATTTTATTTGTTTTTTAAAATTTAAATTATAAGTTACCTTATTATATAATTTTTTAGTAAAACATAAGTTTTTAACCGTTTTCGTATATCATTAGCATATACATTTGTGTGTGTGTATATATATATATATTAGTAATTATTCATGCCTAGAGGCACGACGTAACAAACAAAAAAATCAAAAATAAATACATATGCATTAAGAGACTGTATGCTAACATTATTCAATGACCGTTTAATTTTTGATTGATATCCAAATGATAGTAAATTCAAAAATCATTGTAATATAAAAACAATCAAATAAGTATGAGATAGAAAGCAAGGAACGGGGATTAAGAGATGAATTGCAATAAAAAAAATAATAAACAATATCAACAAAACCTAAATCAATTAAAACTAAATTTTTAACATTCTATTGGGTTAAATTACACTTTTTGTCCTCATAGTATGTTGATAGTTTAGACAATGTTCGTGCCTCTAAATATAATTTTTTTTTCTATTTTTTTAAATAATTACGGCTAAATTATCTCTAAAAATATGAAGATGTGCAAACCTTATCAAGTAAAGATATTTTTTATATATCATACTTAAACATATTTGTGGAAAGATAGCATGTCATCAATGAAAACTGGTCTTGATTAAATTTCAATAATTAAATCCAACTATGCTAACATTATTAAATTAAGAAATTAAATACATAAAATTTGAGTCTCATAAATAATTCAAGCAAAATCTTCTAAAAATACAACTATACAGAATTATTACCACTTAGCCTAAATTTTGATAACTAATCAGATTTTGTGCTCAAATTGAAATTAAATCTAACCAAGTCGACTATTTAAATTAATTTTTCTATTCAATTCAAACCATATTTCATCAACTAAATTAATTTTATGTTGCACAAATTTGTCCTAAGAGATTTACCCCACCACCACTCATCCATCACATTTTCGAGATTAACTATTATCACTAAAATCACTATCATTATCATTTCCAAACCTAAAACAAAATCTTCAAAAACCATCGGTACCGCTTTGAGAAGGCGAGCTTACTTTTGACTACAATCCAAACCAAATAATGTATCAAATTGACAACAAATCAAATGAACTATAAGATATATTGACAACAAATCAAGTTAAATTTCAGTATACTGCAGGAATAGTGTATAACTTGTAAAATTTATGAATGTACACAAAGCATTGAATTGAAGTCAAGATTTAAAATTTTGAAGAGAGAAAATAATATTTTAAAAACATAGACATTACAACCTAAAGAAACTTGAATAGCAGTATAGAGAACTCATTAAACATCGTGCATATACCTCACAGTAGTTCCTGTCATTTTTGCTTTCTTTTGATGCAAATCATTCCCAAATGTGCCAAAAAAATAAAAGGTTTGACTCTTGATCAAAAGGGCTCCTTGGTTCTTTTGAAATTCTTTGTAGTTGTTGGACAAAACAAACACTAAAAATAGATGAACTCATAATTGTTCACAAAGGACCACTTAGCATGAACTAATCTTATGTCCTCATATCTTAGAACGTATAGAAAAAGATTCTAAATAACCTAAAAATATGTAAAAGTAAAAAAAATAACAAACCTAAACCAATAAAACCACTTTTTTAGGAGATCATCGACCCACTGGAGTTGCGCCGTCGTACTATAGATGATCGCTGCAGCAGACAAAGTAAGTTTGTTAAAAAATAAGGATAATATTGGTTCGCTCATTAAAGCAATAAATACAAATATTTAGTGTTTCGGTAACTGTGGTAGGTTTCGGTAGAAATGTGTGCGTGTGGGGGTGGGGAGGCGTTTGTTGGCTAGGGAGATTTTAGCGACATTGGTGGGGACTGGGGAGAAAAAGGGAGTGGAGGTGCTGGCTAGCTGCAAGTAAGAGTTTGACTTTGGATATATAGGGTGTTTGGTGGGCTGTTATGAGTTTCGGTGACAGAGGGGGAAAGGGAATGAAAGGGTGGTTGCGGTAAAGGGAGACATACACACAGAGATAAAGCAAGGAAGGATACTCGGGTGAGATTTCAAGATTGTCGATGGTTGATCACTGTGTCTCCAATGGTGCCTCTATAGTGTTGCCGTGAAGAGAGAGAGATTCGGTGAGGAGAGAAAACAAGAGAAGAGAAAGGGGAGCCAGTGGCTACAGGGGTGGCTTAAGCCAATTTGATATCTAAAGTAGAAATATTAAATGGAGACATTTTTATTTTTAGTATTATATTTTTAAAAAAATTAATTTATTTTTAATTTTTTATGTAAGAATGAGACAAAAGAAATATGTGTTAATATTGTCGAAAAAGATATTTCAACTTTTGTTTTTGTTTTTTAATCACAGAGAAGGAGAGAAAATGTTCAATTTCAATTTTTATTTTTATTTTTTTTTCTAGATGGAGAGAGAGAGAAAGAGAGAGAGAGAGAGTAAATATGAGTTGACTTTTGAGTATTTTTTATTTTTTTAATTTCTAAGTTTTTAATGTTATGGATTGGATTATAGGGCCAAATTATTACAATAAAAATTTAATTGGATTTAATTTTTTGGAGTTTTTTTGTATGACTTAAAATTTAATAGATTTAAATTTTTTTTTGTAGGCTAGTGATGTACCTAAAATTATAGGATCATCTAAAAGTTTGGGGCCTAAAGCCTATGTTCTTTGTTTTATACTGTTGGGCTGGCCCTAGATGGCTATTCGTTGGGGGCAAAGATCGAGAAGAGGAACAAAGTGAGTAGCAAAAATATTTTAAAAGAGCTAATGTGGTACGTCGGATCAAAACAATCTGAGACGTTAATAGTTTGAGACAATTTGAGATAACGCCGTCTGTTGGATGATGACTTTTTTAGTTACGAAACGATCTGGGTCATTTTTTATCTCTAAAATTTAAAATCGTTCTACTTTATTATATAAACTAGTCATAACCCGTGCCTGAAGTCACGATAAAACATAAAATTCGAGTGCCCAAAAAATCGATTTCACTATATTAAGTTTTTTCAACATGTGTATATTATTGTATATGAATAATATTTGAAATAAAAATTATATTAACTACAAATTAATCAAATATTAAATGATTAAATATATGATAAAAATGAGTGATGTGATATTTTTAACGAGCAAATATATAAATGATTAAATATGTGATAAAAATTAGTGATGCGATTTGACGTTTGAGTCTGACAGAGAGATGATGGGTGAGGTAAGTAATTAATGATAGTTTTGAAGAAAAAAATATGACTCAGATAAAATTTAAAATATGAGTTGTTTTATTAAATATATATATATATATATATATATGCTAATCCGGATCCCTAGTCAATGAATTGACAACTTTAAGACATCAACAACACTGCACTAACATGGACCAAACTGGCCTTTGTTGGTTTGTTCGGGTTCAATGTCACCAACTGTACTTGTGGGTTGTTTAACATGACAATTCATTAATTAACAGAAGATTAATTATACTAGTATTTACAGTTGATGTTTTTGTTAAATATAATAATTGTTTCCTTTTCCCACAATGTTGTTAGTTGGAAAAGTAGAAAACCCAAGGGATAAATGGTCGAAAGCATAATATATATATTTCTTTGTATTGAAGGAAAGTTTGGCCCATTCCTACTTGGCCGTATATGAGGATGGGGGATGGGATTCCAATACAATCCTGGGTGGAATATACAACACCATAACCTCCGAAGAGCATCTCCAACAATAAAATCTATTTTAGTTATTCATTTTTTTAATTCACAGTTTAATAGATTTTTTATATTTTTTACTACTCTTTTTAAATATTATTTTTCATTCATTTTGTATTATTGTTTTTTGAGAATAGTGAAAGGGAAAAAGAGAGAGAATGAAATAAAGGAAAGGAAAAGAGAGAGAATGAAATAAAGGAAAGGAAAAGAGAGAAAATATTATAAACAAATTTTACATATTGCTACAGTTATATTTTATATTTAGCGTATCACTGTAGCAAAAATTTATTCTAGAGTATCTGAACATATCCTGTTGAAGTATGATTTTTTGCTTTGGTTAATTAAATTTTAATTATTTTTGTGCTTTACAACATCTCTTGGAGATGCTCTAAAATATAAAACGTAGAGGTATCCCCACTCTATAAATATTCATTCTCATCTCATTAAAATTTTTATTTTCAAACAACTAAGTTCATTCATTTTATTTTCATCCTATTTTAACTAAATTCACCTCATGTTATATACACCCTATTTAATAACAAGCTCACATTTTATCTTCTTATAATTAAGGTTTTATTCACTATTTCTTCTCGTAAAATCTACACAAAAGAACTTTTTCAATACGAATTGATAAATAAGATGAGTACATCACTTCTATATTTGTACATTATCCAAGCCTATTTTAATTTTTGTCAAAACAAGCTCTATTAGATTAACATGAAGAGGAGTAGCTTGTGTTGTTATATTGTAAGCAACAATATTAACTCCTATTTAAATGAACACAAACTCGATTAAAAAAATTTGTTGAGTATACCTACAAGAGTTATAAGTAACGAAGGAATTTATAGTGCTTCATCTTTTCTTCTTGTTACAAACTTTTATGAATACATACATATACACACACACACATAAACTCTAAAATAAAAAATAATTAAGCTTGACAGAATACAAAAAAAAAAATACACACAATGCACATAAAATCAAATAAAAAATTAAACCAAGAAGTAATACTAATATGTATCTCACTAGAAAAATTCATATTAAAAAAGTTCTTTCTTGTTGAGAGTAAGAAAATGGGGTGTATAATAAGAAATAGTGAATGAAATCCTAATTTTAAAAAGAAAGAAGATGAAATTGTTATTAAAAGGATGTGTATTGTATGTGATAGACTTAGTTAAAATGAAATGAGTATAGGAGGGGTGTACTTAATAGTTTGATTAAAAAAATTTTAATGGGGTGTGAATGGATATTTATGGAGTGGAAATAACTTTACCCAAATACAAAATGGGTGACACTATTTTTTTTTTTTTTAAACATTCAAGGGTATTCGAACTAATTTATGCACATTTTAACTAATTATTTTTTCAATCTGGTCAAATGTAGGTCATCTACGTAAGGACTAGAGTAATAATGAGAGATAATCCCTCACAGTTTGACCCCAAGGGATTGCCAATATTTGAATCGAATTCAGAACGTCTAAGTTTACAATTTGTCCCTATTATCATTTGAACTATTTCTTAGAGTGACACTATTCTCACCTTTAAATATCATTTTTTACTCTAGTTAACGAAAAAATACTAAATATAACAGTTACATCACATTGACAATGTCACTTAGGATAATCATCTAGTAACAAGGGAATAAGTGAGTGGGTGAGCTCCACAAAATTTAATAATCATAATCTATGTAATATATAACCACTTTCATGTAAAAAAAAATAATCCACTTTATTCATTGAGTAATGCTATTGAGACATAAAAAATTAACTTAATTTACTGATATAATGACGTNAGAAAATAATCCACTTTATTCATTGGGTAATGCTATTGAGACATAAAAAATTAACTTAATTTACTGATATAATGACGTGTTAAGTAATAGAGTTTTAATAAAGAAGTCCAAGAGTTACGATCACAACAAAATTATTGAACCACTTCACCGACATATCATTAGGTTAATTTTTTAGATCACAATACAATTACTCTTATTTATTTTCTAGTTTTCTTATTAGACAGTATAACACGTGAAACTGTTAACATAGTATAACTATTTAACTCTCTTATTATAAACTATTATTTTATCTTATCTATACCCACTTCATTAATAACTAAATTTGTCCCATTTATACCAAGCTATCAAACTTTTTCCACCCTATTCCAAATTTGTTATCTTTGGAGAATTAAAAAAAGAAGAGGTGATTTCTAAACTTCCAACAATTTCAACAACGATGACCTATCGTCCCTTATTTTAATAGCAAATGTTCTCCGTTTCACAAGCTAGCTATTATAGATGATAATGAGAGGCTCTCACATAGGGTTTATAAAAATGAGGTGAGCCCAAAGTGAACCCACTTCGATTGGGTTCATGTGGCAAGTATGCTTCAGATGCCTACGTTAGCGAGTATAGCACTCCAACTGCATCGTGGTCCATGGTCCCTCAGGCAGGTATACCTAACAATCATTGATGTCAGAGAAGAATGCCAATGGTAGCCATCAGTCCCAGAAAACTAACCAAAAAAATGGTCCTACAAGACAAAAATTGTATTGGGTATGTTCAAAATTCTTTGTGCTAGACTTTGGCGAATATTTTTCGGATTCTTTAACATAATGTATGGTATTTATGTTAGAATATGCACTGAGCTATCTGCTGGGCTTTTACTCTTACTTCTCTTATATAGATGGGTATAGAAAAGAAATCGAACAAGCCGACTCTTCATTGTTTGGGCTCGTCTCATTTATTTGGGATCGTGGTAATAAGTTTTAGACATTGTCTTCAAGTTTGGCTTGTTTGACTACAATAGTGGAGGCCAAATTTCGATTCAAACTTGAACTCGAGTTTAAATTAGATGCGTCTTGTGTATGTTATATTATATGCTTTTTTTTTTTTTATAATAGATCACAAGTCTAGGCAAGTTGAACACGTTATTATTCTTGTTTAATAAATAAACTTTAATTCGAGTCGAGTCTAAACTGTTCATGAATAAGATAGTTCATTTGCAGTACTGTCTATGATCATTTACCAAGGAAAAGGCATCGACCCTTTATCCCCTTCCGTGAAGAATTTGTTGATTTCGGCCCAAAACTAGACCCATAGACCCAACCAGGGAAACCTCAAAAACATGGGTCATGTTGGCCCAAATTGTGGCTAAGGAACAAAAGAAGTGCTTCAAGCACCAACCAAGGTTTGGGAGTGGTTACACCTCTTCTAAGTTCACATTGCAGTCACGAGTTCAAAAATTATCGGATTTAAATAATGCGAGTCGTTGTTACTTTGATATGCATAATTCTATGGATGGTTCTAGATATTCTAAGTTTAAAAATAAACGTGAATTCATTCATCACGCAATTGGGACGGTTTTTTTTTTATTTTTTATTTTTTTGATTTAAAATCATTAATCAAACATTATCCAAAAAAATGGCTATAAATCTGGATAGAGAGTTTCCATTATTATGTTTCAGGTTTGGGTTGATAAGGGTGGTGTGATTGTGATTGTCCAAATGTGACCCCCTGTATGTAGTAAGTTCTCCTCCTTAACCATAAGTTTTATCTAGGTTAGGTCACCTAATCTCGTACCTTAGGATAATCTTCTTGTTCACTAGTGCTACACTCTACACAAGTGAAGTATTCTTAGGGATGGATAGATTAATCTAGACTCAGTCCTAATTATAAAATCTCTAATTCGAGTTTAGCTTGATTTCGAATTCAACCACTAAGTACTGATTGTATTTTAAGTTTTTTAATTTGGTCAGAAGTTTGGGTTTAATTCTCAGCTATTATTTCTGGGTAATAAATCAATTCTAATTCATGTTTGATTCTCAAAATTCGAGTTGAACCATGCTCACTAATTCAATTTGGTCTTGAGAACCCAAAACCTCAATCGAAACACTCATATTTTTTATTTATCTAAACTCAACTCCAGCATTTCAAATCTCTATTAGAATACTCTGTTTGGTATAATGATGGGAGAGAAGAAAATGATGAACGCCAAACTCCAACTTTTTAGGAGTGATGCTTTAATGAGAGGATAAAAATGCCTAAATTTGATACACCTTACCCTTTGTTTGGTTTAAATAAAAATTGAGATTATAAACGATTGAGAGTGAAAAATATGAATGAAAGAATCTTTTTTCCCTCATTTGGTATCAAAAGAAATATGGGTGAAAAGAAAAAAAAATTGGATGAAGCGACCCTCCATTCTGCCCCCACAAAAGAATCTATCGAAATTTGGAGAAAATATTTAGTTTAACGGTTATATCATATCAATATTTTTAATTAATGATATCATATCATTAATACTAACACGATATAGAACAAAATGTTTTTTCGGAATTTGGGTGGAAAACCGAGTTGAAATTAGCGAGCTTGAAGTGAGAGGGATATAATTACTGATTTAACCCATAGTATGTGTTCCAAATGCTATCAAACTTTAAGGTGGTGAACTCTTGCACACGTGTTCGATTTGTTAAGTATTTGCTTAATGTTCTGCTTGGTATGATAGAAAAATAAAAGAATAGAACATTGAAAAGATGAAAAGTTTGATAGATAAATAAAACATCATATTTGGTAAAAAAAAGAAAATATGAAGGATGAAAAAGTGAATGAATTAACTTTCTTTTTAACTCACCAAAATTAATCCCTTCAAAATTGAAAGAAAAATAGATGAAAAGTTAATTATTTGTATTGAGATGTATTTTATTTGTCTATATATTATGTATATATATTAATTTCATATAATAATACAATGATAAATATATATATATATATATATATATATTAAAAATATTTTAAAAAAAATATTTTAAATTAAAAAAATATTTTTTCATCTTAACTAAGGGTAAAAATTTTCGACTCAACACAATGACACGACTCAAACTCGACACGAATTTTATGATACGAACTTGATTATAACTTAATACAAATTTAAAAATGACCTAACACGCCATCTATTCAATCAAACATAAATGAAGGAAAATGTATCATTCATACTTTTTATCTTTGAAAGATAGAAAGTGCATCACTCCTACTTTTCATCTTTTTTACTTTTCATCCTTTCTATCAAACAACGCATAAAGGATGTTACGTGTTCCAATTGTTGACCACATGTGAGCTTTAATATATGTAAGGGTATAATTGTAAATTAATTTTTTTATGTGTTTTATTTTTTCTCATTTTTCCTTCAACATAAAATAATAAAAAAATATATCCTCTCAACTTTCTATTCATTATTACAAACGAAAAAAAAAGGTATTTTCTTCTTCCATAGATTGAAAATTTATTCATCTTAATTTTCTACTTCTCCTATCTTTCGCATCTCTTGCCAAACAAAACATCGTATTAAACTTTATAGCGACGCAAAACTCATGCACAAAATCATTTTACGAATCAGCCGGTAGGGGATGGTTTTGGCTCTTGAGATTTTTTTTTTAGTTTAAAAGTCAGAAGTATTTAGATTAATTTATACGTACTTTAATTAATCTTCTTNGTGATGCTTTAATGAGAGGATAAAAATGCCTAAATTTGATACACCTTACCCTTTGTTTGGTTTAAATAAAAATTGAGATTATAAACGATTGAGAGTGAAAAATATGAATGAAAGAATCTTTTTTCCCTCATTTGGTATCAAAAGAAATATGGGTGAAAAGAAAAAAAAATTGGATGAAGCGACCCTCCATTCTGCCCCCACAAAAGAATCTATCGAANTCTCTCGTAACCTGATTTCGAAAAATTATCCAGATTGAAACATAAGGAGTCTGTGACGCTTTTTAATTACGAAGATAAACGCCGTCCCTCTAATTTGTTGAACCGATAAGGTGGTTGCAAATCATAAAGACCATCCACCAACGCTGTTATGCAACCCGTGTGTGTGTGAGAGAGAGAGAGAGACATGTAGCAGATGCACAACTTAGTCAAGAAAATAGTTGGAGCAATGAAGGACTAGTTGGAGAAATTAAAAAGTACTTTATGTCATGTCACAGCCCATACATGAGTGATGAGTGCGGAGCTATGTCCACTTGTTCGATTCAATTACATGCGTCCCAGCAGCAATCATATGTGTCATAACATATTCCTTACTCCTGTCCACTGCCCAACCTTTCTACATCCAATTGTCTTCCCGTTTTTCCTCGGAACTATTATTACGCAAACACAGTTGATCAGCCAGTTGAGTTAATGGGGATATTTAACTAAGGACTTGACTATGGTATGGTTGAAATTTTTTTTATTCCATTCCTTTAAAATTTATTATTTTTAAAAGATATTTTTCTAATTTTTGTGACTTATTTTATTATTAAAAAAATTATCACTTTTGTAACTAATTTATCACTTTTATAGGTATTTTTATCATTGTGAGTATTTTTTTTTACTACTTTTTTTTTGTACAAAATAAGTTATTATTTTTATGGGTGATTTACCTTATTTATAGGCACTGTTGTCTTAAATAATTTTATCATTTTTTTTGGTTCCACAACACTTGTAAAAACACCCACAAATGTAATAAAAGTAACCACAAATATGATAAATAGAGGTATGATACTGAATTTTTTTTTTGGTACCGTAGTCAATTATTTTAACTAATAGAAAATATTAATGCACTTTTTGGGTTTTGTTTGAGTTGTATACCATTACTCTTAGCTAATATTGTTCTAAATTTGGATTTTGAGTATGTTTAATCTTTTTGTATAATTTACTAAATCTTATTGTATAATTAAGGGTTATTCGTTCCTGAAGGTAAGATGTAACGTAAATGAGAAGTAATGGATTTGGGGATGAGGAGGGGGAGGGGGGGGGAATTGAATGTGAATAGGTTTGAGAGAGATGTTGGTGGCCGTTGGATAAGTCTATCTGAGACCTTCAAATGAATTTATTAAAATTTGTTTTGTTTTATATTATAGATTTACGAATGATTATGAACAATTAATATTAACTTTTCACTTGGTATTTTAGGGATATATATATATAAATTCTTTTTATAATTACTTGTGGAACTTTTAAACAAAAAAAATTGCTCAATCCTTCGCCATAATACATATCGGGCAATTAAACATAAGACAAATGAGAGTATGATATGATTGGAGCTGATTATTTATTTATTTATTTTTTTGATACTACCCAACTTCTATGGTATGTGAAGGGCTACATTAGACTTGCACACACATATTCTCTCTTTCTCTCTGTCTCTCTCATAAACTAGTAATCACTCTTAAATTATGGCTACGGTTAAAATCCATGAGTCATTAATAAGAAATTAAATTCAAGATGTCCAAGGTCATATTAGATTTTTTTTTTCTACAGTCAAGGATATTCAGACAATTTACGCGTATTTTTAACTAATTCTATTTTTGATCTGGTAAAAAATAGGTTATTCACGTCAGGACTAGGATATTTATTGTCCGACTCCAATGGATTATAAAAATTCGAATTTAAGACGTCTGAATACACAACTCGTTTATATTACCATTTGAACTACTCTCGATATTATATTAGATTTATTTTAGAATTCAAATCTGGGTAGGAAAAAAAAAAAGAGAGAAAATGTAATTTGTCCAATTTACCCAAATCTTAACCCAACGATATTATGCCTACCCCAACATTTATCAAAATTTGGATTTCAAATCAATAATATAATTAATATGTCCCACATATTTTCAACAATTATCAGATAATTATTAATATATCACATCATTTAAAATAAAAAATATATATTAAATTTATTGTCAAGATAACAGTTCTTATCTTAAGCTAATTTTTTTTGCACGACAAAGAAAGGATGAAGACAAAATAGAACGTCTAGTAATCATTTCGATAAATTTTTATTGGTGGAATCATAAGATTTATGACTGGTTGATTGCGTCTGTTACTCTCTTAGTGAACGAACTTAATTAGATTAATATAATAATTAATTATCGAACTTTAATATGAACTCTAAGACTTAAATCTTCAACCTCAAAATAAAAAGTTAAAATAGACCATCCCACTGGGTGATTCATCTTAAGCTAACTTAAGCGAGGGTAGTATGTTCGAATCTAATCGTCTTTATAATTATGTTTAAGAAATAAAAAATAAAACACTCACCTTCACTCGTGAATTTAGGGAACAGGTATATTATTTCATTCTAATGTACGGAGGGCTCTGAAACGGTACATTCTGTCTTTTAGATCTACGGACCCTCCTAGGAAACTCCGCCACTTAAAGCCCCTGCACCCCACCTCTCTCTCTCTCTCTCCTCCTCTACATATACGTCAAATCACTCACCATTCCGATGTTGATCTACAGCTACGCTAACGGCAATGAACGGAGACACGCCCCACCAACCCTTTCAACCCACCCTCAAGCACAGACACAACGGAAAACCCAACGGCTATGTTAACGGCGTGAAAGCAGGAGACGACGGTGGAGAGATGAAGAAGAAAGTTAATGGTGGTGGGTTGTTTCAGAATGCTTATTTCATGAAATGGAGGGCTGGGGATGTATTGGGTGTGGTGAAGTACCACCCTATACCGTGTGTTTTCGCTGCTTTTTTATTGTTCTTCATGGCTGTGGAGTACACCCTCCTCATGATCCCTCCTTCTTCCCCACCCTTCGATCTGGGTTTTGTTGCTACCGTGTCCCTCCATCGTTTGCTTGCCTCAAGACCTCTTCTCAACAGCCTTCTCGCTGGGCTCAACACGGTATGCATATCTGTTTTTGTGTGTGTGTGC